>CM060830.1:102155000-102667500 GCA_030762175.1 Metallyticus violacea | reverse complement strand
GGGCAGTATGCCAGAATCCCCAGGTCACCTACCACGTGATCACGTCTACATAAGGCAGATTCCCGATTTCCTCACGAGACTGGGTGCATTTTGTTCCGGAACTCCCTAAAATAGGAAAATTACTGCCAGCCAGCAATGCTAACTACTAGACCATGGAGATAACCTAATAATAAAAAATAATATTATTAATGATTATAATTATGATAATAATAAAAATAATAGTTCTAAAACATGGTTTCTCTTAATACTTAAATGATGCAAGAATTCTAATTTTATTCCCCCCCAAGACCACCACTTATTTCATTTCATGAATTATTAAGGTCAAATTTGTTTTCATTTTCACTTTTAACAAAAGTTATTCAACTAGATGAGCAATTCGCTTAGTTTACGCAGCCCCTGCATGACGGACTTTTTTAAAATTAATTTCCACTAATTTTTCCAAAAAGATAATCTTAAAATGTTTGAAATCTGCACTCGCTGTTGCTAATCCTACGTTTTAAGTACTTATGGTGTATATCTATTTCTAGTTTCGTCGGCGTCTAAAGCTATCTGGCATTCTTCTTTTCACAGCGAGGAAAAGCTCGTGCACATATCATGAGCCAAGAATATCGGCGAGTTTTTCTGCCAAGTATTATTATAAAAATCCAAAGTCTACTTTTAGATTGATAATTTCAAACCAATATAGTTCAAAGTTTACTTTAAAGCAGTTAGGATACATATTATTACCATTGTCTTTATTAGAAAAGTAACGGTTGCGATCTAATTTCGACTTACTCGTGTTCCTTACTGGAGAGCTTAGAAAGTTGGCAACCATGTTTCATCACTTTTATGTTGTTCGGCCTCCACGAAGAGTCTCTAGTTACTTTGTACATTTGAATTGACAGCGGTACACAAATATTTTAACTTGTTGCGAATTTTTATTAATAGCATGCATATCAAGGGCGATCGTTTACATTGCTTCTGTAGAAATCACACGGCCTGTTCTGTGCTTTTATATTTTGATAAAATGGTTACTAAATGGTAAAACTTTTGTGATTAGAATATTTCTGTGAACTCAACATCTTCAGATGACACGATAGAATAGGATGTTTCATCATCTCGGCCACTCTGATGGGTCTTTTGTTCCTAGGCTTCCAAGAGAGCCATCTCAGAGAAGATTGGAAGCGGTCAGGCAGGCGGAATCTGTAACATATTTCAGATTTTAGGTCCCAGGTGTTTGCAGATTCTGTGAGAGCCAGGGCGGTTTCCCCCTACGGAGAACTCCGAGTATCTTGCCAAACACCAGGTCATGAAAATTTTCCAAGATGCAAATTCACTCCCACAGCACCCGCTCTCTTCGTTTGATCGTTTTTTACCCTGCATCCAGAACTATGGAGTGAGTGGATGACTCAAACGAAAGAGCAGATAATTCGTGAAAAAGAAATATATAATTTATCCAAGTGACAAGAAGAGCATAAATAAACCAAGATAAGGATAGCTAGTCAAAGGACTTGAAGCCGGGAGCTCTCGAATGAGGGTTCCTAATGTATTTCCTTGTTCACCATGTGAGATTTGTGTAGGAAATAGTAAACTATAAAATCTAAAGAACTTAATATACCCACATGTAAGCATCCATTATGAAAATCATCAAAACATTAAACCTTCAAGCTGTTTTACTTACATTAGTGGGCTTCTTCGCTCTCCTATTTCACCTAATTTCATATCATAGATTCTGTTGCAGTGGATTGGTGCTGTGTGCAGTGTGGCGCTGGCTTGTGCTTTGGAAAGGTTTCTGCCCGTGCCTCTGGTGTTTTTCATTAATGGTGTTTAACGTCCGTTTTACTACTGAGGCACCACAGGCGGTGAACACTGGTAGTACACGAGATGAAATTATATATTGGAAAAGAATTTTTTAAGGAAGAAAACGTTCCAGGCCAAAGTTTAGGGTACCTCCCCGGCATCTGCCATTTATGAGGACTGAGGTAAACCTAGCGGTGGTCCTAAATGCTTTAGTATGTATATGCAGAAAGAAAAGTTGGCAAGGTGGCGTAAAATACAATATAATTTGTAAAATAGACATGCAAAGAGTTATTTTTACGCATATACTTTCTTTACAATTATTGTTTCATTGCATCTTTCAACGATATTCTTCACACACAAAACTGAGACGACCGGAAATTGAATGTTCGGCTCTTCAGCATGGCGGGCCGATTCGCTAACCGTTGCGCTATTAAAGCCATCGTTATTACCACAGTAATTGCATTGTATGTCATAATGAAGGTAATAAATGAATAATCCAGGAAACGCATGTATATATAATCATAAAAGCCTTCACTCCAACGGCACATGTTAGCGATGCACAAATTAGTTGCAGGTGCGTTATGTGAGGCTTAAATCATAACTGCTCTGGCGAACATAAATTACTTGTATTTGCGTGTACATCTGGCCCAGAGCTTATTCTCGCGCCAACTCTTGATGATGACAATATCGATCCCAGATTAGTATAATTTGGTAATGTAGGCGACTGTTATACAAACGAGATGCATTAACTGCGATAATGCGCACACCTGTTTCGGGCAGTATGTCTTCGTGGTGACCTTTCGTGGTCGTCTATGCGATTTCAGCCTCGTCTTGTGCTGTCAGTGATGTAAGAACATGCTAAGTGGCTCAGAAGATTGCAGAATATTTTGCTTTGCAGTCCACCGCCTTGGCTCATACACTAGCGCGTCCCCGCTGAATAATTTACTCCCCAAGTAAACTGTCATGACTGGCCGAGGTCGTTAAGGCGCGGACCTGTGAGCGGGAGGACTGGGATTCGAATCCCACCATGACTGTTCTCCCTGACTGAGGTTTTTTTTCCATGTTTTCCTTAGTCCTCATAAATGGCAAATGCCGGGGAGGTACCCTAAGATTAGGCCTGGAACGTTTTTTTCCTTAAAAAAATCCTTTCTCAATATACGAGGTCTCTTCAAAAGGTATCGCGAATTTTGAATTTCCGCGGGCTACGTATATTCGATTTTCGATTGTTTTGTGGCGTTATGTTTGTATTCATGTCTCTCACTTAAGTTGACAAGCTCGGCTCTTTTGAATGTTCAGTTAATTGTTGACACTATTTTGGTTGGACGTGTTTTAGCTCGTCTTCGATTTTTGTCTATCCCAAAAAATGGAACAAAGAATCTGTATAAATTTTGTGTGAGTGCGCGGATGTATTCCAAATGTTGACTGTGGCATATGGTGACCAAAGCAACGTTTATCGGTGGTACAACATGTTCTCAGAGGGTCGAGAAGATGTGAACGACGAAGAGCGTCCCGGACGCCCGAGCTCGTCAACAACAGACGAAAACATTGAAGAAGTGAAGAAAATAGTATTGGCCAATTCGTCGAATCACCGATAGAGAAGTTGCTGAGGACCTAAACATATCGATTTTTACCAATGTTTGGGCATGAGACGGCTCGCCGCAAAATTCGTACCAAAGTTGCTCAATTTCGACCAAAAACACCATCGCATTAACGTTGCTAAGGAGCTGTTGAACTCTGTCCGCGACGGCCCAAATTTGCTCCAGAGGGTCATAACTGGTGACGAATCATGAGTTTATGGCTATGACGTGGAAACTAAAGCTCAATCATCCCAATGGATGCTGCCACACGAGCCAAGACCGAAAAAAGCGCGCCAAGTTCGGCCGAATGTGAAGGTTTTGCTTACAGTTTTCTTCGATTGCAGGTGCGTGGTGTATCATAAGTTCTTGCCACAGGGTAGAACGGTCAATAAGGAATATTGCCTGCAAGCAAAGCAATCCGCCAGAAACGTCCGGATTTGTGGAAGAACAAAAATTGGCTTTTGCACCATGATAACGCCCCTGCTCACACATCGTTGCTTGTGCGCGAATTTTTGGGCAAAAAAAAAAAACACACTTATGATGCCGCAGCCACCGTAATCCCCAGACCTGGCCCCCTATGACTTTTTTTTGTTCCCAAAACTGAAGAGGCCCATGAAAGGATGACGCTACGCCACAATTGAGGAGATAAATACGGTATCGAAGGAGGAGGTGAACAAGATCACAAAAAACGATTTTTAAAGTGCTTTGAGGATTGGAAAAAACATTGGCACAAGTGTATAATATCTAGTGGGGATTACTTTGAAGGGGACAAAATAGATATTCATGAATAAATAAATACTCTTTGAAAAAAACACAAAATTCGCGATACTTCTTGAACAGACCTCGTATCTTTTATCTTATGTATCAGTTAAAATGCGCTTAATAGATACTGAGGTTGTTAAACCTGACTATTTCGCTATACATTTGGTAATATAAGATTATCGTAGTAAAAGTAAGAACTCTACCAATGAAATCACGCGATAGAGGTAGAACATGTAGTGACCGTCGCGGTAAAGCTCGGGCCCACATGGGCTGTAAAAAGCTTCACAGAGAAGTTTGGCGATAATTAAAACTAAAACTTGAACAACTGAGAATCACGTGTTAACAAAGACTTCAATGACGCGACTACCAATCTGAACTTAGTGACGCAGCTATCACTTTAAAATCTGACGTGACTCGGATGACGAATATATGAAAACTGTCCGAGACTGCCATGCCTCGATGCCCCAAACTTTCCTTTTATATTGGATTCAAACTATGAACTTTGGCGCATCAAACCTCGCGAAATAGTCGCGTCTGCACCGCTTCTGTATTTCGAAATTGAAATCCTAACTTTAGATTTGCTGTTTTCAATTTGCCTCTCTTTCTCTGATTTGCCAGTTCAGACAGAGAATCTTTAAATGTCTCTTTTCTCATTTAGGGCTTCAAATCCTTAGCAGTACTCGAGCTGTGGGGGGCCATTTACCTTCTCTAGGACATTTAACTAGTGTTTATGTGACAGTGAGCGCATATACACTTTCTATCCCTTTGAAAACATCTCTTGAGCACAAAGGAATGGCCTTGGCGCGTTTTATCCTGGATTTTAAACAAAATCGTCCTCCCTTGGTCAGCTCTATTGTGAAATCTTAATCTCCACGCTATGATCAACAAAACACTGTATATTACAGAGAACTTTAGTTTTATGACAAAATAAAAAATAGAAAATATACACGTTATTGAGTATAATTAAATATGGTGAAAATTTAGGGGAAAGGAGTAAATATAAACGAAAATAATTTACATTAAGATAGGGGGTGAAACCATAGGAACAGATTTAACATATAGTCTTGGAAAAAAATGGGTTTTTATGCACGGTATGTATGTAAATATGGATACTCGCAAAAGAAGTGGGAAGGCGATTTGTAAGAAAATATCCTGGCAATAGTGTCTCGGGTAGAGTTTCCCAACTTGCTAGAAGTTACAAGAGACAGGGTCTTTCAATGGCAACAATTACATTCGGAACCTCCCGAGTTCTTACAGGAGAAACGTTGGAAGAAACACTGGAGTTTCTTACCTAGAAAGCCGACAATGTATTGCCGCTGAGTGGCATCATTTTCAACATCTTGCTTGGTGCATATGTTTTAAGTGCAGGCTACTTTTATCATTTCAGTAAAATATAAATATTAACTTTATGCTCGGCAACTTTGTCTCCGCTTTTCCGTTTGCTTTGGCAGCACTTCTCAATAAGCAACCGCGCTCAGTCTTAAATAACTTACAGAATAAATGAAAAGAACTATCTGCTTAAATGGAAAGCAATACAATATTTGAATTAACTGCAGCAATGCAATAAATCGCGCTGTGCTCTATTCACTTCTAAATGATGATTGAAACCCGCGAGGAAACTTCTGAAAGAATATGTCAAGAAAAATATATAACAATTTGTTTTTTGCATTTGCTAGTTCCTTTTAAATACATAAACATTTAGAACTTTAATTGTAATGGAATCATTTGCATTGACCTGGAACTTATATACTCATCTGCAGAAAAAATTACCTCAAAAACAAAAATTTTTGTGTTATACTGGACCCTTCAATAAAACCAAAAAATGATATCACTACGACGATATCCGTAATTCAAAGAATATTTTAGAAATCATAGCTTCAGTAGTATAATGTAAACTTCTTGATATTTATGCAAAGACTGCATTTCCCAAGCATTTGCATATAAATTACTAGGGGATAAATTCATACTTTCCTTAAATGCATTATGGATCAGCCTGTAGCTGCTTCTGTTTCTGGAGCCAAGAGCCGCACTGGGAACAAAACAGCGAAACGTTTTGATATGACTGAACGTCGGTTAGCAGCGTGGGTAGACCATCACGTGAAGGCTCCAGTTCACTATATCACCAGGTCTGCGGTTCCCACTTTAATGATGGACATGTGTTCCACGTAATTACCTCACGCCACTGTGTTATGCTAGGCATTGTTTCCAAGAGAGGTAGGTTTCCAGCTTGATGTTTTCTCGCAGGCTTTCTATGCTCACGTGCTGCTTTGTTGAATAGTTGATTAGCAAATTGGGGAATAAGTATATAGGAAACAAAATTTAGTAAATTTTGGATGGCTTAGGGGAGATAACACATGGAAATTGTTTCTCCCATAAGGGAAAAAGGAAACTATTACTGTACTTGTTGAAGAGCTCATGGAAAATGTATTGGTCCTGATAGCTGGTTCAATCCCGGCCAGGGTCGATGCCTTTTTAGGGAACTATGCTTTTTATTCTGATTCTGGAAGTCTCGGTTAAAATAACATCGCAAATTGGACCCCGCTCCCAGGTAGCCCTCGAGTACTTGCAGTCTAGTTTGTTTCCATTATGTAGTGGTAGACTCAAGTCTCATCGCCCATCACTTTGCTTCCAAGCATTCATACCCTTCTTTATCACAGTGATTTTACCAAAACGCGCCATATTTGCAGTAACACTTCTTCCTCCAGGGGGACGTAAATCTGTGCTCAAAGTCTGGGTTGCGAAAAGATCACGCTGGTGAATTTATCTGCAAAGCTAAGACCCCCTTGTGATATTTATTAGGACTATTTCATGAATGAAATAAGAATTTAAATATAATTCCCGTAAACTGGGCTTACAATAGTGTACATTTGTATTTTGAATACTTAACCTTTTCAAGCCATGTAGCAACAGACGAATGTCGATTATCAGTAATGCAAATAGAAAAGAGAAAAATATAGGTTTGGGACTATTTCATGAATAGGATAAGAGTAAATATATATATTTGAACTTCACGCACAGATTATTAACAATTATATAAAACGTTATACACTTCAGACACCGTGAGAATGAAACAGAAAAAAAGTGGACTATTAGGAAAACAAAACAGAGAAATCATTGGATCATTCTGAACAACGTGTTTATTACGATTTATGTTTGTTTAGACAGATATTGTTACACAATTTATAAAATGATTTCAGACTGTTTGACTGTATACACAAAAACGATTGTTTGAGTGAATATACATTAAGTTAGTTAATTTAAAATATTACTCAACACACAAAAAAGTGGTCAGTGAGGTGTTCAGGAATTATATAGTGCAGGTATAGAGTTGACTACATTGATCAAATGACAACTGCACGCTTGATAAAACGGATTTGATTATTTTTTTTCGATAATTTCACTGCGTAATCCGACTATGATTGGTGAACATTCAAAATTTTGTTTCGTTTCATTGGTCCATTTTAAGATAACGTCACAGTAGTGAAATAGTCAAATAAAAATGATTGTGTTTTTTTTTCACCATACTCTCTCGTATTGCTAATATATGACTAGTCTAAACGTTGATATAATTTAATGCAAACTGTAGTAGTTTATTTTAATAGTTTGCAGTTTAATATTTCATTTCTTTTTTAATTACTCCGAAATCGCCCAACAGGGGGAAAAAAGCACAGTCACAAAAAGTATTGTGTCCCAAGTAATCTTATCATACCGGACAACACTGTTCGTCTTTAAAACCTTTGCTGATTGTTGGAAAATATGTATGAATATGTGTATTTTTACATTTCTCCTTGGTAAAATATTAGGCAACACGATCTACACTCGCCTCCTTTTCGTAAATATAAATTGACAGGGCGGGTAAATCACTATAATGCGGGTATTGTTTGCGGGTTAAATATTGTAATAACGGCGGAAAATGTGCTCTTATTCCAATTCGCAACTAATTCACACACACACACACACACACACGCACACACACACACACTAACCCTAATCCTAGAAAGCGGTAGATCCAGTGGATTTTTTCGACTCGCTACGGCCTGACGGCCTACGCTCCCCTCCTTTTCGCAAATATAAATTGGCACGGATGTATAAATCACTGTAGTGCTGGAAAATCTCCTTTGATTGCAGCAGAAAAAAATGGTCATTATCAATTTAAGGGTCATTCTGTGCGTGATATATGTTACAGAGTAAATCATTGTAGTTGTGCCAAATCTTCTTTATCCAGTAGAAAAAAATAGCATCGGAATGGTAGGAATCGAAACCACTATCTTCACAACAACAGTATGACACTCTAACCGCCTTAGCTATCGTGCAACTGATTGTAAAGTCTTATTATCTAGCTCTGTCTAGACCTTCGGCTCTCTCCGCTGTCGCATGGGACTGGCCAGCCGCTCGGATATTCCATACGATGCTTTCAGCCCTGTTTGTAATGACAAATTTAAACAACTATTTGAACACTGTCGTTTCACTATAGTTTCTGCTTACAATCACCACCTAGCGTCTACATGGCGTACTAGTAACATTCCGTCGCCCTATTAATGGACGTATCCAAAGGTTGTAATGATTTTTGAACGCCTGTCTTATTTCAGTAACAATTTTAGTGGTCGCAGTTTGAGTATTTTGTACTATAAGCAGGTATAATGAAATATTTTGCTTCGCACAACTCTAGATAAACGGTTTCAGTGATGACTGTTAATGACGATCTGAAATGTCCTTAGTACACAGTAGAGTGTACTTACGACGCACCCTCTACATAGTCCGGAATGTTAACCTCATTGCTCGCCTCGTTACTCCCCCGCTTGTCTCATCCCCCTCACGTCATTAAGAGGCGTTAATGAGACGTCCGCACACAATGCAGTCTCAGTGGCCGTAATGATGGTGCATGTTTTCAAAATGTCTGCTAGCCAAATCCGTTATCTACTTTCCAAGAGAAGTGTGGCAGCCAGACAGAGAAAATAACCTCACATTAGCGTTTTTCTTTCTTAAAAAGGAAGGAGAAGAAGATATCTTTGGCTGAGTAATGGCCAGAGCATGCATTGCTTTAATGGCACGCCTGAGGCACCTGATCTTAAGGTCCGAGAATGTCTTTTACCGTAAGGAAACAAAATATTTAAAATGTCAACACGGTACTTAAATTCCCACAGTGCGCATTCAAACTAAATTGCAAGTCTGAAATACAATACAATTGACAAATGACAATTAAAGGGAAGGGGGGGGGGCGGCTCAAAAATAGTATTTTTGGTACTATTTTAATATGTCAAACTTTTTGTTTATTTTGATATCATTTTCAATAATATTCCTTGGTATTAAGTATTTCTAATACAATTTTAATTATGTGACTGCAGAACGCATTTTTTTAATTTCTCGAGCACTTGTTCTGTTAAAATTGTATATCTCTGGAACTATTTGCTCCAGAAGGTTGTAGTTCGTCTTGAACGGTAGAAAAATTGTATTTCATATTTTGGCATAACATCATTCTTTGCTGTTTTACAGTGATGGAGGTTTTTTAGCTAGTTGTTTTCCTTGGAAAATTAATTTTTTCTGAAAAACCATTTTTTTGGCTGCAATTGTTCAAAAACTATATTTTTTGTACAACAAGTTTCCCATTTTCAGAATCTGTATAAGCTATCACTTTGAAACGTTTACCATTTATTCATGATATTATTGTATCGATTTGGATCTATTATGATTAAGCTAGGACAAATAGTGAAAAAATGTACAAAATGGAAAATAATATGTGCATCTGTATACCTTAAGAGTGTTTTATTAGTGTATTTTTTCTTGAGAAAATGGGAACTGAAGTTGGTAAATTTAACATTAAAAGGATAGGCCTTTCATACTTCCCTTAAACCCGCACCATCTTGTGTAACGCTCTTGCGGCCGAGGGATATACTAAAAATGGTGCAAAATCGGCATAACTGATCCCAAATTTTAACGTTTCCTCCTTACGGTACTACTTCTAGTTTCCATTATAAGCAAGTTAAATCTTTGTTAAACCCAACTCTCGTACCCTCTGTGGAAATATTTTGCCCACTTCTTCACAGCCGTCGATCCTGGTGGTGTAGTGGTTACCATACTTGCCTCCTAAGCCCAAGATCGCGGGTTCGACCCGGTCAGGACCGATGGATTTTTTCGCGCGTAAAAATCCTAAGTATGGCTTCCTTCGGAAGGGAAGTAAAGCCGTGGATCCCGTGTCGTACATTTACGGCACGAAAAAGAACCTCAAGCCTGAAAGAGAGGCCTCTGAGCAAAATTTGTCGGCCGTTTCACGCCCTGAGTTGAATGGGACGCTGATGACCTGAGCTGTTAAAGAGCGTCCACAAATAAATCAATCAATGTTCACAGCCTTGCAGAAGAGGGTGTCGTCATTCCTGAAGTGCATTCTTTGCACCTGAATCATAAAGACAGATTAATGTTCTGTCCATAATCACAAAATCCGGGGAAAAACAAATACACATGTGTGTTTATATATATAAAAAGGAAAATAAAGTAACACTATTAACAATGTAACAAAATAACAGTAATTATAAACGCAGAAAAGGATAAAACACTCAGAGAAAGTCACACTTGTAATCGCTATATTTCGAACTACTAGAGTTCTCCTATGGCAAGAAGGCATAGAAGAACTCTTAATAGTTCGAAATATAGCGATTACAAGTGTGAATTTCTCTTAGTGTTTTATCCTTTTCTGCTTTTATAATTACTGGTAATATATATATAATGCATCTGCATTGACTTTAAACAGATAGGACAAGAAGATAGCTATTTGTTCCTTAATATCGGGCATTAACTAACGTTATGGATAAACAGTGCAGTGAGAAATAGTGTACCAAAGAATACAGGAGTATCTTAAACAGCATACGAACAACTAGCGACGAATAGCTCGCTGCATTAGGGTGAAAAAAAAAAAAACAAAACAAGCAAACAAAATAAGATAACTTCACCTATTTGCAATCCAGACACAGAAAAAAATGTTTCAGTTTATAGGCTATTATTATTATTATTATTATTATTATTTGGATCAAAATATACATATTTATGTGATGCAAATTACTGGCTAGTGAGTATATAGATATCATGTTAAAATATCAACTCATCTACTATAATAATATTTTTGAGTATGCACGAACATAAACATTGAACATAAAAAATATCCATTGTTATCGGATTGAAAAGCTCAGTTGGTTGGTCAAAGGGAAGGTCCTACCGCCTAGAGCAGAGCAATGCATCTTTCTCTTCAATTGTGGGCTTCGGTGATGCGTCTTGAATTTCGATGTTTTGTAGATCACGGTCAGCAAATCACATATATCCAGGGAGGGGGGGGGTAGATGCAATCGCAGCATCTTTCGGGAATTGGCAGTAGTGATGACCCCAGGAATTATGGAGGGAGGGACCGTTATTGAATTCCAGAAAACGGGGATCACCTGTGAAATATAGCCATTCGTGCGTCACTGTTGATTGAACAAAGCTTTGTTTCATTTTCCGTGCCCAGAATCAGGAGCATTCTGTGAGAGAAATGGGTACATCTCTCTAAATGAATGATGCTTTTGTAGCCCACCGATCATGCGCTCACTAGAGACAAAAATCACTTTGTATTAAATAATATCTTTAAGTGTCATTAGGTTTCAAATTTCCATTAAATAAATTACTCCACGCAGCAATTTTCCACCTAAATACTGACAAATGTAAGGAATCGTATCTAAAAAGTAATATAAGCTACATTTTTTTTTCAATCTGTTCGGTTTCATTTGGAATACACGAGTAAGTTGATAGTTAGCTATTAGAAATCTGGAAAAACGAAATACTTGAAAATATTTATATGACCTATAAAATAATGTAGATTCTTAATAAAATATATGTGGATTCCTAATAAGCTACCTAATATGGCGTTTTACCCATCTTTTAGACGGCTAACTTAAGTGTAGAGCGTACTTTGTCCAGGTGGCGTTGAAATACCCGTCTTAATGTCATCTGAAGTGAGGTTTTCAGCCAGATGCTAAATTTAGTTAATTTTTTTCTTACTTTCTTTAATGCTAAGTCCTTTTTAAGCACCACATGTTTTGGTTTCATTTTTTCATTTTCCAAGCCTCACCATCGCAGGATCTTGCCAACATTTCATATTCTTTTCTTATTCCATATTTTTTTACTTGTGTAAGGGACATTTTTTCATACAAGCTTTTATAATTTAGAGTTATAATACATTATCGTCTAGTTGTGAGAAGTTATAACCTAAGTGCTTGCTTTGTTTCAAAATAGAAATTCAATGGTAATTTTTCTTTCTGTGAACCCTTTGTAAATAGTCAGGACAAAAAGAAGACAAAAAAAAAAGTATACATGTCAATTAATGATACCTTGAAGAAATCGAATAGTATAAACAAACACTTTAGTTTAATTCATGTATTAGGTTGACCAGAAATTTTTTCAAATAACTCTTGCATTAACATAACAAAAAAAAAAAAAAAAAAAAAAAAAAAACTTATTCAAAATATTCGCCTAAATTTCGAGACTTTGGTAGATCTCTCTGCCAGATGAATATGTCTTTTTGACATCTTAAAAATTATTGTACCATCTTTCTCAAAGAAATGTTTCCATGAACCAGAACAAACGGAAGACGCAACATCTGGACTGTATGCTGGACGATGCAGCATTTCTCTTTCTTCAAATACCTCAACTTTTTGTTGGTTCAATCTTGATCGATGATTAGGAGTATTGCACGCTTTCTACTTCGCACAGTCGGGTAAAGTAGTTTTAAAACTTCGTAAACCCTGTGCAGCTGCTAACAGTGCAATTCAGTATCGGCCGTTTGGGACCAGCTCCAAGTGAACAGCACCTTCGAATTTCCACCAAACACAAAGCATCGTCTTTTGTTTAGTAAAACTTCGACGGTCGACTAATTGAAGTTCCTTTCAGCAAGATGCCAACTGCTTCCTCTTTTCAGAATAATGGAATAGCATACGCATCTGTTCTTCGAGTAGGTTTGAAGAGCAGATTTGAAGACGGCAAATCCTTACGAGTGTTTCCTCTTCCAGTGCAAGGTACAGAACTTGATTATATTTACAGCTGAAACTCGCTCAAAGGGCGTGTTATTTTCAAGGTTATTACCCCCATTATTGAATCAGTGAGATGCTGTTCTCATACTGACAACAACTGCTGACTTAACACACAAATTCTTTTTCCAACAGAATCTAAGCATAGCTTTGTCGTAGCATATTCTCTGTTAGATTTGAATATACATATTTTGTAACAAATATGCGTAAAACATCTCAAGTTATTCCTTAAAATAATACCTTCAACAGACATTAATAACTTTTTCGATGCTTAGCAACTCAGTGACAATCGAAGAGACCGCCACGGATGGCCGAGGTCGTTATGGCGCGGACTCGTGAATGGGAGGTCTGGGGTTGGAATCCCGTCAGGACCATCCTCCACGACTGAGGTTTTTTCCAGGTTTTCCTTAGTCCTCATAATTGGCAAATGCCGGGGAGGTACCCTAAACTTAGGCCTGGAACGTTTCCTTCCTTATTATAAATAATTTCTTTTCATGTATCACCAGTGTTCACCGCCAGTGGTGCGTCAGAGACAGTTCTTAGAGAATACTTTGGCCAGTCTATTATTAAAAGTAAAGAAGTTAGTCAATATAGCACTTGTTTATTTATATACAGGAAATACTTTTACAAACTCACGTCAAAACAAGAAAAATAAAATTTGTGCCGAAATCCTTGGTTTTTGAGTTATTAATGAAACTTTTCCAAAGCAACAAAAAAATATACATATAAACATACATAAAGAAATTATGAGTTTTATGAGTTATTATTAAAAGTTTACCAAAACAAAGTTCATATAAACATATGTCCCGAAATACCTAGCTTTTTGAGTTATTAATGAAAGTTCACTTCCAACCGTTTTAAGGTACAACCTAACAACTTAAGTTCGTAACCAAAAATAAAATTCATTTTGTTATGTAATCGAGTGGTATTTATTATTGATACAAGTCGGTTGATGCACTTAATGCATTAGCATTGCATACTTATATGACAAAATATTATTCGCAAAATGCAGCAATAGCACTGTTGAAGGCTAACCATTTATGTGATTTGGTAATAAATCTATTTTTTATCGTAACTTTAACTCTGGCATATAAACTCAAGATATAAACTAAAGATTTCCGAACATTTATTTATGTAAACATAAACCGCCATCAAAGTTTGTAAAAGTATTTCTGAAACATTCTGTGTATATACTTTGGGTATGTACTATGTAGTTATGCATATTTAGCCTTTAGGAAAGTTATTACACAGAAGATATTAGAAAGCGGTCCCCAGTTAATGGAGGAAGTATCTGTGCTACAGGTGGAGATTTGACCCATCTCAGCTTACCCTTAAAGACACTCACGTCATTAAACAACTTAGTGGGTTAAAGCAAATTATATGTGAACATTACAGACCTTACTATAAAGACAATATCCATGCTTAGTAACTTTATAGTGATGGTTTTCTTAGGCTGCTCTTGATGTAGTTAACGCAATTATTTTCCTCTAAATGATAAGAGCTCCGCTCAAGGCCTCGCTCAAGGAGCTTATTATAATTCTTTGTTACTGAGTAAATTTTAATTGAACTCTCTTGCAGAGAGCTTTTAAGATTCTTAAGTTAAATAAGCAGCGAGGCAGCTGTTAGCTGCGAGCTTGAATATTTTACGACATTATTTCTTTTTGCATTAATAAATAACCTCCCAATGCAACTGCTTTCTGAAGTAATTTTGTATGGGGGGGGGGGAAATTAATATAATTTCCAATTTGGAGAAGTTGCAACTTTTTGGTGAAAGTTATTGTGGCGTCCACAAAACTCTCATAAACTTTGATGATGAGCATTTACAGGTGCATTTATGCTAAAACACATACAATACAAGTTAAGGGAAACATCTTCCCTTGGAATCGAATGCAAATGTTACGTATACAGAGGGTGCTAAAAATGTATACACACTACAAGCAAATAAAAAACTGTGTTAACATAACAAAACTGAATTAACACAAACAGAAAATGATGAGCACTAATCATTTTACACTTTTAAGTTACAACAGTTGCTCAAAATGCCCACCGATGGCGTCGATACACTTCTGAGTACGTTGGACTGCTGATTGAGCAACGTTTGTGAAAGTGTCCTCAGCACATGCCGTTTCAATTTCTTCCCGAAGTGCTGTCAGTGTAGCTGGTTTTCTACGGTATACAACATCCTTAAAGAGTTCCCTATAGGTAGAAGTACAACGGAGTTAGATCCGTAGAACGCGGTGGAAACTCAATCAGACCTCCTCGTCCTATCCAGTGCGCGGGGCTTGTTGCTGTGCGAGGTCTCCCAGATCTGGCCTTGTGAACGTCGCATACTGTACCATCAGTCTCAAATTTGCCTCGAATGCGTGCAGTTGTTACTGGCGTTGGCGATTCTGCTCTCTACACACATCGCCATTGCCTTTGAATTTCAACAACATTTTCGGTTTTCCAATAACACTTCAAAATTGCTTTACGCTGCTTAAACGATAATCTTGGCTCCACTTTGTTGTAGCAATGCTAGCATAACGTAATGTGAGTCACATCTGTTTACAGAACATTATAACTATACATTACTGTTGTTTTTCGGTTCAACTTTGAAATATATTAAATAGACATATACTGTGAAAGTGTATACATTTTTGGCACCCCCTATATATAGTAGGAAGAGTTCTGACCTTCGTTATTCTGAGAAGCAAAAATACAAATGGTTTTCCATATGATAAAGGTGCATATCAGTATCAGAATTTATATATACAGGAAAGCAATAAGTAAGGTTGTATTATAATATTACTCGGGGTACCTGTATATTTTGATCTAAAACACTTGCATCTCCTTTTAATTGTGTTGATAAATTCTCATATTCTGGGAGTTACAAATTCAATACTCAGGAGTAATAAGAGAGAGCAAAACAAAAGTGTGTTGCTAAATAAACATAGACATAAATTTCAACGAATGGCGTACTTATGAAGCATGAAATGGAAATACACATTCCACAACGACCAGACTGCACATTTAACCCACTGGTATCGTATTTTAATGCCCTCAATTACTACCTCAGAAACCTGATTTAAATCTCTGTAAAGCTGCACAAGTGTGTTTTAAAGTTTAAAATGCATATGAAAAGCAACCAATATAATTTGTTTCCTGAAATTTTGCATTGGAAGTATTAACTCGACAAAATTTTGATTGCCTAATATGATTGTTAGATATCAATACAGTTCTCCAAATGATGGGTAAGATGATGATTTTGGTTAATTTACGGACGCTCTCAGGTCATCAGCGTCGCATTCAATTCAGGAGTGAAACGGCCGATAAATTCTGCTCAGAGGTCTCTTTTTTCAGGCTTGAGGTTCTTTATCGTGTCGTAAATGTACGGCACGGGACCCACGGCTTTACTTCCCTTCCGAAGGAAGCAAAACTTAGGATTTCCCGATAAAATAAATTGATCCGGGCCGGGTTTGAACCCGCAATACTGTAGCATACAACGTTGCGGATTTTTTTTCTTCCCACTTTTTTTTTCCTTGTTTGAGAATGGAATTTGCATCAGGAAGTGGGCCCATATTTTAGCTTGCAGTCTCAGTGGGGTATTCCAGTTAAAGGTTCATCTCTTTACACTGTACTCTAGTGCTACGCTTCGAAGCAGCTGATGAGAGATGTTGGTTGCAAAGTCCATGCAATTCTTTTCCTTACAAGGTATTTGTGAAACAAAATGAAACACATGTCTAGCAGATAGAAACACATTTTCTTGTAACTTTTAACTGCGCATCGCATTATAGGAAACAAAACTGTCACTTGATCTTGCAAATCCGCACCTCCCATTCCCTTCTGGCACTCAAGGGCATACTTCGATTTCTTTACCTCCTCCCTAGGTGTTTGACCTTTGCATCTTCTCAGCTTGCCTGTTGCTGTAATGTCACCAGCTTCGTGTTTCGTCGATGTTTGTTATCCTTCCACCTCACCCACAGCATATTCTTTACAGACCATGATTCACACTCGTCACGTTTCAGTTTATTATGAGAAATATCAGGCAGCATTTCCTTCCTATTTGCTCTCACGGTACATCAGTTTCTGTATCTGTCAATCCTCTAAAGAGATCTGGAGACGAATACCAGTTATCCAGATACGATGTTTGACTTCTGCCTAACAATGGGTTACACACATCATTTACACTTGCTGGAAGACTAAGATCTGTCACAAACTTTAAGCAATATCTAGAATAATCTCCAAGTTTGTAAAAATGTATTCCAAATCTTGCACGATTGGATCTATTGCTTGCCCTTATGAGAGGCGACCTTTGAATTTCACTAGGCTCTCATCTCTGACAATTTTGCAGAAAAATGCTGAAAGACAAGCCTAATTTAGCTTATCATTTCGGTCTTTATTTCTGTCGTTGATGAATTGCACAAAATGCAACTCTTGTCTGCTCGTTGTTTCTCCAAATATCGGTGTCTCATCATATTCCAGTATAGTCGAATTCGTCACTTTTGAGACACCAGAATAACTTTAACAGAGTGTGCTCTAATCTCGCCTGGTGTATCATACCCATTTATATTTTTTAGTAATTCTTTACAGACACTGCTGTAATCATGTGTGGGTACATAATGGGGCTATTATCAGTTTTTATTCAGTTCTAATCACTTTGTTTCTTCTGCGTCACAATGCCGGCATTATTTGAAGGACCTGAAGCAGAGTTATCATCATTATCACTATCACTTTCTGAATTACCTTAAGAACTAGATTAATGGGCAGAAACACTAATTGTACCTTCATTTTTTTTTCAAAATCAGAAAATTCGCCAAGTTCACTGTCACTATTTAGAACACTTTCAATAAATATTCTCAAACCCTCTTTGACATCACATCTAACTGCTTGTCTTGCTATTTTGGCTACTGAGGTTGACTGTACTTTGCAGTGAAAGAGAATGACGAGGCAAGCCATGTAGATTTCCAAGAATTTAGTTCCATTCTCATTTCCTTTGAATGCAACTGGTGACTTAGAAATGCAAACACATGTAGTTTTATTGACCAACTCAATCTTGCTAGCTGTGCTTGTCGTGCAATTTATATGCCATTACTACCTTATGCGAGTATAGCTCGTCATATGGGTTAAACATTACAGGCATTATGCGTCTCGTATACCTTGCTGATCAAGTGCCACAACAGAAAAATATCAAGTCCAGAAAACAAATAGGGCAAATGGCCAATCTAATGGCTTATTCACGGTGTGGCTCAAATGCTGTCAAGCTTGAATGGAGAAGTAAGGCGGTGCACCATTGTGTTTATACCATGTGCAACCCCGAATGTTTTTCGGAAGGTCCTGGATCAACGCAATGGTCATAACAGGAATTGCAGGTACATTTTGTCTTTGATAGGGCAGGGTGTGTTTAACAGATTACATACATTAATGGTTTGAACAACTATTGTCATAATCAGTTAATGAAAAGTAATGTTTCATCCTCTAATACAATTCTAATTTTTTTTATTTTTGCAATTAATATTAGCTTTAAGCAAATCGTACGTAAAAATGTTAATTTTGTTGTTTTTTCTGTTATCTCTGGAAATTGAGTATGGAATTTAGGAACGCTCAGTGGCTAAATATCCAGAGACGTGTAGCTAATGCTGAACTAATATCACTATTTGAATAAATGATAAGTTATCTACTGTACTCCAAGTCGAGCCAAGCGTATTAGTAAAAATAATATAATCTCTTCAGACAAATAAGGAACAGGGCTATAGTACAGGGCAATCAGACAAGTCTGTCAGAGCTAGAATTGCACTAAAGGCTTCACATATATCAGACCGGACATGTGTGTGTAAAATGAGATTTTTTTAGTAGGCTCCTACTATGTTGTGATGTCAATTTTGAACTAGTTTGATAAATTGATTATTGGTCGCTTGAGTGTTGTTGCCCACCTTCAATTTCTCAGGGAGAATTCTGCTATTTCGTTGATTGGAACTCAACAAGACCGGGAGAGATTGATTGATTTATTTCTTTAACATCTCAGGTCATCAGCGTCCCATTCAACTCAGGGCGTGAAACGGCCGACAAATTTTGCTCAGAGGCTCTCTTTCAGGCTTGAGGTTCTTTTTCGTGCCGTAAATTACGACACGGGACCCACGGCTTTACTTGCCTTCCGAAGGAAGCCATACTTAGGATTTTTACGCCCGAAAAAATCCATGGGTCCTGACCGGGTTCGAACCCGCGTTCTTGGGTGTAGGAGGCAAGTATGGTAACTACTACACCACCAGGACCGAGGAGAGAGGTTCAATAGTATGAATAAGCACGCGATGCGACATAATATACATTGGTACTTTATTATGTCCAAAATTATTTCGTATCCTATGGGGTTTTGCGTACAATTGACTTAGCTGCGTCGAATATACACTTTCACAGGGTAAGCTTTTATATAGTTTTTGTCTTTATCATACTTAGAAAATGATTAAGTCGGAAACTTATGAACATACCTACACATCGACTTTTGTGGCTAGTGGTTGTGAAGCTTGAACTCATAGTATTTTGTATACTGATGTAATTAGGTGCAGTGCAACGACAATTTGTTATTCCTGTGTTTTATATTTTCACAGATGCAAGTAAAATTTTTATTAATTTAGTTAAAAATGAGATACACGCTCAAAAAGCATTTTATTTGTTTATTTATTAAGAACTATAAGCACCAACGATTATTCAATGGAACTTCTCAGGTTATTTCATTCCTTCAAATAGAACAAGAGACTGCTGGAGAAATTTAAGAAATGGGGCGTGTTTTAGACGTAGAAAAAGAAACAAATACAAAATGACACGTTTTAATGGATGAAAAATGAAATGAAATATCTGATTATATAATGATCATTCAAAAAATTACATAAGCGCTTCAAAAATTTCTGCTCGTAATGAAAGAGATAAAAATAACACTTCTTAAACTGAAGCTTTATAAAGATCGGGCAGTCTGCAAACTAACACGATCATACGTGGAATTAAGAATTACTTTTAATAGTCATTTATTCATTGAAGCAATATTCATTTGCTTGTTAATTTTATACACATTGATAAGGTTTAGTTTACCTCAGTGAAGCGTCTTTTTTACTACTGAGACGCCACAGGCGGAGGAGTAGTGTTTAACGCCCGTTTTTACTACTGAGGCACCACAGGCGGTGGACACTGATGATACATGAAATGAAATGATAAATTAGGAAAGGATTTTTTTTAAGGAAGGAAGGGTTCCAGGCCTAAATTTAGGTACCTCCCCGGCATTTGCCAGTTATGAAGACTGAGGAAAACCTGGAAAAAACCCCAGTCAGAGAGGACGGTCCTGGCGGGATTCGAACCGCAGACCTCCCGCTCACGAGTCCGTGCCTTAACGACCTCGACCACCCGTGGCGGTTAGGCGGAGGACACTGATGGTACATGAGATGAAATGATATATTGGGAAAGAAGTTTTTTTAAGGAAGCAAATGTTCCAGGCCTAAATTTAGGAAACCTAATGGCTTTTGCCATTTATGAGGACTGAGGAAAATCTGGAAAAAACCTCAGGGAGGACGGTCCTGGTGGGATTCGAACCCTAGACCTCCCGCTCATGAGTCCGCGCCTTAACGACCTTGGCCACCCGAGACGGTTATTGAAGCGTCAAAACACAAAACATTCATTATTGGAGGAAACATTCGAAGCCCCTCTCCATTATTTGATGTGAAATAAAGTCACACGAATTATTAGATCAATTTTATTTGGTAGTACAATAAATTTAGAAGGTTTAAAGCTGGTTATTCTTGACAGAAGAAGAAATTATTTGTATTTTATGTAGGACAACGCTGCTATACAAACATTAAAATCTTCCATTGGCTGCGAATCCTTTCGGTAATGTGGTTTATAGCCAATTGATTTCTCGACATTAACATGTGCGGATTATACCTGCAGGAGAGCTAAAGGACGAAGTGAAAGAGAATAATCTTTAATTACCAAAAGAATAATGTAACGTCACATGTGATGGCCTGCACTGGGTCTTCAAGAACTCATCAAGCGCCTATAGTGGCAAATGATCATACTTTTGAGAACAGGAGGTAAACAAAGTGTGCGCGCTTTAATTTTTCAGTAGTAAATTAAGTGGGGATGTCTGTACTGCTATAACGTGCAGTCGAGCTATTAACGAAGACCAGTTTCGCAGTAAAATAACCGCTCGAACAATGGCGAAGTGAAATATGCACTCTCATAAACACGCTCTTCGCCTGCTTCTTACACTTTTGCAAATAGAACATAAATCAGGCGGTTCTGTTGACATGACGAAGTGCAGCAATATAGCACATGCGCTCTGCGTACGCCTTTTCTCGATCCCCTTGATGCAAGCCCATAACCCATGAGACATATGGCTTCACGGGAGGATATTTCCTGCCTCATATATCAGGGGTGACCAGAGACTGTATCAGTGGAATGCAGTCTTTTCTGAAAGCGCAGGGGGGGGGGGGGCTGATGTATGGTAACATAATGAAAAGAGCTCTAGCAACATTTTGTTTACTTTTAATAAGATTCATTTCATATATGATGCCATTCAGTGCGTTATTTTCTGTGTTTGCTTCAATTTACTGTTTGTTTCAAAGTCTTTGAAAGTAGCTTCTTTAAAAGGCACGTTCATATGGCAATAGAACATTATGTATCCCCAAAATAGCTTTGTTTATTCTTTTATACCTTTATCAACATTCTGCGTTATTATTTTTATTCACTTTCTTACTTGTTCTGTTCCTCCGTCTCTTGTTTACCTTTTACTTTGGAATGGTATGGTGTTTAACGCCCGTTTTTACTACTGAGGCACCACAGGCGGTGAGCACTGGTGATGCATGAGATGAAAAGATATATTGGGAAAGAATTTTTTTAAGGAAGGTTACGTCCGTTTAGGGTATCTCCCCGGCATTTGCCATTTATGAGGACTAAGGAAAACCTGGAAAAAATCTCAGACGGGATTCGAACCCCAGACCTCCCGCTCACGAGTCCGCGCCTTAACGATCTCGGCCACCCGTGGCGGTACCTTTTTTCTTCATTTGCCTTTCCCGGCTACTTCTTTTATCTTTTGTTTTTATTATTGTTCGATTATTTTTCTGTTTTGCCTTCTACTATAAGTTTGATTTATCCATTTCTTTTCTTTCCTCCATGTTCTGGTTATTTTTTTATATATTCCATCTGTATATTTTTCTCACATTATTTTTATTTTCCTTCTCTTGCCTTTTATATTCTCATTCCGTGCTCTCAATGAATAGTAACTTAAATATAAGATAATATTGAGGGAATTTTATCCCGAATATCTATTAATCAGGCCGATAAGATTTTTGTCAGCCTAAATAAGTTAAAATACTTAGGGTTTATTTATAAGAAACTTTTTATATCTACTTTTTCACCTCTTTTAAAGATATTTCTTTAGATTTATCAGCGATGCCAATTTTTGGGGTTAAACACCTGTTGTAACTACCATGCATTTCTTTGAAAAAGTTCTTCTAAACCTAGTAATTAAATCTTGGTACTCTAAAATATTATCAAGTTTAAATTTATTTTCTAGAATTCAGAATGCTTATATGATTATGTTATCGCATATTCTTTTGTGCTGTCCCTGTTGAACATGCTTTTTCTTTGTTAGTCCCTACTCCAACAGTCTAAAACTGGATCTCTTTCAGCATTTAACTGCATGAGAAAAGTTTCCTCATGTGAAGGTTTCAAAGAAGTAAAACTCGATTATTTTCACGTGTGTGTGAAATATAAGCATTTAGTTGTACGCCGGTACTGTTATGATATTCAGCTATTTTTATGCAGAAAGTTTTCAAGCCTATTTGGTAATTTGTGTTGTAGTGTTGTTTTCAGAAGCCAAAAAGGGAGAGCGGAAACATGGGGGCAAAGCGAGACTGTGTCGGTCCTGGTGGTGGTGTACTTGCTCCCAAACCCAAGATCGCGGGTTCGATCCCGGCCAGGATCGATGGATTTTTTTCGATCATAAATATCCTAAGTATGACTTTCTTCGGAAGGGAAGTAAAGCCATGGGTCCCGTGTCGTACATTTACAGCACGACAAAGAACCTCAAGCCTGAAAGAGAGGCCTCGGAGCAAAATTTGTCGGCCGTTTCACCCCCTGATTTGAATGGGACGCTGATGACCTGAGATTGTTAAAGAGCGTCCGTAAATAAAACAAATCAAAGCGATACTGTACAGTAGATGTGACTATCTTCCATTGCACCTCATTCACAAAATGGAATTACATCTTCCATAGTCAAGTGGTAACGTTTGAAAATTCTAATCTGGAGATCTTGGGTTGGATTCCCGGTCAGATCAAGCTGTCACGGTAGGGTTTTTCCGGAATATTCCCCTGCTCTTAGAAAGTGAATATCAGGTAGCTTTTAGGCGCTACGGACCCCTTGGCTCTTTTGCTCCATCATTAATTCATTTCATTCACCTCTACAGACTGACACCTACAGTATTCAATCGACAATCTACGGACCAATGCAGTCAAAGCGACAATACCTAAATAATACATTAAAAATATTGGAACGTCATTGAAGATAAGGACACACATTGGATTAATTTTTTTATCATTCAGCAGAAATTTTACAGAAAGGTTCCAGTAATGCTGTCAGACATCTGAACTTGAATTATTTTTTCTCAGAATATATATATACAACGCCATAATTGTAAATAGGGAGAGAGTTTTGCCGCGCGTAAAATTTGTGTTTTTATTTTTGTATTTATATTTTTACTGAAAACATAAACGTTACTGTGCTTGAAACTAATGGTAACAATAAACATTAACTTGCGTTGAAAATGATGCCCCTCATTGGCAATAAACTGCGTAGAAATTCCTATATTTCATCTAACATTTCTTCTGTAAGAATGCGGCTGTTTGGAACACGGTTCTTGTTATTGATGGTAACTTTATAAAAGTTCACGAATAATTTCTCTATCTAGAACACGAATGCCAGGGTGTTTTCTTGTAAATCGCAATATCTTCTCGCTGCAAAAATCCTTTTCGCATATGTATCGTATATAAAAATCCGTTTACACTAAATTTATGTACTGGCATTACTAACGAAGAACAATTAGTGCACAATCACTCGCTGACAGCCTCCCTCAAACTAATTACAAGCTATTACCTGCACATGCATTATACGGGCTTGACGACTAACCTCTCCCAGTGCGCAGTCGCATTCTGTCGGCATGCAAATCAAATAAATTCACATATTAAAACAAAAAGGGCGAGCCCTATAGGAATTTAATTTAATTTGAATTATCTTCCTTTTTAGTCAGGAATTTGACATTGGTGCGCCATGCAAAAGGTCTTAGGTAAGTACAGCTATAGTGTAAAAGTATAGTAACATTTCAGAAACTCTTCAAGCAGGCTGCATTATTTCATAAAGTCAAATTAAGTGCTGCAGTTTCTCATAATACAGAAAGAAAACAAAATTTTGATTTAATTAAGATATTAATAAGTTGGAGGCTGATCAATAAAGAATGAAACACTTTTTATTATTTCTACTAGTCTTCAAAAATATTCTGGAACCTTTTGGCCGGGGGGGGGGGGTCAGGTCCCTAAAAATGATCTCCTCAGTCTTCTCTACTCCTGGTGACTTAGAATGGCCTATCTATGAAGACGTTTCTTCAATATGGAAAAATGGAAGGTGTCACATGGGGCTAAATTTGGACTGTATGGAGGGTTAGGGTGCACTTCACTTTGTGAGATATTCATGAACAACATTTGTGATGCGTGACCCTGCAGGATCCAGTTTGTTGCACGAAAATGTAGTCTTTTGCGTTTGATATGACCTTGCAGGTTTTCCCTGCAGCATTGTCTAATTACAATTGCAAGTACGACATGCTGGTAGTCTTGAGTGTCGAAAAATGAGATGTCCATAATTTTCCCAGCAGAGGTAGCCACTTTTAAGTTCATGGAGAGCTTTGCTGTTTATTCCTAGAATCGAAATGATGTAGGCAGGTTTAATAGCAGTGATTATTATTGATCTTCAACTTCTTTAAACCTGTACGCGGACGTCCTTTTGTTCGGTAATCAGCAGTGTTGGAACGCACCGAGCATAAACACGTCTCATATGCAACCTTTCAGTTACTTAGATATGGGCGACACACAGTGAAATTTTCAGAATTTCTTAAAGTTTCCTATTCCCTCTCAAAAGGATAACACCAGTGTTAATATTTCCTTCCGTTAGAACACAAACTGAAGTCCCAGGCCCACCTACCTTTGAAATTTATTGCCTTCCCTCTTTAAACATTTTAAATCATCTTCGAACTGTGCTATAAGGAATAACAAACTCTCCATAGGCCTTCTGTAATATGGCATAGGCTTCAGCTAAAGATTTATTGAGGCGAAATAGAATTTGAAACCATCACGTTGTTCGTCGCGTGTCACTTGCAGTTAGCGTAGGCGGAACCGAACATCTTAATTTGCACACCTGTAACAGGCGGATACCGGAAGTGATAACAATGAAACTAGTATCACGCGTACGTTACATTTTAAGGTAACAAGGTGTTATAAAGTTAAATTTTAGCGCCTGTAAAATTTTTGTCCTATATTATTGAACAGCCTTCATAGCAACTAGCAACGCAGAACGACTTGTCAATTAGGACTGATTCTCAGCTTTGTTATGTGTATAATCACAAAGCGTCCTGCAGGTCTGTTACGAAATTGACATATAGTGTTAGCGTACATTCTTCCGTCCATGTATTTTCCTACTCGCGGGCACGGGTGAAAGAAGTCGGGGCTTTAAACCAAAGCTTTCTATCTTTCCTCATAAACGGTGCAAACACATTTTGCGTTAAGGGAAAAGCTGCAGCCACCGGTTGCCATGACAACAGTCGCTACACACGGCTAGCTACCATTCCACCCACTCATCTCCAACAGGGGTGTAACAAGTATCACATATGCCCAGCCAGAAAATTTCGGCAGACATTAAGTCAAGAAGTACCTATTAAAATTGAATGTTACATCTTTGTGTTAATTTCATATTGCATTACTGGTTTAAATTAAAATAGTATAAATATTGTGAGGTAATAACTTATTTTAACTGTGTATGTTTAACATTCTGCATTTGTTGTGGTTGCATTTGTCTTCAGAAAATAAAATAAACGTTCTTAGAAATATTACAAACGAGTGTTTAAATAGTTCAATTTTTACTGAAATTCAAATTGAAATTCCTAAAAATATTTTAGCTATTTTTCTCAGATTTATATAATAATAATAACACTAATTAATAATATAAAATTAATATTTACTTACAATTTAAACCAAACTAGTGTGTTATATTCTTAGTTTGTGATATTCTGGATTTATGAACATTAGAAATGGTTCATGAACAAGACTCGGGTGTTGCAACATATGAAACAGAAACGCGTGGTTAAATAAACGAAACTAGAATTTTTTCGCTGTCTACAAGCTTTCATGAAGAAATGAGTTGCTTGTGGTAATTAAATTGAGCCAAGAATTTTGATTCTGAACTGACATCGCAGTCAACGGATATTTTGTCAACGAGAACAACTGAAGGTCGAGCAAATGGTAATCATTGCTTGTGATCACGTAGATGTTATTCTGTCAGATAAAACAGATCGTGGGACAGCAACCCACCCCTACAGCTTTCTTAAAAACTGCTTAGCAACTAGCACTCTTGCCCAGAGATTGCATGACAATGTGCCTCACTCATAGGGAAAATGTTCTGGAGAGATACAGGTGGAAACTTCTTAGCCACACGTTTAATAGCTCAGATAGTATATTATGAGTACCTTTACCAGATTTTGGGGCTAAAACTCATGCGAGGTCGACCATTTTAGCACTTACACAGCGCGTTCAAGAGCTGGACAATAGAGGGAACCTAAAAGGGATTATGAACTTTCCGAATAGTAAGAAATCCACGCGCCAGAGAACTACAGCTGTATATCCCTATTATCAGTGTTAGGTAAAGTACGAGGTGTGATCAAAAAATAGTGACAATATTCGTTTTTCTTAAAAATTCTTTATTTATTTATCAACATCAATTCTGTCCCCTTCAAAGTAATCCCCTCAGAAGATAGTACACTTGTGCCAGCGCTATTTCCAATCTTGGAAGCACTTCTGAAATCCACCTTTTGGTATGCCCTTCAGCTCCTTCAACGATTGTGTTTTTACATGATCAATGGTGGCAAAACGTCGTCCTTTCATGGTTTTCTTCGGCCTCGGGAATAGAAAGAAGTCGCAGCAGACCATGTCCGGTGAATATGGTGATTGAGGTTTTGTTTTTTGCCAAAAAATCACGAACAAGCAGTGAGATGTGAGCAGGAGTATTATCGTGATGCAATTTCCACGATTGGTTTTGCCACAAATCTGATCGTTTTCGCCGGATTGCATCACGCAAACGGCGCATTACTTCCAGGTAGTATTCCTTATTGACCGTGCGACCATATGGCAGGAATCATGATACACTATGCCATTGAAGTCGAAGAAAACAGTGAGAAGAACCTTCATATTTGATCGACCTTGTCGAATTTTTTCGGTCTTGGCTCTTCAGGCACCTTCCATCGAGACGATTGGGTGTTGGTTTTGACGCCATACCCATATACCCATGTTTTGTCACCGGTTATGACATTTTCAAGAAGTTCTGGATCGTTGTTAACTTTATTCAGCAATTCCTAAGCGAGGTATACGTGACGCCGTTTTTGCTCGAAATTCATCAATCTCGGAACAAACTTTGCTGCCACACGTTTCATGCACAAAACATCCGAAAAATTGCTTGACATGAATCAAATGATGTACAGATATCATCAGCAACCTCTCTGATAGTGGTTCGGCCATTTTCTAGAAACATTTTCTTCACTTCTTCGAACGTTGTCGGCGGTTATTGATGTGCTAGGACGGTAGTCATCTTCAACCTCTTCACGGCCCTCTTTGAAATGTCTGTACCACTCGTAAGCTCTTGTCTTGCTCACAGTAGATTTGCCAAAAGCCACAGTAAACATTTCGAATACTTTGTTGCACTTTATTCAATTTTTCAAGCAGATTTAATACAAATTATTTGATTCATCTTTTTCGAAAGTAAAAATCGCGGAGCACACCAAACATGTCTAACCTTTTTCACTGTCAACAATGACTTAAACATTCATAAAGCTCGCGAAATAAAAAAAAAATGCCCTTCTTTTTTGATCATACCTCGTATACTGCAAGATTTTGTATGATCATCTAAAGGGTTGGGTTAACGAATACAATAAAATAATCTATACATCAAGCAGGCTTCAGGGAAGGGCTTTCTACGGCGGATAATATATTCGTTTTAAAGACGCTAATAGATATATACTTATAAAATAAACTGTGTAAATTATGCAGCGTATAATTTAAAATAGCCTTTGACAGAGTTCAGACATACATTCTGTGGGTAAAACTGTCAGAAAGGTGTCTCCAACAAAAAGATAAAAGCTCTGATGCAGATATACAGCGACGTGAAATTCGTTGTTAAGATCAACACAGTATATCTATATGTAGATCAGCTAGTAGAGGAGTTCGTCAGGAATGTATTCTATCTCAATTATTGTTTAATATATTTATATATGATATCACAAATGCCTGCTAGCAAAGGAAATGAATGCCCTTGAAGTGTGCGGTATATACATTTTATATGCGCACGATAAATTCTTTTATCTCTAACAATAGGTAGTTTGAAGAAAGGTATTCACACGCAGGAAGTGTATTGCCTGAAATGGGGTAAACGTTAACAAAGTCAAAACAATGACTTTTAAAATGGCTATTGTATGGCGGAGATGAAATTGGTACTACAGTGGTGGACAAGAAATACAAAATGTTAAAAATGTTTTTTATTAGGAGTAACCTTCAATATGAGTGGGAAATGGAATAATATTAATTATAAGGCACGAGGTCAACTAAATGAGTTACAATATGTTCTGACCAGTAGACACACTAGAGAAGATGTAAATGCCATGATTAAGTCCATGATTAAGACGGAAATGAAATATGCGGATGGGAGAGAGGTGAACATGTAAATAAAATTAAACATTTTTGGAAAAGGATTCTCGGGCTCTCCAAAGGTACGTCAAACTGTGGGTTCTTGTGGGAGGTGGATTGCAATGAAGATAAGGTTAACAGCTAAATAAGAACGGTGAAATACTGGCTTTGACTAATACACAGAGACCAATCAACATTTCGCGCTAAATGCTATGGACATAAGATGCAAAATTAATAGCAATGTTTTGGGCTGCAGAGGTGGAAAGAGGACCCAGAGGAATTGAACTGAGTTCAATGTGGCAAAAAGGCAATGAAAATAATACAATTTTATGGAAAAATAGTTAAAACAAGACTAGAGGATATCAGCAGGCAGGAAATCGAGGCAGAAGTAACACGAAAGTCTCCTTGAGCCTATCAAATGTAATGGAATTAACTTGGGGTAGAGATATAGGGGAAAGCAGGTATCAGGAATGGCCCGATTTAGATTGGGAGGTTGCAAGGCTCAAAAAATAAATGATAGGTCTGGTAGGAGAATTAAGAAACAATGGAGTGTAGAGAAACATTGCCTACAGTGTTTTTTAAAATTGGAAGGGATTAAGTTCATAGTGAATGTGACGTGAGCAGTCGCAAAGCGTTTCCGGATTGATTTTTCCTTCTTGTCCCTCTCCCCGCTTATCATTCCGCCTCACGCACACAGTACAATGTATGTAAATCATCCTTATACCATAATGAATAAAACGATGACGCTGGTATGATAAATTTATAATGTTTAATATGTTCTGAATAGAAGTACGTGGTAACGTTTTGGCATTAATTAGTGTAATTTAAGCCAATAGAAATGCAAGAGACTCATTATCTTCAATTCCCTTGTCATCTATATCGAATTGGTGCACATCAGAATTTTGTACAAATGATTCTTAAAGTCCATGTTTTATTTCTTTACTGTGGTTTTCATCTTTCTGTGTTTTACGCAAGATTCTCCGTCTGTTTATCACCGTTCTTGTTGATGAACATTTCCACGTCTTTTAGTTTAAAAGTATTATTACTGCTTACACCCCTTGCTTTATCTGAGCTCAGTTCTATTGGATTATAATGAAAATGATGAGGAAATTAGCGTATCACCATATGGTCTATTTTATTGGCAAGCAAATCAAGCTCATGCATTTTTAGATGGCTTTGTAACAATAATGTGCTTGTAATGTGTCTTGGTACCTATAATTATGCATTTTTGTTGTTGTTGTCAATCAATAATTTCATATTTTCAGACAGTTATGTTTGGGAAATTGTTTAAAACGATTGAGTGACATGGCACACTATTCATTATCACATCGGTTCTGGTGGTGTAATGGTAACCATACTTACCTTCTAAACCCAAGATCGCGGGTTCAATCCCGGCCAGGATCGATGGATTTTTTCGGGCGTAAATATCCTAAGTAGGACTTTCTTCGGAAGGGAATTAAGCTGTAGGTTCCGTGTCGTAGATTTACGGCAAGTAAAAGAACCTCAAGTCTGAAAGAAGAGGTCTCTGAGCAAAATTTATCAGTCGTTTCACGCCTTATTGGGCGCTGATGACATGAGACGTTAAAGAGCGTTCGCAAATAGACCAATTAACAATTATTCATCATCATTGTGTTTTCTTATTCCACATACATTTAAATCTGTTCAAAAATAATTCTTAAATGCAAGGGTTGTTCTCATTGTAATCGAATTTTTTCCTCCCTAAATATTTACTTGCCCTCTGGTATGAAGCCTTTTCCTCGGACCCTACATAACAACCAGAGAGCGAACTTCTACACACGTATCTTAAAATCTACGTTTGTAAAGAAATATTTCCTAACTGAATATAATATTTGGTTTTTATTTAACCAAGTCTCTTCTGATCTTATTTACCAGAAATCATAATTTGTAAAATATTAACTTTGCTGCCGCAATTTAACTTATTTTCATTAAGAATTTGCGTCCATCGTTCGTCTATCTGTATCTGAAACCTACATTTTGCAATATTCTGTAATAAATTAAAGTCCTTGTATTTTGCTTTTTAAAACATGAACACATTGTATTCATAAAATTCAGAAACCTTCCTTTCTATAGCACCCTTTTCGAAGTTACTTTAGTTTTTAAATCCCTCTGGGGTCCAACACACGTCCTTGATGACAGAAAAACTGGGGCACAGCTAGTCTTGATTTCTTGTCCTTACAGCAATACATGGATACAATAGTGCTTATACCAGAAGCTGTTGAAGTGTGATATGACAGATAGAAAACATTTTGCGAATATTAAAAGCTGTACAAATAATATTGCCAGCCTGGTTTGCACCGCCACGGTAGCCGAGGTCGTTAAGGCGCGGACTCGTGAGTGGGAGGTCTGGGGTTCGAATCCCGCCAGGACCGTCCTCCCTGACAGGTTTTTTTTCCAGGTTTTCTTCAGTCCTCATAAATGGCAAATGCCGGAGAGGTACCTAAACTTAGGCCTGGAACGTTTCCTCCCTTAAAATACTCTTTCTCAATATATCATTTCATCTCATGTATCATCAGTGTTCACCACCTGTGGTGCCTCAGTAGTAAAAAAGGGAGTTAAACACTGCTCAAAAAAAAAAAAAAAAGTAGAATGCGCCAGTCTTCTCTGCTATGAATTATAGCCAGGCTGCAGGAATACACGAATCTGATTGGAGCATATCTCGAAGATCAAATCCTTTCCTCTTTGCTGAGAAATCTAAATGCTTATAAAACGCAAGGCGGATTAAGTCTTAAATTTGTGTTCAGATACTTTTATTTCCTTTTAAGACGCAGAGTGTTGACATTAGATTCGCCATCTTGTCTCCAGCTTCACGTCTTAGGTTTGTTTAGTTTCCGGTCGGGAGCATACGAGTCGAAGTACACACGTGTTTGCGTGCGAGCACTTTCCCTTCCCCGCTTCACCTTGCTGCCATTCCATCATCACTCCCGCGTCTCACTCACCAATCATCTCCTACGGCGTTCGCCGTCGGACTGGCTGTCGGTGTCCTGTCCGGCGTTTTCCATTATCACTCGGGGTGGTAACGATTTGAAGGAAACCAAAGCGAGGTGCGTAATGTTATATTCTTATCGTTATGCCTATTGTATTGTATTTGCTTTCCCCTTTATTAAATAATTAGACAAAACAAATATTTAACTCTTCTACACAGCCATTTTTCAGTCACCAGCACTGATGTTACGATATTAAAAGTCTTTCCTGATAACTGGTTGCAGCTTACAAACTTTTATTAAAAGCTGATGATCATGACATCATAGTTTCTCGGTTTATTATCACAGAATAGGCTGCTTGTTTTATATGTTCCTCAAAATAACAAAGTTGAAGGCAGCACTAAATTAATGAGAGGAAAAAAAAAAAAAACACTGTAAAAGTATTTTTCCTTCGAGTCTGGAAGATTTCGCGCTAGTGTTATTCAAGAAATGCATTTTTTTTTCTTTTTTTCCCCCCATATTCGTTATACAGGTGTCAGTGTGGTAGACCGTCACATGATAGCACTCTGTGTGGGAGTGCCAGTGACGGAGCGTTACTGAAATATATCTAAAATTTAATGTAATTATTCCATCTAAACAAAGAACCACTGAAAATTTCGATTCAGTTCCCAATAATTTATCTCTTTGCTTCAGACTTTTTGTGAGTTCCAACATTAATTCACCAACATAAGTGTCGTGAAAAGATTTGGAATTCCATCTTAAATAAACTTCACCTCAATTCGTCGTCGAAATTCTACGGCTAACCACGTTAATACATACAAATATGTGCTTATATTCAGTATCTTAGCTATTTCATTCCACACACTTTTTACAACTGCTTTCTTCATGTTGTATATCCAGTTCTCTAGCAGTAATAGTAATGGATTTTATTTCATGCCTTTCGGTATTAAAATTCAAAATATTTATACAACACTTATTTCATATGTTCCTCGCCATGATTCTCAGCTCCTTGTATATCCTTTGCGCAGGTTGAAAGTAATTTTTTCATTGAATATTGTAATTCCTTGCTGCACAACATTCTAAAAATGTATTTAAAACCATGCCTTTATCTCTTTTCATGCTTTTTGCTGTTGAATATTTACTTTTCTAAATCTTACCATGCTGCTTTGTACTTTTGTTGTAACCCCAAATAATGCACAAGAAATTGCATGATTTTCGTTTTTATCGCATAGCAATGGAATCGAAGCAGAGAGATGCTAGAAATGAAAACTTTTCCCCACCGTGCTCTTTATTTGGTATCAATATAATTAATTGACTGAAAATGTTTCCTTAGAATAATCAGTCACGTTTTTAGAGATACAAATTTTAGAGCCCACTATTCATCACAACCACCCACAAACAGAACTGCATTGTACTAAACTTCCGTAACTTCTTCCACAACAATGAAGATTAAAAATTGACTAATGAATATTTACAAGAAAATGATGTTAATTAATTAAAATGCGCACTAAGAAAGTTGAATGGGGGAATTTACAGAGTATTAAACCAATTTCATAATATATATGAAAAATTATCTCGTCTCTATTATTAATCTACAATTTTGTAAAAGAAATAATACGTTATATCAATGAGTGCAAATCTACGTCCCACAAAAATATTTATAGACACTTTCTATTGTCATTAAATAGTTGTGCACTAATAAATACAGCGAAAGAAGTGTCTAAGTTAAACTCTGTGAAAGAACGCTGATATACAAGCACGGTTTCCATATATTTTCTCGAATAGAAAGTTCCCGACGATATATGGACATAAGTACAAATTCATTACGTACCACATTTTTCTACTATATAATGTGATAACTAAGCATCACGATTCTTAAACACTTTACATTTCAGTTAGGTACACTCAAACTACTATGTGAATACAAACAAAGTTATTGCTACACTCTTGACACTTGTTGTCTACAGTCCAATACCAACATAACCTGATTCCACTTCATTCTGGTTTTAGTGCTTAGCAAGTCGATGCTTAGTGATAAGCTTTAAGCTAGTAGAGAAGAACAAAGTGTCACGATCGAGCTAGTGACTATGCATTAAAGTATTGTGTGTATGAAATTATATGTAAAGCTTAGAATTATATAACTTAATTATCCACAAAATGAGATGAAAGTCCACGTCCTTATAAGTTTGTGGTTTTTTAATTAATAACATTCTTTTACACACTTATAATACATTCGTTAGACTAATTTGATGTACGGCCATGTAATTTTAAATTATTATTTGAGTGATTATGGCCACTAAACAAAATATTAGTACTATTTTATTTATTTTTATTCTTGTTATAAGAAAGATCAATAGCGTCTTTTTTATACAAAGTGTGAAACTACTCGGAGGCCTCTAATTTCATACTTGAGGTTCTTTTACATGCTGTAAATCTACGACAAGGGACCAATAGCTTTGCTTCCCAAAGAAAGGCATTAATTGGGTTAATAGTTCTAAAAATTCATCTACCTGGGCAGGTGTGAACCCGCGACTTAAGTCTGGTTACCACTAGACCACCAGGACCGACGTTTAAAGAGGAGATTTAAAGAGGAGAGGAGAGGAGAGTTTAAAGAGGAGATTTAATTATTGCCTGATCAATATTCTGGTACAATTAATATTCGTTAGATGAACAGAACATTACGTAAAAAAATATACAGCAATTTACGATTATACTTGATAGAGCCATTCCGCCACTGATGTTTCACTACGTACTTATTGGTGCACTCTAAAGCTCCCATCGTCTTGTGTCTTCCTGGGGATTAACAGGGCGAGCGGCAATCGACGTTGTCACCCAGCTCTGCAAGCTGATTACAACTTCCTGCCTACACACGCACGGCAAGAGATGTACCTGTATGTTTGAGCGTCTAACATTCAACACCACACGTGCACTTTACAATGAACATTCACCGTGAGGCGGTCTCCTGCCACTCACCAAACTAGTTCCTTCATTAGACTTTCTCTGTGCAAATCTCGTCGTTGTGTTGCACGCGAAATTAGATACACCCGTAGAGATGCGAAAAATTGAAAAAATTGGATTCTTTTTGCCGAACATTTCCTTTGAAGACAGACATTTTTAATTTTTTCTTCAGAAATATTTACATACAACAACAAAGAACTAGTATTCATCCAAACAAACTGATATACGGACAATCTTTATGAGTAAATGGTAAAATATAAATACCAAGGGTGCCAAAAAATGTATACACACTTTCACAGTAGATATCTATTTAATATATTTCAAAGTTTAACCGAAAAACAACAGTAACGTCTAGTATGATGTTCTGTAAACAGATATGACTCACATACATTATGATAGCGTTTCTATGTGACAGGTAAATCAACAATGAACAAATGAAGCCAAGATTATCTACTGGGCCAGTGTGACTGAACAATATACGCATGTCCTCTTACCCGCCATTCATGCACTCCATGGAAATGAGGAATTTTACTTCCAACAGGATGGTGTACCACTACATTACCACGGAGATGTGCGTGCCTACCTTGATGACAATCTTCCAAGGCACTGGATAGGACGAAGAGGCCCGATTGAGTTTCCACCGCGATCTCCGGATCTAACTCTGTTGGACTTCCACATATGGGGAACTTTTAAGGATGTTGTATACCGTAGAAAACCAGCTACACTGACAGCACTTCGGGAAGAAATTGAAACGGCATGTGCTGAGGACACTTTCGCAAATGTTGCTTAATCAATAATTCAACGTACTCAGAAGTATATCGACGCCGATGGTGAGCATTTTGATAACTGTAAAAGTTTAAGATGATAAAGCTCATCATTTTCTGCCTGTGTGAATTCAGTTTTGTTATGTTAACACATTTTTTTTTTGTTTCCTTGATGTGTGCATACATTTTTTGACACTCTCTATATTAGAGATGCCAAAAAGTGAGAAATTTTTGGAAATTTTAAGATATTCTCCTTTAAATACAAGGGTTTATTATTTTATTTTCCTTCGGAAAGATTCATATGCAGTAGTAAAGAACAAGTGTTCATCCAGTCATGCTAACGGATTATGTTAATGTATAAACGCTAAAAATTTAATTAATTGACACGTAAAATATTTAAAAAAAATCTAACATTACCGGATGTTTTCATTAAATGTAAAATTTTTATATTTATTTTTTCGGAAAGATTCTTATTATAGCAAAGCATCACCCTTTAGATGGCGCACATTTGTTTGTGACGATCGTGTAAACAAACTAGTGTTACCATTTTCTACAAAATGGATAAAACTAAAATACCAGCTGTGATAAAGTACTTTGTTCTGGAGAGTTTAACTCGACTCCAACAGAAATGTAAAAGTATTGATGGTTTTTGGCTACTGCTGAATTAAGCGCAGCCATACATCCAAGGCTATGCGCGCCGAGGGCGTCCCCAAAACTGCAACGACCAAGGAAATTGTGGTAAAAACTCACAATGCCATGCTTAATGATCACCAATTGACTGTTATTGCAAAGACCTCGATACATCGTATCCACTACATTTTACACAAAGTTTAGGATATGAGAAAGAAACCTTTCCGCTCGATGACTGTCGCGTTTGTTAACAAAGGACCAAAAATGCATTCGAATGAACATTTTGCAACAATGTGTAAAGGTACTTTCAGAGTGTTTCTCCGACATTTCATAACAGTAGAGAAACATGGATTCATACACGCCTGAGACGAAGGAGTAGGACAAACACTGGGTGGCAACAGGTGAAAGTGCATCAAAGAAAGCAAAAACGGTTTCACCTGCACGAAAAGTCATGGCTACGGTTTTCTGGGATTCTCATGGTGTGGTGCTCGTAAACTGCCTCCAGAAGGGGCAGAACCATCACCGGGGTGTATTTCACTTCACTACTGAACCAACTGGAGGATGCTATTCAGGCTAAACGCCCACATCTTACGAAAAAGAAAGTTCTCTTTCATCACGATAGTTCATTATCACACACTTCTGGGGTTGTTGCTGCTGCAGAACTGTATGACCTTAGCTTGCAATTGCTACTACATCCGCCATATCCGCCGGATATGACTCCCAGCGATTATTTTGTTTCCAAACCTGAAGAAATTGTTGATTAGAAGAAGATGATGAGGTTGAAACTGAGATGGACGGTTATTTTACACAGTTGAACAAATCTTTTTTACAGAGGGTATTAAAAATTGGAAAGTCGTTGGACTAAATGTATTAAATTACAAAGTAGCTACACTGAAAAAAAAGTAAAGCATTTCTCTTAATTCAAGTACTTTCTTGGTTAGGCATAGAGTTTTTAAAACTCCCCTCGTAATGTGCAAGTTAGGTATGATCCAAGAATTAACAAGACCACATCTAGTAAACAAACTGACGTATAACTATGAAGTTGGAGAACACTTTCCATTTCTTTATTTTTCTTTCCGTTCTCCACAGCAAATTTTTAGAACTAGATGAGCTTATTATACTAACAGAAACTCCCTCCGCAATAGTGGCATCATTAATTTTAAATGACTCTAGTACAGTGCTCCACTGGCGGGTTTAAAATTGTTTTGTACTGTAGTTGCACTGTACCTAGCTAAATGTTCACGATAGGGTTTGATCTTTATATTCAAATTGGAATGAAAACAACGGTTGTAGTTTATTTTTTTCATTGCTTATTTTGTTCTTTGCACGCGTTGCAGCGTGTAAAGAAGGATATTTTTGATATTCAGAATTGGTTGCTTGATGGGTTGCTCTTATCTCAGAAGTATATCATCTTCTTCCTCGCTGATGATTACCCGCTGTTTTACAGTTGCTCCGACTCTTGCTGGAATTTTTATTATCCGTGGATAACAGGGAAAGGACGTTGAGGCGGGAATGAATAGAGTAGTTGTATTTCGTGATGAACTGCACTTCATTGTTCCAGCTCTATTGTGTTTGTGATAGTACTTGGATTACTGGTATGATATACCTGATTATCTACTTAACTCACTAATACTACACTGATGTTAAACTAGTAAACTCACGCTACACTCTTAGCACCCTGGAAAACTGAAAAACAGATCTCCGGACCGTAAAGTCATCAGTTTAAAATAAACTATGCCTTCCTTCGGCCTGTCTCTTCATCCCTGTATCGGCATTACTGTTTATTACATCATGCAAGTTTTGTAACTTACAAAAGGAATCTCACTGGCCAAGGGTATGCCCTTCACCCCTCCAGGAAATATCCGAGGGTGTATTTGCTTGCAAAACACAAAACAGATTTTTCTGTCCTCAATTCAGGATAGCTTGCCAGCCACTTGGTTTTGGGCTCTGGTTGCAGGCATTCAAAATGGTAACACGTTTTCCTAATACCAATATTATGCTGCAATCATATTCTAGGGAACACACATAAACTGCCAATGGAATAACAATAACATTACAATTACAAATGTATATGCATATTACTTGGCAAGGATTAATTTCTTCCTTATCATTTATTAGGGGGGTGTCTAAGCCAATCATTTCAGTTTCGGCGTATTACTTTTAGAAAGATTAAAAAAAAAAACTTTTTTTTCAGGGTTTCTTGATGTTTTAAAAAAAATTGGGAAATATTTATATTTAAATTTTCTCAAATTTTTCCTTTCTTGCTAGACACTGTATGCTCTCTTTAGCTTGCAGAACTTTTCTCCTTCTGATACCCGATTATTTCGTGGACGAATAGCATTTGCAAAGTAATGCAGCCCATATTATTTTTGTTTTGTTTTGATTATATATGAAAAGTATAAATATTGAAGTTATAAATAATTCGATTTGTAAAGTCGGAGGGAGTTTATTATTTTTATAAGGTGTTTTTTTTATAAAAGAATCTTTTTATTTGTGGCTTAAAATTATGCATCGAGAAAATTTGCCTGTTATTGTTTCTGGAGTATGTACTGCATATCTAGCACCAATCAATGTTCTATCCACCGGTGCAATTAAATTTTCTGTATGGCGCTCCTGGATAGGAAAAATATGTCTAATATCTGAAAGCGTAAGCAATCTGAATCCTTTTTGAATGTGAACAATAGATTTAATTTAAGAAGCTCTCGATCAGCTCGAGATTAAAATTACAAATTGCAACAATGACCGCTTCCCCATTATACCTTGGTGGGTGGCTCATGTTTTACAATAAATTGCATGCTTATTTTTTTCAAAATATTTTAGATTTTAATACTTTTAATCATAATAATACTTTTATCACAGCACTTGGCAGGATACAAGAGCCACTTGTTCCATTGACTACTTGTGTAGAGCGAAATGTGTTTTATTTTAAATATGGATCATATATCTTGAAGGATTCGTTTATTACACATTTGTATAATTTAAAAAAAAATGGTTTTGTCTTTACTCACCGGTTGTAGTTCAATTACAGCCGCAAAAATAATATTCTAAAAAAATAAAAAAGAAACTCCATGATATCTTATGAGTAAGTGCTTGATTTTTACGTAAGTGCATATTTCAATCTAAAGATAGAAAGTGAAGACTTTTAAAGATCTGATTTGTAATTTACATTATTTAAATGGAGTGTTGTTCCATTAACATCAAGCGGAAGAAAGAAAGGCAGGCAGGAAACTCACTGAAATAAAGGTTTTAAAGTTAGTGCTGGGATTTTCATCTGAACACAACACTCAGGCGAGGAATTTTAAATATAACATCACTAAAAACTAGTTTAGAACTAATAAATTTGTTAACATCTGAAATCATAAAAACAAGTTTAAATTTTAATACGCTGCACTAAGGAAGCAAGGAATAAGGAAACGAAACGCTCCCGTAAGATAAACAGCACATAATTAACTGAATTCCAAACAAATAAAACAATTAAAAAAAACATTGATGAGGAATATATTGAAACTTTCAATGCACAAATTTATCTATAATAATAAAAATACATAACAAGATAGCTTAAACAAATATAAACATGAAGTTAAATAGTTCCGAATATAACATAATTAAAACGGTATTCAGAAACCAACTCACACTAAAACACTTCAAGATGTTCACATAAAACAAACTTAAAAACTTAACATTGCAATGGAAATCTTTCACATAATCTATGGTAAATAATAACTGTGTTTAAGCACTGCTAAAATATAAGTAATACATCATCATCATCATCATCATCATCATTTATCATCATCATGCTTGTGTCATTGCAATGGTAATAAGGGTTAAAATCTGAGTAAGCCTCGAAATTATTCAGGGATTTTAAAATTAGCATACACATAATGAGACTGTCGAAAGGAAAAGAAACATGCCGCATAGCGCGTACACAGCCACAAGCTAAAAGAAAGATTATTTTACGAGCTACCACGGTTGAGTTGGAAACCTGACTAGAATACATTCAAATAAATACAGCTGTCGCATGCGCCTTATTGTCGTACATCCTAATTTCGTAATTATAACAATCAAACTGACCATATATATACATTCATGCATATATGTACAGATCTATATGCATACATACAAATATGCAAATACTTTGATCTCGTATTTACGTTTTATATTAATAATTTTAAATACAAATACATAAATCCTTACTCTTGAGCCCCCTTCCATTTATTCACACCACCTCTCCTACTCCCCTCTCTTCACTACAGCCATTAACCTTCTATGTCTGGTCTTCTCTAGAAATTGTGTGAGTATCTCGCATGCATCAACACTTCCCGGCAAATGTTTGAACTTCTATCGGAGTTCAAAAATTGCGGTCATAAATGCTCATTTCTTAAAAACTCCGTTTCCCTGCATTCTGATAAAATATGTCTCCAGATATTGCTTTTTGCGCACAATGGGCAAATTCTTTCTCGGAGAGCATTAACTGTTTTGTTTCCTTTCCAAGCCCTGAATCTGAGCCATGCGAGACCACTTCTTTCTTCCCTAACACAGATATCTAAATAGTCTCCCCTCCTCTACACTGGATGTATTTGAGCCTGCAGGTTAAGCGATACTTTTTCTGCGCATTGAGACTCAATATTTTGTTTATCTATTTCTAACGAAGTCACCAACACATCAGCAGGGCTTACAAGGAAACATGTTGAATATCTAAGATAGAGAAGGAACGAGGTTATATGGTCATAAAGAGCGAATAACTGGACTTTTTTTTTAAACAGGATGTTGCATTCCCAAATCGTTGCTGCTTCTTTCTGTTTTTTGTTAGGGGTAGTGCAGCACACACTTTTCTCTTATTCTGCACAGCAAGACTTTTTTTTTCTTCGTTAGTTATTTTTAACGAGTTTATTAAGAATAAAATCTGCGCTAGTTGAGTTAGATAGGAGCTAAAAAGAATTTGTTGTTGCCGATTTTAATGCATTGCAGCATGACTCAATACATGTGCCTTCCTCTAGAAATGTGTCACATCTTATTTTGTTACTTTACGAGTGAAATGCGCTGTTAAACAACGCCAAAGAGAGAATTTCAGGTAACTCGGTGATCTGTGACGATAGCAAATATTCTTTGAGAATTATATTTTGTCAAGTAAGCACCCAAGAAGTTATTAGTAGATTTAAATAACGCGTCGCTGTTTGTATTTTCAAAGCATTTAATTGTTTAAGAATATTTAATTTTATTTTACATAAAATATGAAATATAGTGTAGATTAGCACAGTATTACCAGAATGCATATTATGGAAAACGAAAGCACTCCCCTTTAAATGTACTCTTTTTGGTCTGAAGTCCCTAACATTGATCGAAAAGGACTCAACAAGGATGTGTAGTGAACTGTGATAAAAAAAGAAATTGGATAAAGTCACTTTAGGAAGTTTTCGTAGCTGAAGCATATTAAAAGAGGGATATTCCATTCCAAGTAAATCCATTCTTAAGGAATCATAGACTTCTGCAAGTTATTAAAACACAAATTTCAAAAATATATTAGTGAAAAATCCTAGACAAAAATTCTAATCGGGAAGTACAACTTGCGTTGCATTTCAATTACCTTCAGAAGCGATAGAATCGTTGAAGTACCTGCTTCACTTCCTGTGCCAACACACGGGCCAGGAACACTTTTTTGACAACATTATCATTTCGGATTTGGAGGAATTTTTCACAGTGGGTAATTAAGAAAACACTTCCAAAACATATCCAGGGCGAACCATTTAAAATTACCACCGCGAATATTTCTGAAACTGTGTTTTCACCGAACTTAAGCACAGACAATTTAGTTCAAACATTAATTCCTACAATTATTATAAAATGATTTCTAGCTCAAAGTTACACTTTTTTTTTTTTCAAATGGAACAGTACCTGTTGACTTCAAGAAAATAAAACAGATTGTTTTAGAATGTCAATAGGACTTTTGCATTATTCTAGGCCAAGTAGTTTGCGATGTATCGTCATATGTAGAGATCAAGATTTGCAGACTATTTTTAAAGAATTTCTATGATCATTAGGCAAAAAATAATGCATTGCTCCAATTGTAAGGCTAAAAGTACATGTCTGTTAGCATTAGGGAAATTGTCAATAGTTTAAAATTCCCAGCTTAGTTACATAAACTTTTTAAAAATATCTGTATCATTTAGCTGCTTAGGTACTAGACAGGAAATGCACCGCACATTCCTGCCTACCGCTACTGTATCGACAGCATACGAACTTTTGCATACATTTTTAATGCTTTCTGCCACATAACAGCAGTAATACTTTAGGATTCTTGCGTAACACAATACTCCGTTACTCCTATATGTCTGATCGCCGAGGTCGTTAAGGCGCGGACTCGTGAGTGGGAGGTCTGGGATTCGAATCCCGCCAGGACTGAGATTTTTTTCCAAGTTTTTCTCAACCACCATAAATGGTAAATGACGGGGAGGTGCCCTAACTTAGGCCTGGAATGTTTCCTTCCTTTAAAAATCCTTTCCCATTTTATCATTTCATTTCATGTATCATCAGCGTCCACCGCCTATGGTGCCTCAGTAGTAAAAAGGGGCTTTAAACACCATCAAAAAAAAAAAAACTGCTATACTTCTGTTTTCTGGCTCTTCAGTCAAACCCTTAATGTCATATTTCATATTCTGTCCACACACTGTTCCTTGGCTAAGCTTTCTTTCTATACTTTCCGGACTTCATCTCTTCATCTTCGATATCCTGTAGTAGCCTATCGTAAGCCAGTTTAATACTGATGGGGGAATCTAGTTAAAACTCCTTCTCTCCCCCCCCAAAAAAAAATCAGCCGATCCGGTTGATGTCATTCTATTCCCCTCCAGAGTTAAGGCAGCCACTATTGTGGGTTCTACTGTCAAAAGGCCAGAGAAAGAACATCTTGAATAAAAATTACCTTGCCCTCCTGGCTGAAGTTAGCAATAAGGCAGCGCCAAAGATTTGCAAAAACTGAATGATATAGAGCTCAAAGTGACAAAAATGGTGATGACGATAGTGATGGAAGAACATATTAGAACTACTGTATACTATATACGATGGCGAGTGAAACGAAAAACTTATTTTTTTAAAAAAGTTAATTTAGTGAGAAGTGGTGTTATGCATCCGTATCATTTTTCTAATAGACTCAGATTCGTTCAAAGTTAGTTTCCCCCAGCACTCACAAATGCATGGATTTCTCAAGAGAAATACGCTCGTGCTATCAGATTAGTAACTTTTGGATTATTGCAAAAAAAATAAATGACTTGAAACTTGCTAATACCTTAAATAAAACGAAACCCCATAGAAGACGTGAAAAAGTGCTTATTAAAAAAAAGTAAAACATTTGCACAGTAACAATAATGATATAAATTATTTCTCTAACATTTATTATATTTCATAGCAATAAGCTTCAAAATATTTCAATAATCTATCCTGATAAATATTTCACAAAGTGGCTTACTGCGCAACCAAATGCAATATCTCATTAGAGCGTACCTTTATATCAAGATAACTTGAACAACATTAAAAAAACTCTGATATTTAATTTAAAATTTACAGGCTCATAATTGAAATTTGCTGATAAAATGTGTTAGAACAAAGCATTAATAATTTTAAAACTTTTAGTCGACTTATGTCTAAGATGCTCCAATTTCTAATCTATTATAAGGGAAAAAAACACACACACACACACACACACACACACAGGCACCCCCTCCCCAGTGTTGCTGCTTGCTGTAAGGTTCGGGAGGAGGTTGTTCTCCCTCTCTTTGAGTCTCTTTACATAAAGCCTCTCTGCAACCCCGTTGGTCCTGGTGGTGTAGTGGGCGTAAAAATCCTAAGTACGGCTTCCTTCGGAAGGGAAGTAAAGTCGTGGGTCCCGTGTCGTGCATTTACGGCACGATAAAGAACCTCAAGTCTGAAAGAGAGGCTCTGAGCAAAATTTGTCGGTCGTTTCACGCCCGGAATTGAATGGGACGCTGATGACCTAAGATGTTAAAGAACGTCCATAAATAAATCATTCAAAAAAAAAAAAAAACTCCGTTGACCACACAGGTAAAGCCGCAGGTGCGACTAGGTACTGTGGCCTTCAACACCCGTCCGTAAGAACGGCTCGAACCTGCTCTGGCCCTCTCTCCGGCTGACAGCCTCAACATGCTTTAGTCAATCAGCTCGGCTCTCAAATTAATGTGCAAGCATGGACGTCTTGCATTACATACAAAGATAGTGCGTCGAATGCAACGATGTGTTGGGTTATGACTAATGCTTATTCACCCATTCAATCACTAAGGTTTCAACTGCCGCAATATTCTCTGGCGTCACAACTCAATATACCAGAAATCACACCATTTTCATTTCGCTATATATTTCAACAGATTTCACATTTTCACCGCCCAAAAAACCGAAAAACGTGTATGTCTGAAGTAAGGCGGCTATCGTTAGTGGTAATGTGATGTTTGCTTGACTGCACTGTCCTGCCACCTATAGGGCATTCCTTAAAACATTTGTGACACTACTGCTAACTTATATTTCAGTGGCTCAAAATTTCGAAATTTTATTACAATTTTAAGGTTTTCATTTGACTCGTCTTAATACATTCTATACATTATTTGTGAATTAAGTTATTTTAATTAAGAAATGCAGAAACATTTCAGTAACTATTGCCTAATAAGCAAATCAACCTAAAGACCATCTTAAGAAATATAAAACGTCAAGCACTTCTGAAAAACGAAAACGTATAACAATTCTGTCAATAATATACATGACTTTCGCCCAAAACTGAAAACCAAAATTGCTCTAAGATACGACGTAGATACCGCCCATAGGTTCTTAATAAAAATGCCTTGCATGTTCATCGTAAAACGAAACAATATTTACTATATATACACTAGCAATAATAACCAATAATAAATATTTTCTATTTAGCACTTTAAAACTGATTTAATAATCTATGATTTTATATTAATAATTAAAGTAAGATATTCTACAATTACACAATTTACAGTGATAAGCTATAATAATAAAATGGCTTAAATGTCCAATAATAATAATATTAATAATAATAATAATATTAAAATAGAATTAAAAAATAACAATGGTTTCATTTACAATAATAACCATAATTATAAATAATTATAAATATAAATAATTATAAATAATTATATTATAATATAATTATATTATATAGAAAGTTAATAAGTCTAAAGTGTGAGTAATAATAATAATAATAATAATAATAATAAAATAACAATCTTTAATATGAAACAAATAACGAAAATTCTCTAGCTGTATTAAGAAATACAATATGTTCTCTTTAAATAATTTTTATTATGTGTTACACAGCAACATAGGAAATTAGTTATGCATTTCGTGGAAAATGTTGAAGGCTAGGAATACTTAGATGGTTATTAACATTGATGGAAATTTTACCCACTCCACCAGCATTTTACAATAACGCTAAGGGTTCTTTGTTGGATGTTCGGAGAGGGCCGTTTCGTTTTCCTTTGCTTCGTCGTTTTAACTGCAGGATACGCTTTTTCGAAAATTATGAAATAGCACAGAGTAACAGTTTGTAAAACGTCGAATGAGCAACGTTTACGAGGAGATTAAATTCAAATAAGAGAGAAAGCACCGATGAATCTACGAGAGAGAGAGATGAGCACGGTATTTCATGGGTCAGTGAGCAATACGTATTAATATTTAACAGAAAAGGCAGAATCGTTTTTGCCTTGCTTTTGAAAAGAAGCGGGGAAAATTTAAATAAAGTGTATTAAAGCGACGCAAAGGAATAAGCACTGTGTTGAACTGATAGAGAAGGCATTTTGTAGAAATGAACAAACACCAGTAAACCTAAGAAAATTATGCGCAGGGAAACCATACCAAGAATGCTTCAGCAAATGCAAAATATGTAAATAACCTATTTCTAGTTCGCTTGTAATAACATATTGCACCGTTTTTAATTTAAAAAAATAAAACCTCTTTATAAACAGAAGAATGTTTGGTTTGTTTACATTTCCAAGCGTAGAAGTAACAGGAAATTTTCCTCTATTCCTTTCCTTGAGAATTTGGGTTTTCAGATGAAATCCTCTAAATATAAAATGAAACAAGACTTGTATTGCCTTGCATAATTAGATGAAAATAAAACAATTCTCAAGAAAAGAGCTGTCTATAGAAATGTCTTTTTATTAGAAATAAAAATATTTGTTATATGTTTAACGTATTGTAAAATAAAGTAACAAAACATTCATTGCTCACACAATGCAGGAGTCAAAAGGGGCCTCGTTCTGGAAGTCTATTCGTTCGGTAGAAATTAAATACTGTACAAGCAGATTGTACTCTGCGCTAGCAAGGTACAGAGTTAGCATAAAAGAATTTTTCGATTTTAAATTAACTTTATTCCTACATGTTGAACTGTTGAGTTAAATACATAGATAAAACGTAAAATTCATTCAATGTAAGCTCCGATAATTACAATAAATTCCACATACTGCAGTATATCAGTAGTGATTTCACAAACTGGATGTTTCTCAACTTGAAACGGACCTTTGTTCATATTTATAGTTAACAATACAATGCAGAAAGAGAAAGCTTTGAATATTTACGGGAATTGAACCGTTGGGCAACGTTCGAAGTTTGACGTGAGGATAAAAACTGAAAACTAAGAGCAGAATTAATAGGTTTTATTGCGGTCGTCTCATCGCTGTAAACCACATAAATATGGCGGTCCATTTGTCGGTAAAATTATAAAGAAATTTTGTACGAGGTGGTAACCACAATATTCGGGACTGGTGCTGCCATCTCGACAGTAGTCGAAGTAGAGTTTTGTACCGCTAGGTGGCAACACTAGCATATCTGTGAGTGAGTGTTTAAAGTTTCATGCAGTTGAGTAGGTGTGTTGAGATTCTATAGTACTTTTCTTGATACTCTGTGTGTAGTGTGTGGTGATTTTACGATGATTCCAAAATTAGCACAGAGAGTGTGCATCAAATTCTGTGCAAATCTCGGGGAAAATGCTATGGAGACCCTCGCAATGATTCAACGAGTATTTGGGGGCAAAGTATGAGCCGTACACGTGTGTTTGAGTGGCATGCTCGGTTCAGGGCCGGTCGTACAGCTATTGAAGACGATGCTCACACCAGTAGGTCGGTCAGCTGCACGACACTGTTGCCAAAGTTCAACACCTTGTTCGTGAGGATCGACGTCGAACCATTGAAGACCTTGCTCATGAAGTGGGAATTGGTTATGAGACATGCCAACGAATTTTAACTGATGAATTGGGGCATGCATCGCTGCAAAATTTGTTCCAAGAATCCTGACTGCTATCAGAAGGCGCATCGTGTTGAAGTTTGCACGGAGCTTCGTCAGGCCGTGTCCGATGACCCAACCTTCTTGTCCAGGGTCATCACCGGCGACGAGAGCTGGACGTACGCTTGTGACCCTGAGACAAAACAACAACCCTCCCAGTGGAAAAGCCCGAATTCACCAACACCAAAAAAAGCGAGACAAGTCAAGAGCAAAGTCAAGAGCATGCTCCCCGTTTTCTTCGATACCAAGGGGATTGTGCACAAAGAATTCGTCCCACCAAATGAAACAGTGAATTCCACGCACTACTGTGACGTTTTGCGATGGCTCCGTGAAAATGTGCGGAGACAACGGCCCAACTTTGGCGACAAGGGAGCTGACTGTTGCATCACGATAATGCGCCATGTCACAATTCCTTGTTAACCAACAGCATTTTGATGAAAAACAACATGACGGTTCTCCCCCACCCACCGTACTCGCCTGATTTGGTACCCGGCGACGCTCGATTCCCCAAACTAAAAATCAAGTTGAAAGGACATCGGTTCGACACAATTGAGAGGATTCAAGAAGAAAACGCTGTCTGTGCTAAACGCCCTCAAAGCACATGAATTCCAAGATGCACTTGGAAAACGGCAGAATCGCTGGGACCGGTGTATACGTGTGGAAGGGAACTACTTCGAGGGTGACGGCGGTCATTAGTCTCAAAGTAAGTTTTTGACCAGTTGGCAGCACCAGTCCCGAATATTCTGGATACCATCTCGTATTTTATAAATATTGATAACAAACTTTCTGAACTCTGGAACATTTATTAAAGATAAAGAGCTAATATCAATTGTTAAAATAATAGTAGACAAAATATTTGCTCTTAGCTATTAATTTAGTATTGCTTATATGTTATACTATTGTTAGCAACTTTATATTATTTTTATTTTAGATTCATTCTAAGCACTAAACGCAGCAGAGTAAATTACAAAGATTGTATTTCGCATTGATAATTTTAGTTTATAGTACACTAAGGCGCGTTAAAACATGTTGAGAATCAATAATGATAGATAATCGTGTAAGGGGTTTCTGTATGGTGGCAGTTCATCAAGTAAAATAGTCGGAACAGGTTGCCTTTATTATGCAACAATTTTATGCTTTAGTATAAAAGAATTCGTAGTTCTATATTATCCTTAAATGCAACCAAAAAGACGGTGTTTCAATTTTCAAAGCGATTTCATTTACTATATAAGATATTGTTTTCTTAAGTCTTTAATTACATTTGAACATGTCACAATAATAGTAATGATGAAAAATTATAACGAAACTCTCAGCAATTATGAACATTTTAATTTTTATTTAGATCACTTAACATGTGTATTTTATTTATTATAACTTGTTGATAAACATCCTCAAGGAGGTCGGTCCTGGTGGTGTAGTGGTAACCATAATTGCCTTCTAAACCCAAGATCGCGGGTTCAAACCCAGCCAGGATCGATGGATATTTTTCCGGCGTAAAAATCCTAAGAATGGCTTCCTTCGGAAGGGAAGTAAAGCCGTGGGTCCCGTGTCGTACATTTACAGCATGATAAAGAACCTCAAGCCTGAAAGAAGATATCTCTGAGCAAAATTGTTCACACAGTATAGCTTAACAGCATCAGTCACCCTTTTAAATGCTTTACTATGATATAGGTCAATTGCCGGAATATTGATTTGTTTTTTGACATATTGCCCGTTATCCTTCAATGATTCTAAAAATTAATACACTGTATGAGTCTTCAAACATATTAAAAAGTAAATTAATATATTTAAAATAATGACACCTACGAAAATACTAACAATGTCGCATTATATCCCCGTCAAGCCAAGCTACTTTTGTCCGAGTTATTTAGAAGACCGGCCTTGTTTGATTTTACTGCATATTCCCTTTCCGTGTTGAGCCTAAATCATTCCACATTGAAGAGCAAATACCTGAAGAGAAGAGAATTTTCTTCTCCACGAGGCAACATGACACATGAAAAGCGCTTTGTTATCGAACGTACCAAAAACAAACTACAGATAGGGGCATGCAACATTCCAGATAGTGAAACAACAATCGACGGGCGTCGAAACCACAGCTGAAGGACAACAATGGACCATTGTCGAGAGCCGCGTGCCTCCCAACACTTTGTCACGATGCGGTCTGCACTCTATTCACGAGCTTCATCCGGAGCGGCTCGATTCGCTCTGTTCGGAGCTGTTCGGAGCATGGCCAACACCCACCATGCGCCCGATCGCTGCTAGCCTATCCATCACAGCATGCAGAGGCCGATGCTTGATGGGGTGAGACGGGACTCCCGCATCCGCAAGAGCGTGTTTGTGTGTGAACATTATACCCGTGTAATAGACTCCGTCCACTAATATCTGCTTCCTTCCCTTTACGGCAAGCGCCGTTCCCATTGAAACAATTATGATGGGATGACGATAAAACAAAGGGAGGCTCCATGAATTAAGCAGGAGAGTGCCCCATCCCTCCCGCAAAGCTCGGTCGGCAGACATGTCTTATCGTTCTACAGCACGATTTACTGCTAGCTGTGGTGGTGGTGGAGGTTTTCGGACCAGGGCTCAGCACGCCAATATATATCGCTTCAGTCAAGGGACGGCGGTATCAGGGATTTGAAGGGCCTAGGGTTTGAGCTTCACCGTCATCGTGGTTATCCTGGGCTAGAGTTAGCATGAGACTAGATTTTTTTTTTTTATTTTTATACACATAGTTAACGTAATAAGGCCCTCTATTTCACTCCTAAATACAAGGCAGGCACAGTACCAGTTTATGACTATTTACAGTCCTAAATATAGTACAAAAATGGAGTTAAATTTTCAAAAATATAAATATAGAAATACATTTTCACTCGAATTAAAATTACTCAAAAACAATAGAAGCCTATGGAAAGCATTATATACCGAAATCGATGTAAAATTGTCTATAATAGCATTTGGAATATAAAATTAGTAATATGTAAAATATATCAACTGCTGCTGTGTGCTTTTTTATAGTGTTTAACGCCCGTTTTTTACTACTGGGGCATCACAAGCGGTGGACATTGATGATGCATGAAATTAAATGATATATTGGGAAAGGATCTCTTTAAGGAAGGAAACGTTCCGGGCCTAAGTTTACTTCTCCGGTATTTGCTGATTATGAGGGCTGAGGAAAACCTGGAAAAAGCCTCAGTTCCAGAGGACGGTCCTAGCGGGATTCGAATCCCAGACCTCCCGCTCACATTTCCGCGCCTCGGTCACCCATGACGGTATGGTGCTGTGTGGTTATATATTGAAAATGAACACTAATCTTGATAATTTCGATATGAACAGTAATTAATCTATAAGATTAATGATATAAATAATTATACTGTCGGAAAATCTCAATACTTCACTCTTTAGCAACTTCCAGCTTCAGTACTAGACACTGTGCATGATTAATATAAATATATTTCCTATTCATAGACGTTTTTTATACATACCAACTAAGGACTGCCAGGCTATTACAATGGACTAACATTTTTCTTATTCATAAATAGGAAAGTCCAAATGTTAAACGCTATTGTCTGGTTTAAAATATAGTCGTAGATTATAGGGTGACTGTTTTAAAAATGGTGACTATTATTATGGATGTGGCTTATCTTATGTGCATAGAATTCATGAAATGGGATGGCGGACATTTATTTTATACCGAGTTGGATATTATAAAAAACAGGATGAAGTATATTTCAGAAATAGATATAGATTTACTAAAGAAATGACAAAAATTATGAGAGATAGATAAATGTTTAGTGGTATATAGATGTTTGCAGCTCGATAAGTTTATATGTGCTCTTGCTCCGCTAGGAACCATTCCTTCCTCTCGAATCTTTCTTCCTCCTCTTACCATTAGGTAGCTCATTGCTTTGCTAAATCTTTTTCTTATCTCTCTGCTTGTTGATTCTCCTATTTCGTATAAGTAGCTATGTTTAGACTTGGAGTCTATTCTTGCTGGGAAAGAGCTTGTGCTCCACGATATCCTTCTTCACGATAACGCGCCTGTGCACACAGATCTTGTTGCAAACGAAGCTGTGAAGAAATGTGACTTCAGGGAGATCGACCATCCCCCCTACAGCCCAGATCTAGCTCCCAATGACTATTTCCTGTTCTCAAAAATTAAGAAGGACCTCCGAGGAAGGAAATTTAAGTGTGACAAAGAAATGATGAATGCTGTTTATGCCCATTTTGCAGACAATACTTCTATTTAGGGGGTATTAAATGTTAATTTAAAGATGTGAGAAGTGCATTGCAATAAAGGGTAAATATATTGAGAAGTGAAATATAGTTTTTGGAAAATCATCAGGCCGGTTGTGGACTACCTTCGTATCTACAAATAAAAAGTGTTTCAAAATTATTCTCTACATGGACCAGTAACATTGTACCGATAATGTAACGAGTATAAATAATACTTTAGAAATACTATTAAACGTTTATCTAAGCATTAACAAGATTATAACTGTTAATGATCGTGAATAATAATCTCAGACTTTAGCACAGATGTGTTTCATGTGTGTACAGCATATAATATGTTATTAAATACGTTTTACCTTTCTTTATTGATGGTAAAAGTTATTTATCTTACACCGTGCACTTTTAAGTTGTTTTAATGCTATTTGCAAATAGTAAATTTTTAATGTTACATTAATTTTTTTAACAAAATATATAGGTATCCTTAAATATAACATTTTATGTTTGTTTAAAATGATTGCCATTCTTTATGTTTTAAAACATTTTAATGTAATTTGAGCTGTTCGTGGAAAACATTTTTTTTGTCACATCATTCAATATTGCAGATTGTGTGGCATGAATGTATAAAATTATTAAATATTATGCACTGTTTTCATACAAAACGTTTGGATTTGTATTGGAGTATCCCATTGGTTCATACATTTTCAAAGTAATATTTTTCTTCTAATTTTCCATCGAAATTGCAATTAGGGATTTTAAGCTTATTTGATAGTGTGTTATGTCATTTCGTGAAATTATTGAAAATAACTAGTACATTAAAAGCCAGGGTTTTAGTGTTTTTACAGTGGTATTGCGGCTGTAATAATTAGCTATTGGTTTATTTTAAAGCAGATTATCTAAAGTAAATATAAATTATATAATTAAAATATAAATTGAATGTTATCTGCACTAAGGAGATGCAAGGAGGAAAAGTTGTGTATTTGATATAGAAAAACAACAACAAAACAAAACTAGGTGTGTTAAATTTACAATTTTGTTGTGACCAGAAGTTAAGCAATGCCGTTCTATGGAACATGTACGTAACTAAGTGGGAACTTTGCATCTACTAATACGTTTACATTTAACAGCTGCAAAGCTGCCTTCGTTATACCACTCCTGCTGGCCAAAAGACTATCTCTGTACTGCTAAGCTAAGGCGATGCATAACGTATGCGGAATAGACGTTGCACGCAATCCAGGGCGCCCTTGTTATTATATTACGGCACGGCGGCGTTAAATTGGGCGTGGGTCGCACCTCGAGAGAGGTCAGGAGTGTTAATTGATACCATAGATGGGCAGGCTTAACTAACGATAAAGCTCCAGGTGCGAATGTTTATGTGCTGTACAATTTGGGCGTGTGGCGGACCTCCAAGAGAGCACCGCCCCCCACTTTACTTTGCCGTACAGTAATTGATGTGAATTGGGGGCCGGGGGTGCATGTTTGTTACGAACTGTACGAGTAATTACCTACATGGCTTTTGCACCGCCCATGCTTTTGGGTACACGATGTAGGGGGCCTTGGGTTCGCGTGGGCAAATGGTCTCATTAGTGCTTTGTGTTCCTGGGAGGTAAAACTACGTTCCTTAATAGCACGTCCGTCCTAAGTGCTCTGTTTGTGTACTACAGAAACGCCTTTGTTGTGTTAATTATATGAAATTGCTCTTACTTGATTTTCTTGTTCCACAATTATCGCTCTTTAATAGGTGTATAGTGGCCCAGTAGGACTTGGGGCTTTTCAAATGTACTGGTAACTGGAGAGATGGCTAGTCAGAGGAATGTGTTGATAACGTTCCACTGTTCACTATTAATATTCTGCTTTTGTTAACGTAAAGAGATGCACAGACTCTTAAGTATTTCAATAGATGTCTCCCCAAATACGCCGCTAGCCACCTCTACAGTTCTCAGCTTATACGAGGTGTGATTAAAAAATAACGGCAATATTAGTTTTCTTAAAGAAACTTTATTTATTCATCAATGTCAATTCTGTCCCTTCAAAGTAATCCCTCCGGATATAAGAGACTTGTGCCAGCGCTTTTTCCAATCTTGGAAGCACTTCTGGAGCTCACTTTTCGGTAGGCCCTTCAGCTCCTTCAGCGATTGTGTTTTTACCTCATCAATGGTTGCAAAACGTCGTCCTATCATGGTTTTCTTCAGCCTCGGGAATAGAAAGAAGTCGCAGGGGACCATGTCCGGTGAATATGGTGGCTGAGGCAACATAACGGTTTTGCTTTTTGCCAAAAAATCACAAACTATCAGCGAGGTGAGAGCAGCAAACTTTGCTGCCACGCGTTTCATGCCCAAAACATCCAAAAAAAAAAAAATTGCTTGGTATGAACCAAATGATATACCGACATCATCAGCAACCTCTCTGATAGTGAAGCGGCGATTTTACAGAATCATTTTCTTCACTTGTCGGCGGTTATTGATGTGCTAGGACGGTTGTCATCTTCAACGTCTTCACGGCTCTCTTTGAAACGTCTGTACCACTCGTAAGCTCTTGTCTTGCTCATAGCAGATCCGCCAAAACCACAGTCAACATTTCCAATATTTTGTTGCACTTTATTCCATTTTTCAAGCAAGTTTAATAAAATTTCTTTGATCCAACATTTTCGAAAGTAATAAATCGCGGAGCACACCAAAAACACGTCTAACCTTTTCGACCGTCTACGATGAACTAAACATTCAAAACATCTGAAAACGCTACATTGGTGAGAAACATGTCTACCAACAAGCGAAAAAAACAATTGAAAATTGGATTTATGTAGCTCGCGAAATAAAAAAAAATTGCCGTTATTTTTTGATCACACCTCATACCTCACACGCATGTGTTGGGGTGTCCTAACACAGTTTTTATTTGCAAGTGCTACAATGTTTTCTTTCATACACTTATAATTTTTTAAACATTCAAACAAACAAAAATTAATACTTGACAGACATGTATATTTCAAGCTAAGTTCAAGGAATTGATCATTAAATTTGCCTGAACTAAGTCATTTGAAGATATTCCTTGATATCAAAAAACGCAATCAGTAATCTGGGTCTTCTCGGCTCTTGAATAACAAGACAAGGTATTTCTGTGTAATTGAGAGATTTTAATACGATCTATCTACGTGTAGAAACATTCCTCAGAACTGTGTGTTTTTTCAATTTTGTTATTACATATTTGTTTGATCATATTAATACTTTAAGATTTATATGACTAATGCATAGGCACCGGAATTTCTAAGCACCAAAATCAAAATGAAGTTAATGTTGATACTGGACTGTGGGAGGGGTACAATAAATCACGAGTTACATGCCATTCTCTACCCAAAGGACTGTCACACACCAGTTCCTGTTTACTTGCCGGGCAGTGACTCATATCTTGTGATTTTGCTTTCTTTGCATTGACCTAATAGTTTGAATATACTTAACGATGCTAATTACTTAAGACCCCCATGCCTACTAATCAATAATGCTTGTTCTACGTGGTCAATTGAGTGGCAAATTTAATGAAGTTCGCATGTATATTTTAATTGACATGTTTTTTGCAAATGGTCAGTTTTCTTCTTTTAAAAATTAACAAATTAATTTATCTCTTTGAATTTAATTTATATTGCAGTTTTATAATGAATGATTCACAGTTTCACAAGGTCATAAAGAAAGTGTATAATTTTAAATCGGTGTAAATATTTGTAAATATTTGCCGCGAATTTTGAAGTTAACCTGTTTTAACTGTCTTCGACGCTTCTGAAAAACTGGCTTCCGACCATCTTTTGTTCGCATCTTACTGTTGTTTGTTGTCACTTTTATATACTTTGCTCTCTTGCATGGTGCCTAATCTCACTTTTCTAGATCTGTCAATTCCCCCTCCACTTATTTCCACTTTAAGGATGGATATTGTGCCTTTTTACGTTATTAAGGGATTGAAAAGTAATTTTTCGATCATTATGTATCCAAGCTTTCTTGAAGATATAAACCACCGCCGGTGGCCGAGGACGTTAAGGCGCAGACTCCTGAGCGGGAAATCTGGGGTTCGAATCCCGCCAGGACCGTCCTCTCTGACTCAGGTTTTTTCCAGGTTTTCTTCAGTCATCATAAATGGCAAATGCCGGGGAGGTACCCTAAACTTAGGCGTGGAACGTTTACTTCCTTAAAAATACTCCTTTCCCAACATATCATTTCATCTCATGTATCATCGCCTGTGGTGCCTCTGTAGCAAAACGGGCGTCAAACACCTAAGTTATTTATATATTCCTTATTATGCAGATTCATTTAGTGTTAGCAGTTGCTCTGATTGGAACGTTTATCAGCTAGTTTGTTTATTAGCAAGCGTGTTTGCTTGTTATGAGTGAAGATCCCTATTCATATCTGTATCTATTCGAAAAATTGTTCATCAAAACGTGTAGTAAAACTCTCCAGATAATTTTGAAATCAGCTGCAGCCCACGTTGCGTCATAAAAGTAAAACTTTTAACTGCAAAGTCATTTTCCTTGTTGCTGGTGTTACTTATTCTAATTGTTTTGAGAAAGCCTGTATCCCTTGCTAGGTATTTTGCAAGATCAATGTTTACCTTCAGCAGTGATCTAATACGTTGTAACATATTTGACAACTTCTTCTGTGTTTTTCACAGCTATGATTATGATATTGTACAGTGAGGTTATTTGACTTAAGGGCTGAACTGGGAGAAGACATTCAATATCATGTAATACATGAGCAGGTAGTTAAATATTTAAAATTATTCATTTGTAATCACTAATTCATTATCCTCATTTTCCTTAAAACAAAATAAATATTCTGAGCCCCAAAGCTTGTAGGCAATTGGCTGTGCGTTCACGTGTTACTCGGTGCTTTTATTATACGTAAATTGTGCGCTAATTGCACTTCATTACACAACATAAATGTAGTCTTGTATGGTATGCGGAAAAGTAGTAAGCAATTCACATGAAAATATCCTGGCAATCGTGTTCCTGTTAGAGAAACTGTTGGCGATGTTGTTAAAAAATTACGAGAAACAGGACCTCTCAATGAAAAGATACATCTCCTTACGGAGGAAAAGTTAAATGAAGTACAGGGACTACCTACGCAGATATCAGCAATGTGTTGCCGCTGAGGAGCACCATCAATATCTCCTATAGCAAAAATAGTGTTTATGATCATCAGTTTTAAATACATTATCATTCTATGCTTTCGGTAAAAATATAAACACTAAAACAAAAATCCTAACTATACGGTCGGCAACTTTATCTCGCATTTTCCGGTTGCAAAGCTTACATCTACCCAGTAAGCAACAACGCTCATGCAGCCCATAACCTAAATAATTACTCTGTAGTTTAAAAACTAAGTTAAGTAGTAATAACGTACCTAACAAACTGTGCATTGTGTCTGGTATGGAAACTTTAAAAAAAAAAAAAAAAAAAAAAAAAGGTCCAAACATTAACAATTTCTCTAAATATAGATTTGCCTCAACAGATTTTCGGTGCAATGTGCCTTATTTTTTCTCTAAGTGCTTAGAGAAAAGTGTTCAGAATATTTGATTAATTTCGACGTTGTATGTTAGGTAAATGAACGTATATATCAGAATAATTCCATATGACAGACATTATATATTGGCCTTTATTGACTATAGCAAGGCCTTCGACTCAGTCGAACATGCAAGCATGTTACACGCGCTAATAGCATAAGGAATAGCGGCAAAGTACATTCGCATTACACGCATAATCTAAAGTCAAAGTTTTGCGAAATTAAAAACAGAAGAAGAACGCCAAACTCTTAGTTCGTGTAATGGAATCGGCACCATAATTTCGGAATCAACATAAACGGCAGTCTATTAACAAATCTAAAATTTGCCGACGATGTGGTCGTATTCGCCAAAACACCGAAAGCACTACAAACTATGCTGGAACAATTATGTCAGCATAGCAAAAATTCAGGGCTGTCACTAAACAAACCCTAGACGCAGTTAATGTAAAATAAAAATAGGAGGAACATATATAAGCGAATATACACACCTGGGACAACAACTTTCCTTCCATGATAAAATGGAAAAAGAAGTACAAAGAAGGATCTCATCGGAGAGCATTTTGGGCCCTTAAGTTTATATTGTCATACCAAACACTAACTAAGAAATTCAGATTCCAGACGCTCGAAATCTGTATATACCCTGTATTAATGTATTTTTGCCAGATGGTCACTAAAGGGAAAACTGAAATTCAAAATTCTAACATGCCAAAGAAAAATACCTATATTATTAATAAACCAGTTATCTCAGACAACAGACATCGCACAAATAGCTACCAGAAGGAAATGGCAATGGGGCGGTCACGTTGCAAGAATGCAGGACAGTAGGTGGAACTACAAGATCTCCATGTTGGGCTTCTGGATAGGAAAAAGGACACAAGGCAGACCCAGAAGAAGATGGACAGATCTCTTCAAGAAACATGCAAGTCCACATTGATCAAGAGTAGCAAGAGGAAGAGAAAAATGGAAACCTCTCGAGAAGCAACTAATGCAGTGAGAAATGAAATAACCAAAGAACAATTCAGTCAGTGTCTTAAACAGCATACGAACAACTAGCGTGGAATAGCTCACCACTTTACGAAAAAGCGAGCTTTCCCTACTTGTTAGGGGACCTTTGCTCTTTGAGGAACACAGTAGGTTACCTTTATCTTTATGTTTTAAAGATTAAACTGTGCATGCATCATCTGAATTCGCCTTAAGTTATTAAAACTACGGAACTTTAAAATATAATAAGTTTATGGGCACTTCTATGATTATATTTTTTAAGATTTGTACAGCACTGAGTAATATAATATTTAGTTACCAATACAATCCCAAATGATATATCTTTATTCCACGTTTTTCCTTGACACCTGCGCTTGAACTGTAGTTTCCAAACGATTTTCATTTGGAAGGGGCCGTGACATTGTATTTTACGTTAACAGGTTAATAAATTCAGACAATGGTTTTCAGTACTTGCAAAGAGAAAATAAACAACCACGTGAATAGTGTATGTACATGTCAAAACCAGAGAAGGAGAAACAATGGCATAATATTTTGTTGTAACCTAGAATATAGAGCAAATGTGCTCTCTGACACGTTGCTGTCGGCCCCAAGGGACTGTTTATATCCCGGGAGGTAGCCGCATGTGGTAAAAAAGGATATTTCCATGACAATGCTGCCAGAGATATGCGGATGGACGTATAGCCCTCTGGGTATGGTGACTAGTAGAAAAGGAAAGGGTGATGATTTGTTTGGTCAGAGGAGGGGGAGATTCCTCTGCTGTTAGGGTGAGAAAAGTTCATTCTATTACTGGAATTTCATTTTAGTCTGTTGTTCTTACAGATTTCATGCGTATTGCATTCTTGTGGTAGAACAATCGACACCTCGAGAAGTACAATAAGGTGTGAAAGTGGAGCGGAAAAACACATTTGAAATGGTTTCACGCAGTTAAAAGATTGACAATTTATGTTGCAAAATAAAACATCGTGTCACAAATATATTTTTACTGTTCGTTTGCCTGACAGTTAACCTTCTTTTATTTTCCTCATAACTTTAAAATTATTTTGAGGTAATATTATTTTCGAACAGTGTTTAACGCCCATTTTTACTATGGACACTGATGATACATGAAATTAAATGATATATTGGGAAAGGATTTTTTAAGGAAGGAAACGTTTCAGGCCTAGGTTTAAGGTACCTCCCCGGCATTTGCCATTTATAAGGACTGAGAAAAACCTGGAAAACACCTCAGCCAGGGAGGACGGTCCTGGCTGCGCTCGAACCCGACCTCCCGCTCACGAGTCCGCGCCTTAACGACCCCGTGACGGTTTTGAAGAAAGATGAAAGGAATTATATATAAACATTCTCCCCCTATTTTGGAAACAGGGAGAAGAATAATAGAACAAGGGTACATTATCTTTTTTTAATGCTTTGGTTATTGAGAACTTAATATAACATATAATATTGTTAGAAAGCGTACTAAAATTCCAAATATGGCGTTTATTTATCAAAAAACGTCTTTGTAAATGTACAAAATGTTATATGTATGTTTTCATTAATTTAAAACCATTAGATACATTGTATGCAGAAGAAGGCTTGTTCTGTTATTATAGAGTGAAACGTGCAAATTTCGACCAATTGCGTGGGTAGACAGAGGCAGTGTATTTAGCAAGAAAATACAAGTGCCGTTATGAGTGGAGCCATTAACTGCAACATGTATTTTATTTGAGAATACATTTATTATTGTATAAAATAATCAATCACCCTTACTTGCTCACAGACGAATGCATTTCGAATAGTACATCAAACAGCTAAAAATGTAAGTGAAGTATATTGTAACTTTTAAATTAGCTTAATGATAAAATTCCCGAGTTATTAGTCAAGTTTACACCTTATTTTAAAACATTCTTAGGTTTTATATTCTCCAAATGATAGGCACTTTATTATAAAATTCTACCCTTTTATAAAACCTATATTATATGTGAAGGCAGGTATGCAATTAGATATATTTAACTTTTGAGTATTTTTGAAATTTACACTGTGTGTATCTGACATTAAATCATGTTGACCAATGTGGGCATGTCCATAGATAAGTATATAGTCAATTAAATCAATACACGAAAAAATTAGTTTAATAAATAAAGGTTTTCCTTAGCACAATTCCTATTACTCTTTTCTGGCATAAATTTCGAAAAATAGGCTGTTTATTTGATAGTCTCTGTATTTGTTTATATTACGTGATAATAAGTAAGGCTTGGAATCCGTTTCTGGGAAACAAACAACGTCTGCATCGCAACTCTTCCAACATTCCTACCTCCTGGCACTTGTAACATCTTCCTCTCCACCGCCACCTGTGGCCGAGGTCGTTATGACGCGGACTCTTGAGCGGGAGGTATGAGGTTCGAATCCCGCCGGACCGTCCTTCCCGACTGAGGTTTTTTCCAGGTTTTCCTCAGTCCTCATAAATGGCAAATGCCACTGAAGTACCCTAAACTTAGGTCTGGAATGTTTCCTTCCTTAAAAAAAAATCCTTTCACAGTTTATCATTTCATCTCATGTATCATCAGTGTTCACCGCCTCTGGTGCCTCAGTAGTATAAACGGGCATTAAACACCATTAAAAAAAAACTCTTCCTCTCCAGACGCCTTCAGTGCAGTGTCAATTATAGCGTTGGCGAAAGCTCAGGCTTGTAAATTAATTTAAACCAATGACCGTGGCAAAATAGCCAGGTAATTGTCAAAATCAGTAATTTCAGAGATCATAGAGGAATATTTCAAGGCGAACAATTTAAGACAGGAAGCCTATGGTCTGTCTGTTCAAATCTCAAAGTTATGGCATTAAGTTTCTAAGGGACCAGTACGCTATGAAACTTTCATTCTAAATTACACCCTTCAATAATAGACATAGGTTTTTCAGAAGGTCTCTTTGGCACAGTGTTATCAAATTTTTGTCTCGTTGATTACTTGTTTCCATTTTGTTTACAAATTAAAGCCTCCCTGTTTAAAAAATGCCCATGTGTGATTTAACTATTTTTAGGTTGAATCAATTTACCTTTATTTAGGAATTTAATTTCTTCTTTATCAAAAGGTACAGCAGATTTATAAAGTAACTTTAGAAATTAAAGAACTAGAATAGGGTTCTAAGGTGTTGTGTATTGATTAACAAGGAATTCATTTCAGCACGGATATTTCTTAGTGCATCCACGATAAAACACTTTCCCGCAAACTTCTAAAAGATAATAGTCATTTTTTTTTTCGTTATGGGGGAGCACTTCATGCACTCTTAGGTTTCTCGGCACTGCAATAACGATTATTTTTAAATTTATTACCACCTGGAACTATAACCCCTGGGAATATTTCTTAATATCGTCTTTGAATTTTGAAAGTATACACGTATAAATCATAAATACACGTTGTGTAATAGAAAAAAAATATACTCAGCCATAATTCATTTTGCGATTATATACAGAACAAAATACCTGAAATGAACTGAGCCATTAAAGATCCACATTGGCAGCCGTGTTCCATTCAAGGCGGGAAACACAAGTTCACACGCGCAGTGAAAAATTCCCGCAAGTTGGTTCATAGTTCAATGGATCGCCACGCATAAACGCATTATAATATTGCGCCTGCTTATGAAACCACAAGCATGTGATATAAACAGCTCTCTAACTTAACTAAAATGATGTAAATATTAACTGTGTAGTGTACTTAATAATGGGTAACATTCACTTCATAACCAAGGCTAAAGATCAAGTGGCATCAATAGTTACACATTTCTTAAAACTGCCTAACCTTCAGCTGTTACTGCATAGTTATAAATCACGTAAACTTCTACTGTCCGGCACTGGAGCACGATTCCCTAGATATGGGGTTGGGAAATAACATTCTTTTGTTTTGTGGGTAGATACATATGTTTGGTGGGTAATCTGTACTCCATTATTGAAACAAAATTTCATACCAACTTAACACATCAGAATTACAGAATATTGAATAACGATTCTCTTCTTCAATAGCTGATTTTTTATGTGACTGGAATTTTGGTATCATCTCTTAGAGAGTTTCTGAAGATGCTATCCCATTGTCTATAGACAGGTAATTCTCAAGTGAATAGCTTTTTACAAATATGATAACGTCAGACTTTTTTTCATAACTGAATGAAAATTTAATACAACGTTTTATGTTTGTTTTCTGTTATCGTAATAAGAATAAAACAATTATTTGGAAGAAAGAGGGTTTTGTGCTTATTTGATCGCACATAATAGGGAGGGGGGTTATATACACTGTCAAAATTGAACATAGGATAGTATAATAAACAGGTTATTTTATCGGCGTTTCAGACCATTTATCATTCCGTCAAATATTTTAAATTGCGTAAAGAATTTACTCAGCAGGGATAGCATTCTGGTCATTGAAATTCGCACTGATGAACAAAAGTTTGAGCCGAAAACTGACATGAGACGTGCTGGACTTATGCATAATCCCTTATGCCAAACTTGGAGCCTAACAGAAGTGGAAAAGAATCATATCAGCATCTGCCAACGTAAAATGGGGTGAAAAGTACTAGAGATATCCCTCGTGGATAAAATATCATCTGTGGAATTAGGAAAAACGTCGGGACTAAACATGCCTCAAGCCTGACGTGTAAAAGGGGCGAGGGCTACCAAGCAACAGAGGGGGACATATAGCTACCACATGGAATCTACGTATCGATAGGAGAGGAAGAGGGAGACCGAGAACGACGTGAACAGATTCCTTCAGAAAAGCCGTCGGGCCACACTGGACCAGCGTAGCACGGAACCGCAGTACCTGGAAGAGTTTAGGAACAGAGCTGCAGAAAGAAGAGAACAACCGAAGTCAATAGTGAACGTGATACCAAACTTAATAGACACAGCACTTGAAGCTTCTAGTTAAAGTGTGTTAAGCTTGTAAAATAAGAAATATTATAGACTTAACAAACTCATAGAAACAATAGTTCAGTATATCACCGCCACGAATGGCTGAGGTCGTTAAGGGCGGACTCGTGAGCGGGAGGTCTGGGTTCGAATACCGCCAGTACCGTCCTCCCTGACTGAAGTATTTTTCCAGGTTTTCCTCAGTCCTCATAAATGGCAAATGCCGGAAACGTACCCTAAACTTAGGCCTGGAACGATTCCTTCCTTAAAAATAAATCCTTTCCCAATATATCGTTCATTAAGTTCGGTGTATGAGAAATCAATGAGCCTCCTGCTTGCAAAGGCACTAGCCATGGAGGGGACATACTCGTAGGTGGCTTAATTCATTCATTCGCAGTTTGTGTCAACATAAAATTAGATTCCGTGAAATCCGCGATTCTAGCAAAGCATTCAGCATTAAACGTTTTCTGTGCTTTTCTTTTTGTTCTTTAGTAGATTTTTAACGTCTATTTTCACTGCTGAGACATCACAGGCGGTAAATATTGATGTTTACACTAGACAAAATGATAAATTGGAAAGAGATTTATTTTTAATGAAGGAAGCGTTCTAGGTCTGGTTACTTCTCCGACATTTGTCTTTACCGCCATGGGTAGCCGAGGTCATCAAGGCGCGGACTCATGAGCGAGAGGTCTGGGGTTCGAATCCCACCAGGACCACCCTCCCTGACTGTTTTTTTTCAGGTTTTCCCCAGTCCTCATAACTGGTAAATGTACCGAAAACTTAGGCCTGGAGCGGTTCCTTCCTTAAAAAATACGCTTTCCCAATATATAATTTCATCTCGTGTATTATCAGTGTCACCGCCTGTGGTGCCTCAGTAGTAAAAACGGGCGTTAAACAATATTAAAAATGCCTTTTATGAGGACTGAGGTAAAACCTGGGAAACATCTCGCTCATAGAGGAAAGTTCTGGAGCGGGAATCGAACCCCAGCCTACCTGTTCAGAAGTCCATGTTTTAACGACTTTGCCACCCATGTCGGTCATACTTTATTGTTTGATTTCTAACTTATCTACATACATTTTCAAAGCCATATCACTTGTACAAGTTTCGATTTAAATTTTTGAGCAAGGTGAAGCAGAAAACAAAATATGCCAGTGTGCTAAAGGCGTATTATTTCAGCTACAGGAAATTACTTTCCAATTGTGCACCGTATTGTGAACGCTAATGCATTCCATTTGAACTGAAGCTATTGCGCTGTGCTGAAGGTCTCGTGTTCGGTTGTTAGTATTATTTATAAGTATTTAGGTTATACAGTATATTCAAATCTATCCATGCATTGATTTCTAATTTTGGCAAGAATTTGTGATTGACAAACACCAATTGTTATTAAAAATAAGAACTTTTTATTGTCCAATAAAGTCATTTAATGGATTGCTTGCACTGCTAAAAGAAAACTTATTAACATTGAACTGCACATTTATTTATTACAGCCAAAATGTTTTTTTTTACCATAAAAAGCTACATCTACTTAAATGCGACTATTTTGCACTTATTGTGTCCTGGAATATATTTTTATTTAACTTGAGAAACTATCTGACTCTGGCTACATTATTGTAAACATTAATATTTCATTTTTACAGATTTTAAATTAAAATAACCCGATCTTCATTTCGCAAATTTTAAAATCTATCATCACATATGTTTTAAGAGCATAAGTTGAAATCACTTCTAAGCATGAGTTGCAGTGTTCTATATTATTCATATTTTAGGAAATAAACAAATAGAAGGAATCGGGGTTTTTAAAAATTAGAAATAAATGCAAGTAGAAAAAATGTGAAGCAAAATGAAGTTTTGTGCAAATTATGGCATTTTGTCATATACTACCTTCAGTATGGTATGTTCTCTGGATTCAAGGTTTGCGGGTTATAGATGTACAGATCTAGAGTGCAAGAGAAAGTTAGCTCATGGATCCCATATCATACATTTACGGCAAGTTAAATTACTCCATACCCAAGGAAAAATCCCTGGTCAAAATTGCCGTGATTTCACTTAATACCTTAGAATAGCACTAAATGGCATTTGAGGCAACAGGCTAACCAACTATCAATCTGAATAAATGCTATGTGTAACTAAATTAAAATAGTCCACGTGGTCCTTCAGGACCCAGAACAGACTTAGGCCTTGTGAGTTGATGATTAATGATAAAAGTTATAAAATATTCGTCGGCGTCAAATTTTCCATTCATTTTGTTCAGAGTAGTTCACTCATACTGCCAAGTACAGTTTCTTGGGGGTGAAGGCGGTAGGGATATAGTACTCAGCATGTATCTATGACACTAAACTCGTGCCCAAAAGCCTTATAAGGGATGAATTTACCTTCCTCTTTTCATTACACTTTTGTTACCAGAGCTAAACTCATGGGTATGCTTTGTATGTTTGTACAATATTAAATTACTGCTATTTACATTTACAACAGACAGGATCAGCGTGTACGGCATCAAAATCTATGTGACTGTTGTGCTTGTTTGAGTAGTTGAAAACCTGGCACAATAAAAGTTCATTACTATCAGTGTTATAATTGTTTTTCCTACTACTATGATAAATCTAGTATTTTCCTCTCTTCTCTGAAGTAGAGGACACACACCACGCGTGATACAACAATGACAGTTGACAGTATAGTTCTTTCATTATTATATGCATTGCAGATTGTGCTAGAAGCGGAAAGGTTGATGTTTCCACTTGCTTGTGTGTGCACATTTACGCTACTTATTTAATACCCAAAGAACTAAACTATCATTCTCGGAGCGTCTTTGTAAACTGTGACTAAATTGAGTGACGTTGAACATGGTTCACGCTTATATTGCTGACCTTCGAATCAAATACTGGAAAATCAAATTACATTCACCCGCAAATAGGGAACTGCTTTATGGCTGGCGATCTGCAGTCGTTTATCGCCCTGTATCACTCTCAGGTTTTATCGTGGGCAGTTACGATTGTTTAAGTTTATGTCTAATACTTGTATTTAAAGAAGTTCTATCAGAGAAGCTCAAATACAAAATTAAAGAAAGAAATCAAGGATTTAGCGCTAGGTTAAGGGGAGTATTTTAGGCCTATCCTTATGTTAAATTTACCAATTTCAATTCTCATTATCTGAAGGACTATTAAAGCTAACTAAATTAAACTTTTACAGCATACAGATACACATTACTGAAATTTGTTAATTTATTTTCACTGCTATATCAAGGCTATGAAGAAAATTGTAATTTTTTTCAATTGTGAACTTTATTCCATTTTTCCCTAAAATTTTATTTTTTCCCATTGACACTAATTGTTCTAGCTTAACAATAATACACTCACATAATTGCTAAAAGTTTCAAAGTGACAGCTTATGCAGATCCTAAAAAATGGGGAACTTATGCAAAAATGTGTAGTTTTTCAAAAAATGTTTTTACAGAAAAATTAACTTTTCGAGGAAAACGCCAGGTAAAATCCTACAGCATTGTTAAAAAAAGGATACTCTCATGAATAAAAGTGCTGGCAACTTATGAAATACAACGTTTCTGTCATTCAAGACAAATTGCACCCTTCTAGAGCAATTAGGTTTTACGAAATAAAAAAAAAATATATAAACAGAAAATTTCACACTTTATTTTTTTGACCCTCCTTGCTTTCTTCGAAAAAAAAAATTCAGTTGAACACGAACGTGTTCTTTTGAGTGAACTGGGAGACAGGAAGCATACGTTTGATTTTTTTTTTCCAGTAGACTTTTGCAAAAGCAGGATGCTATTATCAGTAAATGTGCGTGTGTCTTTTGTTCCCCCGACCTATGCCTGAATTCTACAGAAATGATCCCCATACCCTGGAAGAGCATTCTATTCTCAGAGGGTGAGAGAGCAATTTCCTAAGCAAGTGCCAAAAATGTTGGAACAAGAATGCAGAAAGTTCCTGCGTCTCTTTAGTTCATGTGGATGAATAAATGAAGGTTGTGTATATTTAACTTTATTATACGCTGATAGCATTTGGCTCAACAATTTTAACTGTAACTGTGTCAGTTACATTAAACTGCATTTTCCAAACGCTAAAAAAAACAACATATGTTTATTCTTGCTAGCAAGCGCTGGTATTTCTATGGGTATCAGCGTCATTTGCTTCCCTTGTCTAAAGCATCCGGCTCACAGGCGCGCTTACATTCTCCTTTCATAAATATGCTTTCTCTTTGACAGAAAGTTATCGGAGCGTATATTTCATTATTGGCATACGAATGCCTTTGAACAGCAGTTCTTATACTCTCTGGCAAAGATTTTGTATGGGGGGGAAGGAGTAAGTGTACATGAAACATGGTGTCAACTTTTATTTTTGAATTTTTCCCCTGTTTTTCTACTCATGATGTATCTTTTCTGTTTCAGCATCAGAAACTGTGTGTTTTCAGCGTCCAGTTTCTCCTTTGCCTATCGTTATCATTTTTCACAACCTTTAGCATGTTGGCATTAATTCAAGTGTTGTTATCCTTTTTAGCATTATATATTAATATTGTCAAATTAAAACTGCACACACTTTCTGCAACAAAGTAATGATAACTTCTTTTACATTGAAGTTAAAAGAAACTGGACGCTTTAGTTAAATAATGTAGTTTATTGATAACTATTCATTTTTAATCAAAAGGCCCAATACCTCAAGAACGCAGGGCACTAAACATCACTTTTGAGATAACATGTATACAAATATTCTGCTAAATTTACTGATTTTTCCGGAAAAATCAGCGTCTTTCCCTTAAGCATATGAAAAATCCTAAGACAATGCTTGACAGCATGAGGGGGGGTTAAGGCACGGACTGTATGGTGGATGGATACTGAAAATCTGTTTTTCGATTTCAAGAACATGGCTATCAGTTTAGCAAATAATAATGTAGCACACGAGATAGAAATACCGCATTTAAGTCGACAATTTTTATTAATATAATTAGTATAATGTTAATAAATTACAGTAATTTTTTGTATTGTTGATAGATTGGGCCCAATAAAATTAATATTTTATTTTGTTATATAGTACATGTAAAATAACGAGCTAAATCAAAAGGTACCCCTTGAAGAAGGTAAATGTCGGCTTACAGCGAAATTGTGCAACATCCTCTTCTGAAATCTGGTGAATATTAAGTAAAGCAGGAGAATTTAATTCATCAGAACTAAAATGTAAATAGACGAAAATATCAACTCGTTGAAGAATATTCTCATTTTACCAACTGATGGATGAAGACAAGAAAAAAACAATCCATAAATTCAAAAGACGAACTTTTTTGCTTTTATGTACAAAGGGATATACTCTAGTGCGGGGCATGAATAATAATAATAATAATAATAATAATAATAATAATAATAATAATCGAAGACACAGTTTCACAACTCCACCATTATTTGAAACCATTACTACCATAACCGCACAAATCCACATGAATTTATTTTGAGAAAATCAATAAAAAATTAATTTCTCTTGAAAATGACAACTAGGAAACCAGAGTTTTTTACCCTAAAACAACTTTGCTTAATTAAAACTGTTGCCAAATTTTTCATAATGGTGGTCACATAGTTTTCCTTAAAATAAATTAATGAAATTAGTGCACTTGTCTTTTTATGTAACATTGATATCAGGTACTAAATATTTGATTTGGGAGAGAAATATGCTCATTTTGCGCGAAAAATATTTTTAAAAAGTTTAATTTGCATAAATTCGTTCTTTATTTTCTCAATAATATACAAGAAGTAATAAAATTTAACTTGAATATCTCTTCCCTTTGGTTAGATGGTCTTTCACTTTACTCCCAGAATCCTCAGCAAGAGAAACTCGATCCTTATCACAGTGATGCAAATGTTTTTGAAAATGGGTTGTTTTCGGGCAAAATTGAGGGAAGATATTTTGTAATATCCTTGACTTTAGCAGCTTTCAAGCAAATTTAATTGCTTTAAGCTCTCTCCAATTAGTTTCAGAAAGCTTCGCATTTCCTTTCATTATGATTTTTTATGTAAATACTTCACTTGATGTTGCACATGCTGTTATACTTTATCTGTATTCAGTTATTTTTTTTAAATGTAATTTTCTATTATTCTTGTTTTTTTAGCAACGGGGAAAGGGTTACTTAACTTCAGAAACAAACGTTTGAAAATGCTAGGATTGGATTGGATGTTAAGGTCGCGGATATTTCAGTACTTCGTTCTTGCTCAAGGGTTGCCCGTTAATGCCTATGTCCCCTGGGGCACTTCCAAGAGAATGATTGAGATGAGGGAGACAGCAGGCGGCCAGAATCCAGGTGAGGATCGGACTTAGACGAGGTTTCTAACTTTGTTTCCAGATGCTAGCCCAACACCCCCTTCAAGCAGTTTGAGTCCATCAGAACGGTCACTTCCATACTAGAAATCTTTTCTAAGTGCAAGTCACTGTCACGCCGCACAAGCCAACCGCCCCTGACACTTACCACCCTGTAATAGGGTCAAAGGAATCAAATATAAAATGGGAGAATGTAAAATTCATAGAAAGGAAAGATGCATTCCAGCATTCGCCTAAGCAATCAGGGAATATCAAGAAAAAACCCAAGGTCAGGATGGCCAGAATATGAACCCGGGGTTTCCCGAATGCGAGTACAAATTATTACCGCCTGAGGCACCCAATGCGATTTTTAGCATCTGATTATGTTATTTTCGTGACGAGAACGCCATTGTTGAAAGCGGATCGTAAAGGTCTTTTGCACTTGGCCGCATGACTCATGGGCATTTTCCTCATCTTCCTGACAGTAGGATTTGAGTGCTCGATCCGTTGTTTGTCCTGAGTTTATTTGAGTTGCAGATTCAATATCAAGCAAAAAGTCGTGAATGATTTTAGTGGGTTTACTGTACTGTATCGTGCTTAGTTGTGTTTTTTATTCCAGTGAAATGTTTTTCATTTTTGTTGTTTTTTGATTAAAAATGGTAGGCAAGCGAAAACAGTTCTTGTTTATTAAGAGATTAACTTTCAGTTTTAAAACGCTTAGATAAAAAGGCGAATTCGGTCGGGAAGGCAACGATAAGAGATGGGAAGAAAAATCGAGTCAAGACAGAAGAATTTTGTGGAACTATGAATGAAAGGGTAATCGAGGAGCGCCATATATAACAACGATAGTGTTGGGCACGACATTTTTCATGATTATCATTATAACCAAGTAGAGAAATCAAAGCTGCGGAGTTACATCTCATGGAGCAAATCCCAGGCTGTGAAGAAGCAGAGAAAACACGTGAGAGAATGGTTATCAGCTGACATAGAAGATCAAGTTATGGCTGATGAGGAAATAGTTTCCTTAGTACGTCAGTCAGATGAAGATGAACCAGATACAGCCCCCTACCTGACCTCAGCAAAAGCACTGCAGTACGTAGACATGTTTATGAAGCGATGGTGTGTCATCCTCAAGATTTTTGTCTTTGCATCAGTAAAAAGTGACTGAATTTTTGTGTAACAATAAGCGATGTAAGACACTGTGTAGTGTTATCGTCATCACTATTACATTTGTGGAGTGTTAAATCTGCTGATCTATACGGTAATGTACATATTTACGTATCATATGGTATTATTTTTACAGTACTTTTGATGTTCTAATGTGTAATACAAAGCCATTTTAATCTGAAATTTCTTTGATAATTTTCGTTTCACAAAATTTTGGGTTCGGATCATCCGAGTTTACTTAGCTCTATTTAAGCAAACCCTGGTCACTTGCTACGCGTGAATACCCCTTTGTTGTCACACATGGTGGAATATAGTCAATTCTAGAGTGATCAGTTAGATAACTGAAATACTAAGCAATATTGTTATTTCTATTTAAACTCTAGTTACCTACTTGTTTTCCAGAACAACACAAGACCATGAACTTGTGCACTTGTGAAACTGTATATTACATTAACATGTGAAAATGCTGGAAACCTGTGTTGTTTTGTGTGTCAAATGAGAGTGCTCGTTGAACAATTATGATATAATGGACTTGTCTTCCTATGCAACTCACAACTTCAGTTGCCTTCCAACTAAATACTGCAGTACTTTAAATAATTTAGTGCCCTGCATATTTAACTTAGTAGGGATTTTCTCAAACGAAGATCTTTAATGTATGTTTATAGCCAGTCAGGTTAGAAATAACATATATGCATAAAAATCTAAAAAGAAGACGAAACGTTTGTACAATTTGTAAACTCTTCAGTTACTGGTGTTTTAAACATTCCGTTATATGGTATATTATACATATTTAAAACACTTATTATTATTGAGAAGCAGTAATATTTGTACACATCCTTAGTCTAGTGGCTAGCGTTGCTGACTGCGGACCGGGAGGCCCAGGGTCGATTCCCGGTCTACCCAGCCTCTTGAGGACAATTTGGGAGCTGCCTGATGGAGAGGCGGCGATCTTCGATCTAGTAAACCGCGATAAAGCGATTGCGGTGTGCGGTGTGCTGATCACATGCCCCTCCTGCAATACTGATTGCCTTCTATCAATGAAATCCATTGATGGAGGTAGAGGACGCAGCGGTGGCGGCAAGCTATGGCCCATATTGGCTGTGAAATGCTATGAGAAGGAGTAATATTTAAAACGTCTTAATTATTCAAAACCATGACATATGTAACTGAGCTCTTAGACGTTTAAATCACAATTCTACTAACTATAGATTAGAGATAAGGCTATTTTGACTACCTTAGAATTTGTATATTCCACAGTAGCGATGGAAGTCTTGCAGAAACGTACAAAAAAGTGTCTGTCTTAAATTGAGGACTCTAAACCAAGAATGTCGTGAAGTCTTAATCACCCGGTATAGCGGCTGAAATGAAATGCGCCATTAAGCTGTCAAATGGAAAGTGGAACCCAGTAGGATAGCTTATACAGTACAAAACCTTTCTCCTCCCCCAAGTCCTCGGAGAAATTTCTGCTGTGTTGTTGGATGTACCAGTACCTTCTAAATAACTAGTTTGCTGATGTATGGTCTCTGGGTAGCACATTGGACACGAACCTGGACTGTTGCCAAAGGGTCAGAGAGCAGTACTTTAAAATAAACACTTTTTTTATACTCCTGCCTCTCTCTCTCCTACTGCAAAGAATGGCGAAGGAAGAGGAGTGGAGGGGTGTTCTATTGGGAATTTATTACTTAAAGCCCAGAGATGCAGGCTTGTATAATTTCAGGGCGCTATGCCAGCCTGTGGTAGATTCAAGTACATCGCGACCTATATACTGTGTAGGCGGGAAGGTTCGACCCCATCATCGGTGCTGCACAAGCGTACATACAGAGTTTATCCGGGATGCAAGAAATTGATGAACGCTCATAATATTCACTGTTTAGATGTTAAGCAGATTATAATTTGTGGAAAGTTCTGGTAACCTGCATGGGGGAAGAATACACTTAAAAACGAGGTTGTGGAAGTAAATGTAACGTAAGAATCAAACAAAACCTTTCAATCACTACGCGCTAGCCCCGCCTCTACCTTCGATTGTTTCACTCATCAGCTGTGAGAATACGAACAGCAGATTGATGCAAATCGTATTGTAGAGTTCAAATGTACATAAATCAAATAACAGTAAATTATTAAAAAGATGAAAGGCAACAACGCGCATTTTTTGACATTTTTCAAAAAATGCTACCTTTCTGAATTATATGATGTAGTTTTTGTTGTGATTTGTAGCGAAGTGGTATAGTAATATATGAAAATACAGAGAATGCCAAAAAATGCATACAAATTTCAAGCAAAGAAAAAATGTGTTCACATAACAAAACTGAGTTCACACGTGTTCATGAAATTCATAACTTAATGTGAGTCACATCTGTTTACAGAACATCATACGATAATCTTGACTTCATTTGTTCATTGTTGATTTACCTGTCACGTAGCAACGCTCTCATAATGTATGCGAGTCACATCTGTTTACAGACATCATACTACACATTACTGTTGTTTTTCGGTGCAACTTTGAAACATATTAAATAGATACCTACTGTGAAAGTGTGTATACAATTCTTGGCACCCTCGGTATATCTGCATAGATTAAAAACTTCTCTAATCGTTAGATTCGGGCTGGAGCTATGAATGAGATTTAAAGCATTTTGTCGTTGATTGCAATTTTCTCAAAAATAGCGGAAAATATGGAATACCATCAAGTATTCGGAACCCTCACTGGTGACCGAGGTTGTTAAGGCGCGGTCTCGTGAGCGGGAGGTCTGGGGTTCGAATCCCGCCAGAACCGTCCTCCCAGACTGAGAATTTTTTTTTCCCAGGTTTTCCTCAGTCCTCATAAATGGCAAATGACGGGGAGGTACCCTAAACTTGGGTTTGGAACGTTTTCTTCCTAAAATTAAAAAATACTTACCCAGTTTATCATTTAATGTCGTGCATCATCAGGGTGCACCGCCTATGGTGCCCCAGTAGTAAATAGGGCGTTAAACATCACACACAAAAAGAAGACGTGAAACGGCCGAAAATTTTTGCCTCTTTTTTCAGACTCGAGGTTCTTTTACATGCCGTAAATATACGATGTGAGACCCACGGCTTTACTTACCTTCCTAAGGAAGCCATATTTAGGACTTTTACGCCCGAAAAAATCCATCGTTCCTGGCCGGGATCGAACCCGCGATTTTGGGTTTAGGAAGCAAATATGGTTACCACTACATCACCAGGACCGACCCCAGTAGTAAAAACAGGCATTAACACCAATAGAAAAACAAACAAACTAAGGAAACTTACTAAATTATTTAAACACAGCCTCATTTCAAATAACCATTGTGTTATAACACAGTGACCACAGTTCGATATTCATTAAGTTGTAATAATAATGTAATTACAATTAAAAATTCAAAATCCGTCATTAGAGAACATGTTTGCTTTTTGTCGCAGCCCTTACAAGATTTGCGACCAGAGTTAATGAAATGATACCTATACCGAAAATTGGGTATCCGGCGGGTTTCTGGCGTTATAAAACCGAAAGGCTCAAGGTCAGATTATTGCTAATCACTGTTGTCAACTTTACACCGATAAGTCGCCAGAAAGTAGCCAAATACCACTAAAATGAAGGAAAAATAAGCAAATTCACCTGACATTTTCGGTCAAAGAACCGCGTCAAATTAATTGAATGCGCAAAAACTTATCCAAAATTTGAAGAAACAGGTTCATTTATATACCCCCCTCCCAATGAATGTCTATCCTCCTAATGGCATTGGTGGAAAACATTTTTTGTAAGCAATAGTGTCACTGAATGTCCCGAAATGTCATTGGAAATACAGCATACAGCTTATTTTGAGAAAATTTCCACGTTTGCACCAGTTCAAGATTCATTTGACAGAAGAACTGAAGCTAAACGATTATTTGTTGCACTGGATTATTCAGCGAATGGGTGGTAGAGAATCAGCAAGTGCATAACGATTTTACTAAGAAAATAACGTTTAACGCTCAGGTATATTTCCATCTCAATAGAAATGTCAGCAAGCAAACATTTCGCATTTGGGACATGGAAAATTCTCGGGTCATACATGCTCAACAAGTTACAGTTTGGTGTGAATTTTGAATTGGCAGAGTGTGAAACTGAAATAATTGGTTTAGATAATAAATGACAAGGAATGAATTAATTATTACCAAGTAATATGTATGTACATTCATAGCTGTAAGGTTATTGTTATTCCAGATATTATAATTGCCGGTTTATATGCGTTCCCTGCAGTCTGAGAGCAGTACAATATTGGTTTTAGGAAAATGTGTTGTCCTCTTGAATGCCTGCAACTAGAACCCAGAGCAAAGAGGCTGACCTGAATTGAGGACAGAAACACCTGTTCTTTTGTTTTATAAACAAATACACCTTCGGTTACTCCCTTGAGGGGTGAAGGCTGTATCCTTGACCAGCAAAGTCAGTTTTTTAGTTTTCCAAGGAGAGTTCGGTTTTTCAATTCTTAGGCAGAGAGTCCGGTGTTCAACTGTGCTAAATTTCCCGCTAGAGAGCGTAGCGTTACTAGTTCAACATCAATGCAGTATCAGTGAGTTAAGTAGATAAACAGATATACTATACCAGTAATCCGAGTGTGAGGTTGTAAAGTTCAAACATTTTGAGCCGTGAACTTTTGTGTTGACAGGAAACTAAACTGTGCCTCAGAAAAAGTGCCGCGGCCCAAACGTCGCTGGTGACGTCGTAATGGAAATCTGATAGTTATACAAAAATGACATACACAGCGTCCTAAATTCTCCAGGCAGTAACCGAGTACTATCACAAAACAATAGACCTGAAACAATAAAGTGCAGTTCATCACGAAATACAAAGAATCTATCCATTCCCTGTAGCAAAAGTCGAAGCAACTGTAAGACAGCGAGGAAAGAGAAGACATATCCCTGAGATAAGAGCAACTTATCAAGAAATCAATCCTGAATATCTAAGCATTCAAAAATGTCTCTTCCCCTAATTTTAATTAATTAAACGTTAGTTAAAACAATTAATTCAGTAATCAATCACCACTATTATAAAAATACCGCTGCAAGTGATCTGGCCATGCTTATTTAAAAACGAGGACATTGTCGCCACATATCACCGCGTTTGGGACCACATATGAACGCCATGAATTCGAAGAACGTGTGGCTTCAGCAAGATGGCGCCACCTATCATAAGGCAATCGAAATTGCAATAAAGCGATGTAAGGAATTGCCCACCAGGATGTTACCCCCCACTTCAACATTTTTCTCTGCGGATTATTACAGTGCAAAGCTTAACACTGTGAAAAAAAAACCTTCTAGAATAGAAAGCAAATTCAAAGAATTAATTATCCACGAATTGAAATGCAATAATGCTAAAACTCGATTGAATATTTTGTATAAATAATAATATCGACACTGACGATACATGAGATGAAATGATATATTGGGAAAGGATATTTTATAAGGAAGAAAGCGTTCCAGGTCTAAGTTTAGGGCATCTCCCCGGCATTTGTCAGTTATGAGGAGAGGAAAACCTGGAAAAAACCCCAGACCTCTCGCTCACGAGTCCGAGCCTTAACGACCTCGGCCACCTGTAGCGGTAAGTTTTAGGTGAATAAGGAGGAACATATGTCATGTATTTTATTCCATATGTAAATGAAATCAAGGTTCTGTTTGGGACATCCTATATTACCTGCATTAAATATGCTTTGGCATTATATTACCTTGTCAAAATCTACTTAATTTATTAAAATAGTGGATAAATACCTCAAAACCTTAGCTGGTAATTGTTTTTGTATCATATTCTACTTTCTGAAAAAAAAATCTGAGAATTGCTGTTATATAATGGTAAGGAATACTCTATTTCTTTGCGTACGCACCAGTTTAATCGATCTGCATGTTCCGATGCTGTAAACAAAATCATTTAGAGCAGAAAAAAGCTGAAATCTATTTTGCAGTTTCAGCAGAGCAGGATTACCGTTTCTCCCCATATTACCCTAACTTTAAAAAAGGATTAAACATCAGCAATGGTAAAATATTCGAATATGTGTTTATTTGCATGTGGCACACATGAAAGGAATATTTCGCTATGTTTTGTATTAATCTTTGGTTTACAGACTGCATACACAAACACATATTTGTTTTGTTCAGACTTCAAACACTTGTAAAGCAAACATCGGTTATATCGGTATTGATAGGAAAAAAAAAAAAAAAAGAGGAGAAATGGGAAAGGGAAGGGGAAGAATAAAAGTTAGTGTGAAACCAGAGTAGGGAAAGCGATTGTCAAACAACTAGTTGCCATCGAAGCGTGAATACAAACATCCCATATTGTAAACCGTATTTGTGTGCCTAATCTTGCCAAGTAAATACGGATTCAGAGGGGAAAAAAAAAACAAGCTCGCGCGCAGGGTTTGTGTGTAGATGTGTAATTACCAACTATGATTCTTTACTTAGCCGCAGGGGTGCTTAAATAGCTTCCATAGATTTGCTTTAAAATAAGCGGATTTTATTTCTATATATCCATTATTTTTCTTTGTTTCACCTCTAGCACGCTATTCTTCTTCAAACATGGTTATTATTGTAATAATACTTGGCTGTTATTTTTTCGAGTTCTTTAAAACTTTCGGGTAATACTAATATATTAAAAACAGGACTGCAGTTTATATATGTCCACTTTAGAATTATTTCTCGTATGGTATATCAATGCAGGTTGCAGGAAAATTTATTCTCAGATTAATTGGATGAAAAATAGCTAGATGAAATGTTTAACAGATTTTCAGAGACAAAATCGGAGCCCTGTTGAGTTTTAAACTCTTTGAAAAAATGCTCTCTTGTGCGTATGTATATACCGAGGGTGTCAAAAATGTAAGCACTTTCACAGTAGATATCTATTTAATATATTTCAAGTTGGACCGAAAAACAACAGTAATGTGTAGTATGATATTCTCTAAACAGATGTGAATCACATACATTATGATAGCGTTGCTACAACAAAATGGAGCTAAGATTATCATTTGCACACCGGAAAGCAATTTTGAAGTGATACTGGAAAACCGAGAATGTTGTTGAAGTTCAAAGATAATGGAGAGTGTGTACAGAACAGAACCGCCAACGCAAGTAACAATTGCACGCATTCGAGACAAATTTGAGACTCATGGTACTGTATAGTTCACAAGGGCACAGCTACAAATGGAAACGGCATGTGCTGCAATCGCTGAGGACACTTTCGCAAACGTTACTTAATCAGTAGTTCAACGTGCTCAGAAGTGTATCGACGCCGATTGTGGACATTTTGAGCAACTGTTGTAACTGTAAAAGTCTAAGATGATTAGTGCTCATCATTTTCTGTTTGTATGAATTCAGTTTTGTTATGTTAACACAGTTTTTTTCTTTGCTTGAAGGGTGTATACTTTTTGGCATCCTCTGTGTATGTAACATTTTTTGCTATTTGAACTGAACGGTACATAAATAATGAAGCATGCGTGGAAGTGATAGTTATCAATGTGTACTACAACTATTAAACTGCAGTTGGCATACTTTACGAAGTTATTAGCTCTGACAGATGTAAGCTTTGAAGCATTCATACACTTAAAAGTTATTATTCATTATTAAGGCGTAAACCCTCGAAATTAGGATTAGATTTAGAAAGAAAAAGTTTTAAAATGAAGAACGGAGCGCATCTCCTGCGGGTGTGCTCTGCTACTACTGATAATAGTACTATTGCACATATATTACAAGCTTCTAGAATCTTAATATCTAGAAATAACATTCATACATACGTGGCTAAATATACATTAAAAGTGTCGTAAAAACCAGAACCTGGAAATTCAAACAATCAAAAAGGCACTTAATATATCGAAAATAGATAATATAATATAATGGGCATTTATTGAAAATGAAAATAAAGAGTAAAATAGCTCATTAATAAAATCGAGTATTTAAGATGCTTAATAATTACATTACAACATAATTGAAGCACTTAAATTTTACTTTTCTTGGTTACAAGCAACAAGAATATATATATTTTTTTCAAGATACTAACTATCGTAACAGAGAGAATATTTTTCATCATGAAAAAAGAATGCCCTACTTCCACTGAATTGGTTGGAGCATGTTTAAAACAAGCTACTTCGAAAGGGCTCATACCAGTAACAAATTAACATTCACCTTTCAGGACATTTTGAAAATTTTAAAATAAAGTAGTTTTAAATAGTCCTGGCGAATGCGCAAAAGATGGGCAGTGGTTTCTGATCGAGTTCATTTCTGTTAATGCATTTAGGGGAATCAAGTTAGTATCTCTCTTACTCCCGTACTGAATACATGTTGTTGTGTTTATTGTACAGCTGTACCGCTCTCATCTTTCTCGCTTGCAATTGTTTGTTACATCTATGCAGCTGTGAAGTTACCCCACCACAGATTTCCTAGAGTTGTTCTCGCGCAGTTGGATACAAGGTCATTCGTCAGGACTTTTCAAAACTGTACTATTTCCCTCATTTCCTGGTATCCATATACCCGAGTTAATCGTGCATTCCTTTAATAAAGCTTCTGCAATTTAAAGAGCATACGTGAATGGGTTGAGGCGAAAGCTTTTGAGTGCTTGAAAAGAAATAAATGTATGCCATTTAATTTTATCACTTTCTTTATCTCGGTATATTGAAATTATTTAGTGCTTTTTAAAATGCATAAACATTCGTAGAAAAATCCTTAATGATCCAAAAAGGCAAATAAATAAAAGTTTTGAAAACTTAAAAGGGGGGGGGGAAGCAAATAAAAAACAGGCCCTACCGAATCCAAATTTACGGGAAAAATTTTCATTTCTATCTGACTCTTAAATATTTTCACTCAGAAAAAAACACATTTTGCCTAACTTCTGGGGCCTGGTAACAACGCACCTTTTTAACGGAATATTTCCATGGCAGCAATTTGTCGATGACTCTCTGATTAAAGCAGAATAAATTCTATCTTTACAGAAGCATTGTATATCTCCTACGTTTTGAAATCATATTTTGACTAAAATCAATACTTGGAGGTGCTCTACCCAGCTTTAAAATTTCCATTTTCTCTTCCAATGATCGCAAAGAAAACGACTTTGAATGTAAGCTCTGTATATCGTTCATTTTATTTACATTTAATTAACATAAAACGAAATAAAGCAACTACTTCACCAATTCACACGAAAGTTCACTAACCTGCCATTCATCAACTATTTACTAACAAGGGTTTATGATCGATTATCTCTGCTGGAGAGTGTCTGCATTCGCTTTTACTATTCAGGCATCATAGACAGTGGACACTGATGTTACAGAGATGAAATGATGTAATGAAAATTGATTTTTTAAGGAAGGAAACGTTCCAGGCTTAAGTTTAGGGTACCTCCCGGCATTTGCAGTTATGAGGACTGAGGAAAACCTGGAAAAATCTCAGTAACGGAGGACAGTCCTTGCGGGATTCGAGCTCCAGACCTCCCGCTCACGAGTCCGCACCTTAACGACCTCGACCACCCATGGCTGTGAGTTAGTATTAGCTTGAGAACATTGTCACTTAAAATGTAATAAGAAAATACCTGCAAGTTTTCTCATGTTTAATATATATCTGTATAAAATAGTATCCAATTGTATGCTATTTCAACACAGCTATCTATAAAAATTTAATTCAACTTTGTAACGCAATGACAATCAGTCTACAGTGCATATATTTAATGAATCTTATGGGCAAAATGTTTTTTTTAACTTCTCACTCCCATTAAATTCTCCATGAGACATTGGTTTGTAACAGGATTGCAAACAAGCCGCCTAAAATACTTAATAGCCGCAAATACAAGCATCAGATAGAAGATAGAAGCCCCTTACAAACATTTTACCACTAAAAAGCGTTTATCAATAGCTCTAGGTATTCAAATTTGGCATTTTTGGGGACAGCACAAACCAAAAGCCGCTTCCGATAAAGACAACTAAACAACCAAGTTGTAGGCAGACTGGATTAGTACCCAGTCTGTGCATAGTTGCGTGCACCTACCCAAGCTAAAGTTTAACCTCAGAAGGGAAGGAAGGTATTAGGATATTTTATTTTATTTAGGGGTGAAGAAATGATGGAGAAAGTACTGCTTCTCTGAGATGTAAGGAGTGGATCTAGCATCCTTGGATTTCTGCAATGTGTACATGTGATAGCCTAATATCGTTATCAGCGGGTTTTTAAATTTTAATATGAAGTGCAGTCGGTGAATATTAGAAATTTGTTCCAATTGTATGATGTGAAAATTTTGTTATCTTAGATGTCCACATGCCAATCGGGGCACCTTAGGTCTAGAGTGAGCATCATAATTGCCCATTGATGGAATGAGTGCATCCTCAGATGAAGTTAACTGTCGTGAAATTTGGTAGTCTAAATTCATCCTCCCTACATGGAAGAGGCTTCATGAAATAGTCGGATATACGGAATAGCCTTGTGACCTGTGTAATTGTAGCAGTAAACTGTCCGATGCCTAGCCCCAGATTTCGCAAACATACAATATAGTGGGTTTTAAGGGTACAGGCATCCCTTTAGAACTGAACACAGAGCGCAGTTGAGCGATACTCTCTGCGTCCTGTGAGTTATTCCAGTGATGTGACCCCTGAAGGTAAGTCCATCCAGCTGCACTGCCAGATAAATGAGGGAATTCTCCCGCTGAATCCCCTAATACCTGTATGTGAGTATGGGGGAGTTTGCGGGAATGCGGCGTTTTGTGAATACGATGGCGTTGTTTTTTGTTGGGTTGATTGACATGCGCCAACACCTGCACCACCTTTCGATTAGGTGTAGCACTCTTTGTATGGGGTTAATAGCTCGGCCTAAGTGTGAAGACGACATCTGCATTTTGGGCAATGTTGACGTCTGGCATGTGGGGAAAGTCTGCAATGTGAATATTAAAATTGGTCATAGTGCAGAACCTTCTGGTACTCCGCCGCAAGTTGGTCTTCGACCAGTCGCAGTGGCTGTTGGGTGGTGGAATGCCCAGGACGGAACCCAAATTGGTGGGATGGATGGCTTGGATGTTTCCCAGAAGAGAGAGCAAACGGACAGGCAAAAGTCTCTCAAAGACTTTTGATAAAGTAGACAGGAGAGTAATGGAGGGGTAGCTGGAAGGTCGGACTGGGTCTTTGCCTTGTTTCAACATGCAGCCTCCCTCCACTGGCCGAGACTGAAACTCTTAGTCACAAAGAGCACAGACTTGAATTTATGTCGGAATTTAATGCACATTGGCATCCACCATTATTAACGAGTCAGAACAGAATCACGCGATCAAATATTGTTCATATTTTGACGTGCTATGGGCAAGAGGATGAAGTACTTTTTTTAAGCAGCAGGGGATTTGAGGGGCATTTTGCATTTATATTTTTTCATTGAATGCGAAGTACTTACTGTCTTCAGGGCCTTGTAAAAGTAACCTGCAAAACAAGAGACAAAAGAAATCAACGGGCAAGTCCAGTGCGTGAGGGTTTTGTAGCACGTTTATCATTGGTTAATTATTATAGTGGTTCACCCAGCAATGTGCGATTGGCTCGGTTGTAAATTCATATATTAAATTGGTTATAATGGTTAAGTCGAATATTCCCCACACTCGCAGAAACTGAATCTTTGGGAATTTCTATTGATATACAAAGTTGTTGGAGTACAGCATTAAGCTTCAAGACGATTTGTGATTTGTTCACTTTTCACAAGTCGTACACTAAAAACACTGCCTGAAAAATTTTTTTTTTCAACGTGCCGTAGGAGGTAACTTAATAAATGTATTGGGATTTCTTCGTAATAAATTGTTTTAATAGTCTTTTATGTCACTTTGACTTATGTCAAACAATAAAATAAGCTCCACTGATATCTGGAAACATTAGAGTCTGCGCAATCACTGCCTGACATCACCCGTTCCTCCCGGAGGGCGTAGGCACAAACGGCCAGCTGTGAGTAAGGCTAAAATGCCATAGTATCCTCCAACACCCCAAATAATTTATTGTGACTGACATAAAGACAAGATAGAGTTACTTCTAGCGACACATTTGTAAACAAATATACATTAGAACTAGGCTAGATTATTGCAAATTTCTTCTAAAATGCTATTTTAATTTAACTGTTGATGGGTATTGGATTGCAGGTTTCAAATCTTAATCCCACTTTCGCTTAACACAGTATATATATTTTTTTCATTTTCAATAAAAGAAAATTTGGAAAATAGATGTTAATATATGTAATATATATGAAGAAATGTAGTTATAGAATATTTAAACTCTGGGTCAAAATTACAACGATAGTTAATAAACTTACACAAATAGAGCAATGATATAAATAACACCCATTATCAGTATTTCAAAACTATCCATTTTCTTCTGAAATGTTTGTTATTGAATAAGTCCATCTAATACACCTATGTACAGTATTATCTTCTTAGAGACCAGCAATAGTCTATCATCAATGCTTCTTCCCACTTTGATAATTATTCTTCATATCTTGTAAGTCTTAGTAGAGCATTTTTTATATATTTAATATTGCTTGAGTTTTTTTTTAAATGTTATAGGTAATCGTGGAGAAAACTTAGATGTTCACGTTGTGATCTTTACAGTTTGCAAGGTACTTTTTACGACTTTTAAAAACTGTGGTATTTCTTGATAATCGCAATTTTAAATGCAGTAAGCAAGTTTTCCTTCATTAGTGATTATTACACATCCAAATTATTTATGTTTAGTCAAAATCGATTATCTCAAGATCTTTTTTTCCAAATTATTACACGCTTCCCGTGTAGTGAATTTACTGCTACTATGCAGATTACCAGCTTCATTCTTGACACGTTATATGTGAGCTTTCGTTACACTTGCAGCAGATAAAAGGCTTTAGCAAATTTTCCTAACTTGACAGCTGATACCTGTGGCCCATACTCATAGCCATGTGTGTAGAGATTTAGTTACGATAAATATTTTGCAGTTGAAATTAGACGTATGTAGAAATACTCCAAGAACTTTTTCCTGCATCAAACACAAAAATATTTGTCAATCTGAAACTTTTTTATGAAAAATATCTGGAGCTAAATGGGGAATTTCCGTCGCGTATATTTCTGGTATATACGAATAAAATATAAAACCAAAACAATGCAAAAAGTCAGAACTTAATACTGAGACATTATACTCAAGAACTCAATTTATTAATCCAGAAAACTCGTATTAGCCTGTACATGTTGGACACCTGTATTTAAATTATATACGTATTTAAGTCAAAGCTACGTAAAGGATCTTTTGCACTCACCATGCCATTGGAGTTCCAAAAGTAAACATTTATGTTTACCCTGGGGTTATTTTCTTAAAGCCGCTACACACGTAAGACAAATAGTGTGTGGGGCTCCAGATTTGTGTTGGTATTTCAACTTCTTGCCAAAGTAAGTCTGGAATGTTTGTTTATTAATGAGGTTACTCTTCCCCTTTTACATTTAAGAGCGAATAAGCTACGAGTGTAACCAAATAAGTTAACATACTTGATCATTTTGTTGAACTGGCCGTTTTGCACATCGATGGTAATATTTTATATACTTTTTAATACATATAATCATCATAGATAACAATAACCAGTTTTTTAGCTATCGAAATAATCGATTTATAATCGAATTAATAATCGAAATAATCGATAACAAATTTGAAAACAAGATGCCTCAAAATTCAGAAATGACTAACATTTAACTTATACTGGGGGAAAAATTAGACTTAATATTTAGATTCAGTGAGGGGAAAGAAAAAAAACGCATTTTTATCGGAGACCTGTGTCACGTTATTTTAATTGTTTCTAAAAATGGAGCAGAAAGTATAAAACTATTATTAAAGACGAATTAAATGCAGGATATTGCGTGAAACGCTAGCACATCAATATAAAATCGTCATATAAACCTGGTTTGGGCAACCCTTTCACGACCAGTCGTTGTCAAGTGCAACTCAATTAGGAAATTAAACAAAAGCAAGGTTACGATCTAAAAAATATAAATGGAATGGACTTTTCGTCCAGGTAGAAAAATACTTACTTCAAATAAATATATCGTAGAGAGCAAACCATTGTCCACGTTCCCCACCTATGGGACCGCAATTTCCAGCTTGAGGGTAAACAGAGATCAGAGGTTAGATATGCATTTTACTATTGTTCTTAGTTTGGATGCAGAGCGAGGTGAAAATAAATTCTTCCATGTGACTTAAGCGATTTAATCTTTTAAAAAACGAAGCCATGTACAATGCCATACTCCCTTCAACTGAACTGGTTAGTGCATTTAATGCTATGATGAAAATGTTAATCCTGGTGATGTAGTGGTAATCATACTTGCCTTCTAAACCCAAGATTGCGGGTTTAAATCCCACGAGTTCTGCCATCCCGAATTCTGGTTTCCTAGTGATTTTCCATGGTCGCTTAGGTGATTACTGGGATGGATATTTCCTTCCCTCAAAATTTCCTTTTTACGGATTGAAAAAGGTGCGGTGTGCCAGTAGGTTGCGCTATGGAACGGTTTCTTCCCCGGGGTCTGGTATGGAAGTAGCTCTTCTCAGGGGTTCGGAACGCCTTGGAGAGGAGCTTGCCGGGAATGTTCGTAACCCCGACTACATCTGGGCCTCACCCTCCGTAGATTCTGGCCTCCTGATGTTACCCTCAAATTGGCTCTGCTTCCCGAAGGTTGGGAACTGCTCGAGGGATATGGATAGGTAGCAGACAATTGCGCAATGCACAGAGATGATATCTTGTAAGTGCGATCGGAGCTAAAATCACAATGGCTGAATTTGAAGGTACGCAAGGATGGAGGGAAAATTATTTACTGCACTACTTTACAGGATCGAACAGAGGGAGATATTCAGGCTGGTAAATTTGTGACGAAAGTCAGAAAGCTCAGGTCTGAAAAGGCTGATAACCGGGAAAGGGTTAGGGAGAATCAAATTGACTGAATCCTGCTTTATATCATCAGTAATAGTATTGCTTTGTATTTTTATTTTATTTGTAATATTTTTAAAACCTTCCTCTTATACTTCTTATTTTATTTTTACTATTTATTTTTATTTATCGATTTGTGTTTTTATTGCTAAATAAATATGTTTTATATCCTATTGTGATTATCTAATGCAGTATCTTGCGCTAAATCAAAGATATCAAGGGTATCATAAAAGCATGTACCCTTTGAACCAGTTCGCCTGTTGAAGATGTCTTGCATTGTATTAAGGCCACTGTAGAAAATGCACTCCTACTGCTACGAGGGTAGTTCCATAAGTTTCCGGCCTAACCATTTCCAAGGTATGATGAAGACAAAAACTATATTTCACTTTTCAATATAGTCACCCTTTATTGCAATACATTTTCCACATTTTTGAATTAACATTTCAACCCCACCCCCCAAATAGTCAGAAATCTTGTTTGCTAAATGTGCATAAACAACACCCATCACTTCTTCGTCACAATTAAATGCCCTTCCTCGAAGATCCTTCTTGAGTTTTGAGAAGAGGAAGTAAATAGTCAGTGGGAGCTAGATGTGGGCTGTAGGGTAGATGGTCAATCTCTTTGAAGCCACATTTTATCACAGCTTCCTTTACAGTGGGGGCTGTGTGCACAGGCACTTGTCGTGAAGAAGGCGCACAGCACAACTCAGCTTTCCTCGCCTTTTCTCTTTGACGAAAGCACGTAGTCTGTGCAGTAGGTCAGCATAGTACACCCCATTTACTGTGGCGTTCCTCTCCTTGAAGTCAATGCAGAGTTTTCCTTCACAGTCCCAAAAGATTGTGGCCATGATCTTCTTGGTTGACTGAAGGACCTTGGCCTTTAGAGGCGGTGCTTCGCTAGGTTAACGCCACTCCATTGATTCTCTTTTGGACAAGGGATCATAGTAAGGGATCATAATTTCATCTCCTGTAACAATGGTTTGCCGAACACCTCTCTCGTTGTCACGGCATAGCTTCAAAAATGCCTGAAAACTCGTTGTTGCTTTTGGACTGTGGAAAGAAGTCTAGGCACCCTCTTGTACTAACCTTATTCATGTTTAAATGTTTATAAATAATTTTAAGGAATGTTGTTTTAGAAAGACCCAACCTTGCTGCTATTTCTGTAACTTTGAGCCGCCGGTGTTCCATAATTTCTCCTTCCACAAGAGCGAGCGATGTTTTCAGGAGTGATCACCTCCAAGAGCCAACCTGCACGCTCTTCGTCTTCAATGCTTTCTCGATTCATTCGAAAATTTTGGCTCATTCTTTTACGGTAGAATATGAGGGAATGCTTCCCTCTATACACCTTCCAACCGCTGTTTAATTTCATTTGGAGTAAGTCCCTCTTTTGTGAAGAATTAATAACAGCTCGAAACTCCATTTTGAACATGTCACAATCTTCTACACATAGCCTTCTTTATGCAACTATATCTGAACAACTGAACACAGTTACACAGTTACAGCTGCAATTATTTACTTAACAGATAAGGTTTGATACCAGATGAGGATTTTGTGAAGGCGATAATCCTTATTGGCGATGCCGACCCCTTCCTCCCGGGGATAGATGTAGGACAAACGCTCAGTCATTGAACAATGCTGAAGTACTGAAATATCTTCCGACCCTAACAATCAATCCAAGAAGTGTATCAGGAGTAATACGGTTTTCAACAAAAATGTAATTTTAGATTTCAGAGCAAGGCTATTGCATATGAATTTTCAACTGTAAATCATTCCATGAATAAGGTAACAACGTAATGTGTAAGACATTCATACGTTTTGTTTGTGCAAGAGCCACTTCTTCCCTGATTGAGGAAAGAATTAAGTAGTAAGCTTTGTAATTTGGGTTTAATCTCTTTATTTAAATGCTGTATGCCACTAAAGGCAGTAGATATTAATATATTTTGAAATTAATTAATAAAATTTTCCTCATGTGCACCTCAAATGTCTTGGTAGATGTCCAAACTTTTTCAACACCCTCGCCAGCTGTTTTCCATCATCTGTGGTGTGATCTTTTAGCAAACACCTCCGACCCAAATCAGCTAATGTAGTTTGTATACATTGTCCTTCATGTATCTAGATAGCATTTTAAGGATGTAGGTCTGAATGTCTTGGTGGCCATGCTATTGGTTCGTAGCTTACAGTGGAAACAGCACCCAAATTATTCTTCAAATACTCGGCATAGCGTGGAGAAGCTCCTCCATCTTGTTGAAGAAGGCAGCCACGTGGTATCTGAGTACGGCACAATTACCCAGTATATGCAGCTAAGCGTTTCAATTTATCACGTTTTGATTGAAAAAGAATGAGCCAATCACTTGTTGCACTATGAGACCCCATCAAACATTGATTTTCGGGCTGTCTCTTTCAATTTCCCTCATGCACGTTGGTTTTCGGAACCTACCCCCCCTCCATCTGATTATTGACTGCACCAGTAACGTGAAATGTGCACTCATTGGAACAAACAAAAAACGTACTAACGGGAAAATCTAAGCAACAAATATGGAATATCAGTCCCGCTAACATAAAATAATTAAGCATTTAGTGAACATGTTACCCTATAACAGTCGTTTCTGTATATTTTTCAGCAAACAGTATTTCAATACATGTATTAATTTTTTATTTTTCAATAGTGTTTAACACCACAGGCAGTGGATACTGCTAATATATGAGATGAAATGTTTTTAAGAAAGGAAACGACCCATGTCTAATTTTAGGTTACCTCCCTGGCAGTTGCCATTTATTAGAACTGAGGATAACTTGGAACATTCCTGGCGGAAATCAAACCTCTGATCTCCCGCTCACGAGTTCATACCTTAAAGATCTCGACCAGCCTTGTCCGTTTATTACTTTCTGAGTTACAAAACTTTCTTACTGGCAATTTTCCTTCCTGACACTGTATAGTTAATGTCTTTGCCCCATTTGAAAGTAAAATATATACAAGACGGAAGAAAAAATCTTGAATTTATTGTATTGGATTATAATAAATATGATAAAATTGTATCACATTACCAAAAAGTATGTGAAATAAAATAAATGAAATGAAAAAGTCATCAGTGTTTAAGATATCGTTAGCTTTGAAACTAGAAGCACGATTCTTAACACAAAAGTTAAATTAAAGCTTCTATAAATATTTACAATAAAATTAATATCTTATTTAGAGGCTTTATTAACAAGAAAAAATGCAATATTGTATTTTAGAATTAATATTTTTTCGTTAGTGAAACATTATTATTATTATTATTATTATTATTATTATTATTATTATTATTGGTGCATGACATACTCCCATTAGCTGACCTGGTTGGTGTAAATAAATACACTAATTCATTTATTCACATTCCGCTATCCGAATATTGCCCAATCCGATGGTTTCGAACTACTTTCGAACTTTGAAGGCACACGTCTTATTTCCTCCTAATCTAAGACTTGGCGTTACAAGCAGGGCTGAAAGTACTAGTTGTAGTGGGATCATGGAACCATGGAATCGTGGAATCTATTGCTGCTTGCAACGCCTGAGCGATTGGTCAGTGTAATGAGGATATTGTTAGGCGGGTGAAATATTGTAAAGGCGGGAAATGTGCTCTTATTCCAATTCTCAAATCATTCAGGGAGTAAATCATTGTAATGGTGGCAAATCTCCTTTAACTCCGGCAGGATTAAAAAAATAAATAAATAAAAATAAATATTGAGATGGTATGATTCGAACCCGCTCTTCTCACAAATATAGCTTTACGCTCTAACCACCTGAGCTATCGTGCCACTGGCTATCAAGCCTTATTATCTAGCTATAACTATGCAAGTCACTACCTTTGGCTCTCTCCGCTGTGGCTCGGGACTATTCCATGATTCCACTTGCAGCCTAATGCTCTCAGCCCTGTTTGTAACGACAGATAATATAAGCTGTTCTGCAACGCAGGTTGCTCTAATTAAAGATTAATCTCGCAGATAAATTCGCAGCCAATATTTCACCGCTCTAATTTTATATTCTATTGATTCAAAATGATCCCCAAATTCTCTTTTAATTGCGTAGTTCGTTGTGATGCAGGAGCACTCGTCCTGCTGCTAAACTGAATTTTGGATCCAAGCATGCTAATTTGGTCGAGGACAATGTTTTTAGTACTAAGTATAATGTAGTAGAGCAGCAGTTCCCCATCCCCCCCCCCTGAAATGGTTCTCTTCTTGCTCCTATAGTAGATTGTTGTTTGAAAACTTGAACTGTTTTCTTCTTTTAACACCTGTATGGAACAGGTTGTATAAGCCGGCAAAACGATGCAAACGACAGTGTTGAGCTAGGTCTTTCTGCTCCTTTCAGAATATCTTCGCTATTAGTCCTTGTTTACATCTCGCGGCAAAGTTTCAATGTACACATCTAGGGTATTTTAGTTCGAAATATGTATATTACAAGCACAACGAAGTTTTTAAAATGTATTTTTCCTTTATCCATCTTGTACTTCCCCGAGATTTACAGAGTATAGAAGAATAATTTAATTTTTTTTAAATTATAAGTTTAATTTATTCGCTCTTTACGAATTCACTTTAAAGCCTTAAAGGTATTTTTGAGTAGTGTTTTAACGCCTGAGGCACCACAGGCGGTGAACACTGGTGACACATGAAATGATAAATTGGGAAAGGATACTTTTTTAAAGAAGGAAACGTTCCATGCCTAAGTTTAGGGTACCTCTCCGACATCTACCGTTTATGGGGACTGAGGAAAACCTGGAAAAAAGCTCAGTCAGGGAGGAAGGTCCTGGCGGGATTCGAACCCCAGACCTTCCGCTCACGAGTTCGCGCCTTAACGACTTCGGCCACCCGTGGCTTCAGTTTCATCAACTAAAGTAGTTCAACTTTGGTTCCTCTGAAAATGTCTTTCTTTTTACTGTACTTGATTATTTAAATCGCTTCGCTAAAAAAATTTACAAAGCCAATGATAATGTAAAACATTGTTTGTTTCATGATATCTTAAATATTTAATCTGAGTTATTTTTTGTTCCATTTTGAAATTCTATTTCACAACTTGCTACGCAAATTATAAAACTGACGCAATTTCCGATACATTGCATTAATGGGTAAGGAAAAATTTCAGAGATGCAAATTTAGAAAATATTTTTAATTTTCGGAACATCTTCATTTTCTGCAAATACAAATAAAAAAGTTCTGTGCTACTATTTAAAGTGTTTAGAGTATTTCCTATGGTGTGTTATATACTTTGATGGGTAAAGGAATGAAATTGCTAGAAAACAAATATTAGTGCTCCCATACCAATATGATTGTGGGCAATAATTATAGTTTTGACCTCTTTAATTGTATTTTGGTAGTATTTAAATAACCAGCCAAGCATTAACCAAAGGCTACTCACCTCTCCTTAAGATATGCTGGTATAGCTGTCAATTCTATCTGTAAGGAATGTCCATGTCCATGTGTACAGGTGGAGACATATATTGGAAATCCATTAATTTGACTTGCAGTTAAAGACCGTTGCAATCAGCCAATGAGAAGATAACAGCAAAAACTTTAAATATTATTGCATATTTGAATATCAATTTTGCCATTTTTTAAATTAGTTTCTCTCCTTTGCTCGCCTTATATAATTTACAACAACTTGCCTACCTAAACGAAAGTTTTAAGTATTAACAATCAACTATGACTAATAATTGGCGTGTTTCCGGACCCATAGCCAAGTTTCATTTGTTGCGGAAGATTACATCATTTGCAGGCTATGCAGTCCTTAAAAATTGTGATATTTTACAAGACGTATTTGCAGATAATTAAAAAATATTTTGTGGTATTCTGGATTTATCGTAACGCGAATTTAAATTAGGAGATCGACTGATTAATGACGCTGAGATTGTTCCTTCGGCGGCCAGACATCGCGTGCGTGACTAGCAGATGGTTCAATGGAACGCATGCTTTTATTTTATACGCAGTTTTGTGACTAATTTCAATGATTGAAATGACGAAGAACATTTGAAATCAAGCTTTTATTAAATTTATTAGTTGGAATGCAAACGAATTGTTAAAAATATAGTAATATGTGAAACTGTAGCATTTAGGTTCTGAAAGCGAATTTCTTTTCGTGTTATATTTTTTGTAATAATGTGTAGTGTCAGTGTTCTCGCTTTTTTACTATGTGCACATACATTTAAAATTTTCATCGTAATAAATGTAGACGCTACACATTTTTGCCCCCAGGATGCCTTTTAAGAATAGTGGCGTTCAAGATTAAACTTAACAGACGAAACAAAACAACAACAGCTTTAGGATTCTATTCATTATCTCTTTATTTTCTATTCAATTATTTAAGCGTTTAGCACATAAAAAGCTTCAAGGAACTTAGCCCTGAGCTGTGGCATTGTGCAAATGAATTGTCTTTTGTTTCAGCCTGGAAATGACCCTTACGCGTTCGTTGAGTTCACCGATCACCATGGTGCAGCAGCCGCCCTTGCCGCCATGAACAAGAGGCTGTTCCTGGACAAGGTATGTAGAAATTGCTTACATAAACTATATTTTTATTTAAAAGGCATGTAGTTAATTTATTTGCAATTTTATGCTACTTTTTCAAAAGTTAAATTTTAGCCATGATGCCGACGGTTTGAAACAAATATGTTTTATCAACTTGCTGACATTTTATTACTTGTATCAACATATTATTTTAATGCTTTTACTATTGGAAGTGAATGAGTTTATGGAATCGGAAGTAATCCCTTTTTACTTGCTTTCAAGTATATATTTAAATGTTTAAAATAAAAAAAAGGAATAAACAAATTGTTTCAAGAAAAAAAAAATGATGCTTTACATTGTTTTTCGTGAGTTAGATATTTTTGTTCTGCCTAATTAACGTAAAATACATAATTTGACAATGCATTAGGGATGTGAAGTTCAGCAAATATTCTACTATAATAAAACTTTCTTAAGAGCTACTTTAATATATATAGGGTACCAAAAATGTATACACACTTCAAGCAAAGAAGAAACCATGTTAATATAACAAACTGAATTCGCACAACAGAAAATGATGAGTACTAATGATCTTAAACTTTTACAGTAACAACAGTTGCTCAAAATACTCACCATCGACGTCGATACACTTCTGAGTACGTTGAACTATTGATTGAGCAACGTTTGCGAAAGTGTCCTAAGCGATTGCAGCACATGCAGTTTCAATTTCTTCCCAAAGTGTTGTCAGTGTAGCTGGTTTTCTACGGTATACAACATCCTTAAGAGTTCCCCATAGGTAGAAGTTCAACGGAATTAGATCCGGAGAACGAGATGGAAACTCAATCGGACCTCTTCGTCCTATCCAGTGTCTTGTATAGTGCCTAGGATCCAGTGCGAGGGACTTGTTGCTGTGCGAGGTCTCCCAGATCTGCTCTTGTGAACATCGCATACGGTAACACGAGTCTCAAATTTGTATCGAATGCCTGCAATTGTTACTCGCGTTGGCGGTTCTGTTCTGGACACACGTCTCCATTGCCTTTGAACTTCAACAACATTCTCGGTTTTCCAATACCACTTGAAAATTGTTTTCTGCTTCTATACGATAATCTTGACTCCATTTTGTTTAGCAACGCTATCATAGTATATATGAGTCACATCTGTTTACAGAACATCATACTACATATTACTGTTGTTTTTCGGTCCAACTTTGAAATATATTAAATAGATATATAATGTGAAAGTGTGTATACATTTTTTGTACCCTCGGTATTTACTCTAAAAAAATTAAAGACAATTTTTTATATTTTAATAATTCGGATCATCATGTGTTCTTTTCTTTTGCAAAGTGGATTTCAAATTTGGTACTTTGAAGAACAATAACAAATTTTCATTGTACTATTGTTCGATCTTTAGGTGGTTTTACGATCGCAGAGGACTTATGTAAAATTTCTGGCGGAAATACCTAGTCTATGCAGGTGCAATTTTGATGATACTCTCTTGTCATTCATTTTGCTATTGCCCGACCATTACGTTGTCAAATTATCGTCCGCCAAAAGGCGTGCGCTTATAAAAAAATGTTGCTTAATCAACAATCTCGGTTTAGACGAACGAATATGGGCTTAAGGCGAATTTTGTTTGAATGTGATAACTAATAGGGTTGTTTTACAGAAGGGAAAGGAAACAACGACCTCTTGAAAGTGTAAAGCGCTTAGTAACAAATTCTTAGCTACTGGGGCAACATTGGGAAAGTGGAAGATGGCGTTTACCTTCAACTTGGCCGAACTGGACAATGTAGAACTCTAATTAAAGCACAGTGGATTACTACAGGAGGGGGCAATGCACTTACTAATGAGAAAAGTCTTTGAAGTAGTTCAAGTTATCATTGCCTTTGATTTTCTTATAAGCAAATACCTCGAGACTATGCTGTTTGTGTAGAAAGGCAAGATAGGAGAAGATGTGGCAGCGTGGTACCTACGCCCAACAAGGGAGTAATGAGTACGTTCGACCAGGAGTCAGGAGCAGTGATTCGCGGATATAAGCGCCGTCTCAAACGTTTTTCCAGATCCTCGTAGGCCTGTGAGAGCCATGATGATCCTGCAATGAGTGTCGGGTCCCAAGAGGCCATTGGTTTTGACCAAGTATGAGGAAAAGTTCTAATATGCTGTCAGGAGAGTCGCGAGTCTATACCTGGACTAAGAATTGTTAAAACAGTTGAACCTGCTTGTAATTTATTTAATGTTCGCATGCTAATAGACGAAATCACATTTGCAAGACAGTAGGGTAGTTTTCTTTGTCTTTTTACTGTGGAGAAGTTTCGCATTATATGCTTCTTGTATATAGAAAATATATTGATGTGTAACCATCTTTCTTTTAACTGCGAATAAGTTGGTAAGCTTGAAAATCTAGTTAAACCTTAAATGTCGTTAATGCTGCAAGTTACAAAATGGCTGATGGTACATTAAATACTTTGGTATACTCATAAACTCAAATGTCAGTGACAATGATTGTAATGTTTCCATTATTGCAAATCCCCTCTGAGGAGAAAACATAAAAGCATCGCGATTACATGATATTCCCAATTGTCAACTATGTTCCAAGAACCGTTAAAGTTAACACACTACTAGATGATTAAGCACAAAAAGAAACATTACTTTTACTTCGTCTTACTTTTAACTGCATACTTTGTGTGGGAGTTTTAAAATGAAATGTTAATTTGTGAGAAAATGCGTTAAAATTACCAATTGCAAGAGCCAAGAAGTGTTGAACCATTAATTTAAAATAATCAATAATCGTCCTTTCCAAAGGCAAAATAATAGATGAAAATAAAATTTAATGTTTTATATATCTTCGTGCCAATTTTTAAGTGTTTCTCAGTATGCCATGATAAAATTTAAGGCATGTTTAGTAACGGAGCTTGCCTCTAGTCGCGACCTATGGCTTTAGTCCCCTCCAGGAAGAATTGATATTGTATCATTACTCATTGTATATGAAAGCCAATAAAAAAGGAGGAAACACGAACAGTAATAGCATGGCTAATAGCGAATGGACGCGCTTAAAGAGAGCATACTTTTATACACTGTAATGTTTTCCATCACTGGGGGACTTAAAACCATTGTCGCAGCTTACAAGCAAATTTTGAAACCCCTCTGTGGGACTGTGAACGCCACTCATTTTCATATCATGTGTGCAATCGGATCCATTATGGCTCTAATTAGCCACACCTTTTTTACATAAGAAATAACAGGTTCTTGTTTGAATCTTAGATATTAATGTCTGTGCAGGGTGAAAGAGCATTCGTGCCATAAATAAAGTTGGTAATAGACGTTAATAAGGGGGGTAAATGTATAAATAGTCTTTTTTCAAAATGTTAGTGTTTTTAAGAAAGCAAATATTTTATCTCCAAGTATATTGTAGCACACACATTGCATATTTGTTGGGGTTCGTTAATATAGCATTGTTGGGGGAAGTCGTCGGCTATTTTGAAACTACGGTTAGCAGCTATTGATTGTATCCTGCCTGATTGGTGTTTTAAAATCTCCCCTCCTAAGGAAAGCTTGAGAAGCAGTTAGGAAAACGGCAGTTATGAAGCAACTACAAAGAGGACAGAAATGTGTCAGCGAGCCACATACTCCACCCTGCAGTTCTTCACCAAGTAAAGTTGTTATCGATGATTATTTTTTAATACCTGTAGAATGTTGTAATAAATCTTACAGCATGCTCTAGTAAATTACATATGCCTGATTTATCAAATTTCCTCTCTTTATCGTAGCCAAACGAGAGCGCAATGTTTTATTTAGAAAAAAATAAATTGTAGATAAAGAACTCATTACTGTGACATCTTTGGTGAAGACACCAGGTAGTAGTTTCTACCGGAGTTCTCGCCTGGCAGAGGTTTTTGTCAGGGTACTTTTTTTTTTTTAGTTTTTTTCCATCTAAATTTACACTTTCTTTCCAGTCAAGACGCGGCGTCCATGATATTACTTTTATGTAACTCAACCCTTGTGTAGTTTTGTTAATTTAATTGTATACTTTATTTTCACGGTAGTTTTAGGTGACATTTTATATTTTCCCGCTTCTTGTGTTTTCCTTTGTGCATACTTTCTTTTTAACTGCGTTTTCTAACTAATTCCCAAGATTTTCTTAGGCGGAGAGATCATAAACCACCTATCAGGATACATAACTAACTGCGATCTCTCTAAAATGTTCACTTGTTGCCTCTTACTCTGCTAACCGTCGTTTCGAAATAACGACTTCCTTCCAATAATGCCACATTAACTACCCCCAACAGTCCGTGCAATGCGTGTGCCACAATGTAGCAATTATAGCTGCCTAATGTTCTACATGGTGAACTTATTAATATGGGATGCACTAACTGTAAACGCTCGGTATGTGTAACCTTATTGCGAAAGCAAGTCTACAAAAGCGTTGCTCACCTTTTTAATCCTGCATTGACATCAACGCTATAGACAACAATATTATACTCAGTGTTGCCAAATTTCATTTTTATACATTTTTAGGTGAATTTATGTCTAAAATTACGAGTTATATAAATAGCAAAGGGTATTAAGACATTATTTGCTCTATTTCAGTGCTTCTATCCATTATTATAATCATAATTTGTGAATTCTAATGCATTAAAATGTTATAGCACATGAAATATAACGCAGAAATTAATTTTTTCCGGCGACTATTCTTTCATTAAAAATATGAAAATACGTAACATAAGCAGTGGACAAATGAGTAATCTGCACGAGTGTTTGCAAATTTATCTTGTTATCAAAAAGAATTCTATTATGAATGATAAGACTATATAATGCTCTCCCAATTACCCTGAAATTATCCGATAATAGTGAAAGATTCAAATCTGCGTACACAATACACAATGATAGCTATAATTCAACAAATGAATCCACAAATGATATTGTATGATGTTTATATAGTCATAAGATAATCTATAAAGTGCGACTAAATATATTTTCCTTTCTTATTCCAGTGCAGCTAAAATCTTTTTTGTTATATGTACGAGATTTTTTTGGAAGGATATTTAACGCCCGTTTTTACTACTGAGGAACCACAGGCGGTGAACACTGATAATACATGAAATGATATATTGGGAAAGGTTTGTTTTTAAAGAAGGAAACGTTCCAGGTCTAAGTTTAGGGTACCTCCCCCGCATTTGCCATTTATGAGAACTGAGGAAAACCTGGAAAAAATCTCAGTTAGGGAGGACGGTCCTGGCGGGATTCGAATCCACATCTCCCGCTCACGAGTCTACGCCTTAACGACCTCTGCCACCCGTGGCGGTGTGTACAAGATTGATAATATGTATTTATATATTTAAAGACTCTGTATCATTAATGTAATTTTGTACATCTAGGCTTGTTCCACATCTGTTGTATAAGAATTCTATGGAATATAAATCAATCGTAATATTAAACTTAACCCGCAAACTGAGCAAAATTAACGGAAGTGCGCGGATGCATAGACGAGGTCGCTAGTGTTACTTGGGTACACCACATATACACATAAATTCCTTGCGTCGGATGCGCGAGAACTATTTCTGTCTTGCCTTCTACCGAGATTAGTTTGCTACAAGAATGAGAGCTAAGAGGTACCAAGTCTATTTCGGAGAAATTCCTAATTTCACGGTGACTCTCTGCTTTAATGTAAGAGAGAAGGAGATGCTGCATCTTACCCATTCTACGCCACATCCTATTCGCCCCACATATTCGAGTCAACAGGGATTTTCAATTCAATTGCGCCTTCTACTTAATGAACTTCTAGCATTCTGCACCGGATTACAGACGCTAAGCCGATTTCAAGTTAAAAATATCGATACCTTCCTCGCTGCAAGAAACGGAATAAAAATTCAGTTGCATGTAAACGTTTGGTTTGCTGTATCTATTTATAATTAAGTACAAACATACATATTGCAATATTAATAAGAAATATAATGCTACAAATTCATTATTAACTCGCTTTAGGTTTAAAAATAAAAACTGGTGTGACGCAAACACTAAGGATAACATTATTTCATATCAGGATGAAAAAAGAAGTTACATTTCAAACTCGGCAACTCCTGCATAATTTAATATCGATACTAACTAAAACTAAGGATGTAACCACGGGGTTGCAAAAAAGGACACATGACCACCTCTAGCATCCCAAGCCAAATGTAACTTCAGAAATATAATTTGAGCAATTTATGAAATAATTACCGTAAATAAGTTATTCTGGAAAACAAAAAGAGTAACTTGCTTATTGCTTAAGGCAGATATCTGGAAACGGAGTATAAGAAAGTATAAATGTGTAAACATTGTAAAATATTTACAGTTAAATGTAATTCAATGTTAATCTTGTTTTAATTCCATCACTTAATTGTGGTGTATCGGCGTAAACGTTGGTGTATATATATATATATATAGTTATTAAATGAAATTAGCGTAACCGATGTGTAATGACAAGATTTTTAGAGCTTAATTTCAAAAAAGTTTGCAGACACAAATAAAAATAACAAAGGATGGTAATAATATGTGCCTATTTATGCATATAATCTTAAGAATATGTTAATTAATAATAAATAATTATATATATGCTTAGTCTTGCGAATTAATGTGAACAAGGTAAATTTACATTTTATAAGTTATTCAGTGCTAAGAAATGTTTCCCTCCAAATCTACACCGCATTATTGATACTATTGTTGGGATAGCTAAATGTAGTTACTTCTTTTGTAGGTTGTACTAGAAGTTAAGCAATTTTGTTGTATTTCCAGCTGTTTTAACATTTTATTTAGTAAATATATTTTTATTAATAATGGATATCACATCTAAAAAAAGTAAGGTCATAATCTTCCATAAATTTAGAAATATGAATGCGAGAGAGACAGCTGAATATAACGCAAGTTTGTTTAGGTGCTGTTAATAACATAATTAGAAGGAAAATGAGATTGGGTCAATTTCATTTAAGAGGAGGGGAGTACGATAATACTGGAAACGAAAAAATGTCCACAAAAGAAGATATTTTCGGTCTATTTTACATTTACAGCACCAACTGGTTTATTCTTATTGGCGGAATGATGAACAGCTACAAGTACACTCAACTTTTAGAGAAAACAGCTGCCCCAGAACTTAAGAGATTGGCAGAGGAACTGAACATTGAAAAAGTGATTTTCCAGAAACACCTTCCCCCATAAAGAACTCCTGGAGAAAAATGGATTTCAGTGTTTGGACTGGCCTGGATATTCACCGGATCTCATCCCTATAGAGAAGCTATGGTCAATTGTTAAGAAACGGGTGAGGAAAATGAACTGTAATACGAAAGAACAGATGATTAGTGCTGTGATGAAAGTGGGTTTCATGACCCAGAAATAAATTGATTGACTCTATGCCCAAACGAGTGAAATTTGTAATTAAGGCTAAGGGTGGGTACATTACATACTAAAAACAAGGTTTAGTGAAAAGTAATGTTAAAATTTAGTGAAATAATTAAAAAAATAGAATAATTCCTTTGTTCACATCAATTTGCAAAGGATAGTTAAAACGAATATAATCAATTAAGTCCTTATTATATTATAACATTTATTTAAGATAATTAAATACCAATTATGGAGTCTAGTATTAAAGATAATTGATCTTCCAAGAAAATTCTTGTACATAATTTTTTTTTATTTCTTTAGAATTGAATTTGGGCTTTTGGGTGGGAGGGGTTCGGTTGTTTACTTATGTTACTTATTTATTTCAAATTTGCTTAACCTCAATTGTTTTTATGTAATTTTTTGTTTGTTTTTAAAAACGTTGAGTTGGTTATAAGTGATTTAATAATTGTTGATAATTTTATTCATACTTAAGCTATTTTAACATTAATTTATATGTAAACATTTATTTATTAGGAATTAGTCATTATGGTTATTTTTTGTTTTTCAGTAGACGGTATTATTAGTATTAAGAAATATAAATGAACCAAATAGGTTATTTTAGCCGGCAGAAATTAAGATATTCTTTTTATACGTAATTGAAATGAAATTGAAGCACTAATCTTTTCATACCCAAAGTCTCTAACGTCTTGTTAGCAAATAAAGTACTTATGTAAAAGATTCAAACTGGTAATGCAAGATGCAAGGTGCCAGGAGCCAAATGATGAAATATTTTCTTAAAACGCAAGAATAAAATCTTCTTGAAATTTGTGATATTGTTAAGTCATGTGACAATCGTGTAATTTGTGACACTTTGATGCAACCTTTATTACAAACTTTCTTGGATTTATTTTAGCAGAAAAATTATAATCGTCTATATTTGTTATTTTATTTTGTTAAAAAACTAGTTTTACGCTAGAAAACTCGACAGAAGACAAGATTTTTAAACACCCCATCTCTTGAAGCTAGCCTAGCATGGCCTTTATCTAATCCTCCCATTGACTACAACTGTTCTAAAAAGCTGTTAAAAAGCATCATGTTCTAAAGTCTTTGATTAACAATTCGGGATCATTTAACAATTGGGCAATGTATATTGTTGCAATCTCAATTTCGTTATTCATTATTTTCCCGGCATTCTCCCGCTAACGCAGTTTGAATACGCTAAAGAACCCTGAAATAACAGAGACCCCAGTTTGTGGTCTTCGAAATGTCAGTGCATCCAACATGACAGAAGCAAAAAAGAGACGCACTCTCGAGCTTATAGAAACATAATAACAGTACAAAAATACCTTCTATGAAAACTGTCACTAAAGAAGGGCACATTAAAATAATTACAATAGTAAAGATCATCAATTATAATTTTCCAACATTAAAAATACAATTACACAGCATATTTCTCCAAAACAAGACGCGATAAAATTACATGAAAGCTATACCCCAAAGCGAAAGTAATTTACATTACACATCATTAATTTTACAAGATGACAGCTAAGTACACCAAAGAAATTTTGGCAGGGATTTCATAACCACGAATAGAAGATTTTTTCTTAGCTATTTTCGCTAAATAAATCATGACACGATACAAAATATAAAAATATCATATTACTACCTCAAGTATAAAAAAAGCCAAAAGGAAAATTTACCTTAATTCTCCTCAATATAATTCAAGAAACATGATGTAATATATTTAATCTCGAAACATTTCAACAATTGAAGGACACAGAAAGAATAGCCCCATTGGCATTTTTGTTTATAGCAAAATAGGCAATTTGAACACCACTTGTTACTGTTTAGTGGTACTTTAAGATGTTCTGTTCACATTGTGGAAGAAGAGGCTAATTTCAGAGAACAAGGGATTGGGATAAAAACCATACTGTAACAGAAGCGGCTCATCAACATTTTCCAGTTATAGAATTGCTCATTGCATTCTTCTCTCAAATATTTTACAGATACCATTTAGTTGTTCATTGTTGTCTGTTTTCTGAGCCAATATAACTGAACGTAACCAGTAAGTGTAAAGCTAGCAAAAAATTGTAAGACATTTTACACTTTATCTCAGAACACTTTAAAGCTATCAATATGACTTTTTTTTAGATATTTAAAGAATACTTAACCAAGGATGTTTTGTAAATTTTAATTCTCTAATGCAGATAACATTTTTATAAAATATTTTAAAATAAAATAAAATCATGTTAAAGAACTGAAAACACTGTGACACAATCATGCATTTTTCTTATAAACTATTGGTGGATTTTGATTTTTTTTACTAAAACTGCAGATAATATGCTGTCCTGGAAACTAGAATAATATTTTTATGCTAGTTGCTTGAAAAGAAATTAATTTTCATATTTTGAAAAAAAAAAGAATTATTTTTAATTTCTTATTGATGTTAGTTTTTATCAACTAATGATATTTAAATACTTCTTGTTACCACAGTTCACATTTACATACATTATGTGTGTGCAAAATTTCAACAAGATTGGTCTAGCTAATCGTGAGAAAAATACACATTTAGGTTAAAATTTTAAGTTATTGGAAAATAAAATTTACTTTTGTTTATGCGAATTAGAGAATTAAATGTTACAGAGCATCTTTAGTTAAGTATTCTTAATGTATCATAAAAATTTATATTGATGACTTTATACATTTCTGAGATACGTGCAAAATGTACCTATACTGCTGCATTATTTGCTAGATTTTCACTTCCTGGTTACCTATACAGTCTGTGAATTTTATTGTTGAGTAGTCAGAAGGACAAAGTGTACAAAACAAATTCTCACATCTCGAGGAAAATCAGAAACTTTATTTGTCAATCGGAATTTGTTTACCGACATTTCCAGTATTGCTATAAGGTAAGATTTTATACGCAGTTTTAAGAAGCGAAGTTGAGTACAGGCGCGGCCGGCTGTATCAGGCTCAGCTGCCTAGACGCAAAACCCATGCGAGCGGTAAGGACATATTCTGGAAGACCTGTTGTTAAAGTGCTAAGTTATATGGAGTTACTAAGACCCTTAAATTGTTAAATGACATGCTTTGTACAGAATTAAACACTACTAAAAGTTTTTAAAATGTCGATGAACCTATTCTTTCTCTGTACTCTTTAATTGTGCAATTAACTCTCCTCCTATTCACATTTAAAATGAATTATCCGAAAGAATTCCACATTGACCCCATTCGAAGAAATTCCCCATTCACATAATCAAAAATATTACTTGGATACCTGCCTATGTGGATCATTGGTTGAAATAAAGCGGAGTTGGTCGATGTCCTAACAAGTTGTGTAAGCCCTTAGCAAAACCAATATATTTCTTCCAACTCACTGACGTTGCCCAATAACCAGCGAAATATCGACGATTTCGTGAATCCAAACTTTATATAATAGGTATGATATTATTTTCAATCTCTGAATACAGTTTTTGAAATATTTATTGTTTCAATCTGATTTGGTACAGGAAGAAACATAACTTTAAAGAGTTTACAAGTAAATAATAAATGAAAATAAAATATAACTAAGAAAGATTGCGTTAATTAAAATATTATTTCCATCATTTATCAACATAAAAATAAGGAGATAGACCAGAAATACACTGATACAAATAGCATTAATTGAATTTCAGAAACCATTCAAGAGCCAAAATAAGAAAAAATGAGTTGGTGGCGGAATATGTTTCTATTAGGATATACACTCACTTTAATGCACAATGTGAAACAGGGTTCTCCTGTAATGGTTAGGCAATACACTAATTTTGTGTTTAGGTCAGAAACCAGACAAGCGATACTGTTGGCTGGTTTCTATAGTAAACTGTGGGTACCTGGAAAAAAACTCAGTCAGGGAGAACGATCCTGGTGGGATTCGAACCTCAGACCTTCCGCTCATGAGTACGTGCCTTAACGACCTCGGCCACCCGTGGCGGTATAAGAGGTTACGGTTTCATTGTGAAATTTTCGTTGTTTGGCATTTTGTCACCAACTTTTTTTACACGCACGCACGTGCGCGCTGTTGATTATTTGATAATATGCAATGCTATAAATATTTTAAAAGTTAAATTCGATGAAATGACTTAGTCTAAGAACTTTAACAAAATATTACACCAAATATATGTATTTGTATTAGAATTTCTTAAGTTGAAAAGGGATAATGACTTTTGTTTTGCATTTCTGTTAACTTTACAAATAGGTGTAACTAAAGGCTTGAATTATTTATTGCCTTAAGCGTTAATGATGAATCTGGTTTACCACTCCACGTTAGAACGGGGGAAACAGCGTCCAGATCTGTAGCAGAAGTCTATAGTGGGCGCACTGTATAATTCATTCATGGTTTGGCGGCAAGGGTCATAGTGCAAAATAAGACAATGTGGCAATGAGAGGGGTTGTAGCGACAATGCTCTGTGCAGGTGGGCACAGATTTAGAACTTTCTTAGCTCCAACGCCTGCTTTCTGCACAAGTCTGGATTTGGATTCATTCGCCCCCCCCCCCCCCCGTGCTTCCCTGCCCAACACCGCCTTGATTTCCCACAGGACCTGCTCTCCCGCCGTGCACACACACACCTTTTATTGTATTCCCGCCCCTCTACAGTACGCTGGAGAGCCGGGTTTACCCCTTGCGAAGGACAGTCACACAAACAGAACGAGATCGGGTGGGGAAAATGCTAACGTCGCTTCTCATTCTGGCGCCATTCAACTTCCCATACAGAGAAAAGTCAAGGAGCTATTGTAGTTTGAATGATCTTGTGTATAATTGAAGCAGCCTTAATTTTAACACGAGTTTTTAACCACGTGGGGATTTTGCTGGAATTTATTCACATCTGTGGAAAGCAAGAGTATGAATTACGTTAAAAATATTTTAATAACCCCCCTGAAACTGTAACATACATATGTTTAGAGAGACACTTTTAAAAATATCGGTTCGCCAGTCGGCGGCTAGCGGGGCGACCCCACGTTACCGCGGCTGTTCTCCTTCGCCAAATTACGGCATAGTTGCGAGCAGTCTAACAGGTGTTCACTGCCGAGGTTTTCTGCTGAGATCAATTCTTTTAAATATATGCAAATACGATTTATATTGTATTGTCTATTTATTGTTTTAATTATTCATACACTGATTTTATAACAATAATAAAATGTTTTGTTAAAATTGACAAAAACCTGTAGTTTATATGTTATGCCACACCCTTCTTTATTATCCATATGTGCTATAATTATAGTCGATATTTTTCATATTGTAATAAAACATAAATACGAATTTAGAAAACTTTAAACTGAATCTCTTCGAAACATTTAACTACCGCCTTCGTGTGTGGACGATATGTTTGTTATTCATGTGCCACTATTATGTAAATGTCCTCTTACGGTAACAACGCTGCAATTAAGCTGTAATTCTCTCAGGATTACATACGCAGGCTTGAAAGGATAACCTCTGTTTGAATTTAAAATTGCTGCTTCTTCCTCCGGTGTGATTTTATTCGGTTGTTCCGTCTTCAGTGTCGTTTTAAGACCTTGGAAATGTCTAATCCTATGTTTTACAGTCATTACATTTCTCTGAACGACATTTACTATTTCGTTGGCAGGAAGGCATGCTTCCTTCGTTACTAGAATACTTCTGAGATATAAGACTTGTGGTTTTCTAAAGTTTATGTCATACACAACACGCATAATAATATTACGAGTACCGAGAGTTTATATACAACGCTATTTCATGTCGTTAACTATTCCGACTTGCATTGCAATTAAATAGCAGTGCACATATAATAACAAAACTTTTAATACCCAAAGGATATTAGAGAGAGAGAAAAAAAACATATGCACAAATAGGCCTGGAGAAAGATTTTTAAAAATTGATATATTTAAACTTCACATATGAAATGATGATGATGAGAAATACATGAAAAAATGAAGATAACCTAATGAATCAAACAGTGGATACATATTGTCTCTTTAACATCTGTGTTGATGATGCAAAAACATACAAGAGATAAATCAAGGAATATATAACAACGGAACTTAAGAAATACTTAGCCTAATCATATAGAACATTGAAATAATCTAAAGTATAAATAAGAAATTAATATTATCATAGAAATTAGAATGACATTATATTGCAAAATGTCCACTTCTACGTTACACATGCCCTGTTTTCCAGTTTTGATCCTGGTTACAGATATTTGATTCCCAAAAGGCAAATATCGCAATTTTTGCACGGCAAGGCGAAAACCCATCCAACGCGAGCTCTTGATATCTTACCTGACTCTAAATCGATACCTTATATGATATTGTCACTCATATGCCTTGAATATACTGCTCAGTAATCTCACCCATGGGGTGTATATCTTTCTCTTAAATATCCTACTTGCTGGCGAGGGGTATTAACATCGCATCTGTACCTTAAACACGTGAGCATTGTTTTCTTGCATATATCTGAACGTTGCTTTGTTCTAACTCGTACATAATCTAATAAATCAAGGAAAAATAACAGCTTTCATTTCATATCTCTGTATTGATACAACACAACAAAGGGTCATGTGAATGCGGTTTAATGTATCAAGTCTATCTACTATAGTATCTCATCGTGGTATTAAGCTATTTGCATAATTCTACAATAGCTATGAGCTTACCGAACTACGATTGTCTTTTGTGTCATCATTTCCTCCGCTTTCAAAGGGTCCACACTTGTGCTAGATTCTATAGACACCAGATACAAAATATAACTCTTGACGTTTGGGGCTGCAGAGATGGAAAGAGGACTCAGAGGAATTGGCCGGGGTTCCAAATGGCAATGAGTTAATGAATATAATAAAAATGTATGAAAAAAGATTAGAACAAAGCTAGAAAGTATCAGCAGGCAGGAACCCGAGGCAGACTGTAACACGAAAGTTTCTTTGAGCCTATCGAACGAAATTGAACTCTAATGGGGAAGAGATATATGTGATTGTTTTATGGAAAAAGGTTAGATCCGTACCTGAGAAAAACACTGTTTTTAGAGACTGTTTTAATGTAATTAGAAGCCCATTGGCATGCTGGGACTTGTTCGCGGATCACGCACGCTAATTGGTCGAATAAGGGCATTCCCCTATCCAAAGCGCACGAAGCTAGAAGCAATTTATTATCTGGTTAGATTGCAATAACTAGTGTAATATGTTTCCATTTATATATCTATAAATACCGATATTTTCATTTACATTTTAATTTATTAATTTTTTCCTTCTAACGATTATGTATCATAATTAAGCATATACGGCCGACAACCCACACATAAAATATATTTGTAATGATATACACATAGTACTGTTATATATGGGTCTTCTGCAATATACTTAGCGAAATGTTTTCTCCTTTTTGGTTTCATTAGAAACCAGGATAATACAAGTAGGAGGGTGAGTGCATAAGTTTCCGGCCTCGCGGATAAGGATTATCGCCTTCACAAAAGCCTTGCCTGGTGTTATACCTTATCTGTTAAGTAAATAATTGCAGATGTAACTTCCGCTCCGCTATGATCAGTTGTTCAGATATAGTTACATAAAGAAGGCTATGTGTAGAAGATTGTGGCATGTTCAAAATGGAGTTTCCAGCTGTTATTGAGTTCTTCACAAAAGAAGAACTTACTCCAAATGAAATTAAACAGCGATTGGACGATGTATATGGGGAAGCATCCCCCTCATATTCTACCGTAAAAGAATAGGCCAAACTTTTTCGAATGGGTCGAGAAAGCATTGAAGACAAAGAGCGCGCAAGTCTGCCCTTGGAGTGCTCGCTCCTGAAAACATCGCTCGCTCTTGTGGAAGGAGAAATTATGGAAGACCGGCGGCTCAAAGTTACAAAATTGCATAAAGGTTGGGCCTTTCTAAAACAACAGTCCTTCGAATTATTCATGAATATTTAAACATGAGTAAATTTACTGCATAAACTTCTTTCCTCAGTCCAAAAGCAGCAGCGAGTCATCTGTTGTCAGACATTTCTGGAGTTCTGCCATGGCAACGAGAGAGAAGTTCTGCAAACCATTGTTACAGGAGATGAAACTATGATCCTCTACTATGAGCCCTTGTCAAAAGAGAATCAATGGAATGGCGTAAACCTGCCGAAGCACCGCCTCTAAAGGTCAAGCTCACTCAATCAACCAAGAAGATCGTGACCACAATCTTTTGGGACTGTGAAGGAATATTTTTCATTGACTTCAAGGAAGGGAACACCACAGTAAATGGGGAGTACTGTGCTGGCCTACTGTACAGACTACGTGCTTCCATCAAAGAGAAAAGGGAAGGAAAGCTGAGTGGTAGTGTGCGTCTTCTTCACGACAACGCGCCTGTGCACACAGTTGTTGTTGATGTAGCTCCCAGCTACCATTTCCTCTACTCAAGAAGGATCTTCGAGGACGGAAATTTAAATGTGACGAAGAAGTGATGGATGCTATTTATGCCCAATTTACAGATAAGACTTCCGATTATTTTGGGGGAGAGAGGGCTGAAATGTTAAATCAAAGAAGTGACAAGTGTATTGCAATATACGGTAACCTTATTGAAACGTGAAATATATGTTTGTGTCTTTATCATACCTAGAAATTGGTTAGGCCAGAAAATTATGTAACTATCCTCGTGTATGTTATTACTTATTGCTTTAGTGGTTTATTTCGAGAGATATCTCAGTAGAAGTGAATGTTTAAATCTTTTTTAAATATTTTCTTTAATTTTTAATTAATATTTCACGTTCCTTTTAACTACTGAGGCACCACAGGTGGTGGGCACTGAATGTACACGAGATGAAATTACATAATGGGAAAGGATCTCTTTAAGGAAGGAAACGTTGCAGGCCTAAGTTTAGGGTACCTCCCCGACATTTGCCATTTATGAGGACTGAGGAAAATTCTGGAAAAAACAAAAACCTCAGTCAGGGAGATTGATCCTGATGAGAATCGAATCCCAGACCCCCCGCTCATGACTCCGCGTTTTAACCACCTTGGCCACCCTTAGTGGTTTATTTAAATCTGCCACATGATACCATATATTCCTTACTTTTACTGAGGTGTGTTTCCCTGTGCATCAATCTCGTTATACCTTCACTACTTAAACTATTCATTGTGAGTAGAGGGTTCTTAAATCTTTCTGCAGATTATCTTTAAGGAACTCTTAATCCCTTGTTGTACTAAAGAAACAGACATCTTTAACATTTGCTAAATCCCACAGAAAGCTAAACAACATAATCCAGTTAATTAAATTAATTTGTTAAAATCAGTTTTCAAGCGCCAATTTTTTTTTTATATTTTTGTATTAGGTAATGGTTTATTTTAGTGAAATTGTGCTTCAACATGCTTAAAATAGTGATTTTTTTTAAATATTAATCAACCAGATTAATGTTTAAGATACCAGCCATATGTCAAAAGTTGCAGTATACTATGTAGCCTTAATTTATTTAATTTCAAACAAAGTAGAACAGTTTTCAGTTATTCATCCCTAGAAGGTTAGCGCGAGGGGTATCTTTTCATGATGTTGCAACGTTTGGAATTATGGCGCGGATATCGGTGATCAAGACATCCAACTTTCCAAATGCTCCATTCGTCTCACAATCTCACGAAGCGCTAACTTAGCACACAGCTACCAGAGCTTCGTTTACTAGCATGCGTAAGGTGGGCTAAAAAAAACGAAATAGAAGAGTATTGATTTTGTAATTTCGGCCGGTATTTATAGAAGCGAGAACCATGGTTATGGATTGCTTTTTATTATCTGTGAAGAGGGAAAATTTCACCCCAAGGGTTGTTTTTCTTATTACTGTATAGGAGCAAGGCGAGGGGCCGAGGTGAAAGAGGGAGGGGGAAGTGAGGAAGTTGCAGTGGCCTTCTGACCTTGTTGCTGAGATCCCGTAATTACAGCACAGGTTGTCGGCCTACCTTCAAACTGCACAAATTCTACAAATAACATTTTTTTAATAAAGCATAAAAATATATGTCTCTCTTGTAGCATAATAATATTAAAAAAATTAATCATCTAATGTAATTTATACAGTAATAAATTGCCTCTTAAATATTTCAACACATCATTCATTTCTAAAGTAAAAGATTTGAGAGAAATATCTATGGAAATATGTAATGCATGCTTTTTCATTTGCGGGATCGCTGAACGCGTCAAGTCCGCTCGGCAGGTTCAAGCTGGTACCCGTCGGTCCTGGTGGTGTAGTGGTTACCATACTTGCCTCCTAAACCCAAGATCGCGGGTTCGAACTCGGCCAGGACCGATGGATTTTTTCGGGCGTAAAACTCCTAAGTATGGCTTCCTTCCGAAGGGAATTAAAGCCGCGGGTCTCGTGTCGTACATTTACGGCACGAAAAAGAACATCAAACCTGAAAGAGAGGCCTCTGAGCAAAATTTGTCGGCCGTTTCACGCCCTGAGTTGAATGGGACGCTGATGACCTGAGATGTTAAAGACCATCCGCAAATAAATCAACAAAAAAAAAAAAAAAAAAAAAAAAAAAAAAATGGTACCCCGGTGAACGGGAGTCAGAAAGTCCGCAGCTAAGATTGCTGTGTAAATTATTACTAAAGCTTAAACACTTAAAAGGTAATTTACTCGCCATTGTCAAGCTGGAACTGCCTCCCTTCGTTTTCCAGACATTTCTGGCATCGGCTTATGAAATTAACTATTCCCCTCTGAGGAATGCAAGATATTTCTTCAAGAATGCTCCAAAGATAAAATCGCAGGGCGGTAAATCCGGAGACCGAGGAGGGTCATAATGTTAAAGATGACTATATTGTTGAAAATTACATGATTTGCATACAAGACGAAATGGGCTGCATGTGCCGTTGCAGAGTCCTGTTGGAAATTTCCCTCAGTTAATCCACGAAAAAAGAGTTATAAAATATTCTGCACATAAGAATGTCCACAAGTTTCCACCTAACCATTTTCTAGGTATGATAAAGAGAAAACTATTTTTCACTTTTCAATTTAGTTACCCTTTATTGCAATACACTTCTCACATCTTTGAATTAACATTTCAACCCCCCCCCTCCCAAATAGAAGTCTTGTCTGCAAAATGGGCATAAACAGCATCCATCACTTCTTCGTAACCAAATTTCCTTCCCCAAAGGTCCTTCTTGAGTTTTGAGAAGAGAAAATACTCACTGAGAGCTACATATGGGCTGTAGGGTGGATGGTCCATCTTCTTGAAACCACATTTTTTCACAGCTTCCTTGAGCTGTGTGCATAGGCGCGTTATACTGAAGCAGACGTACACCACCATTCAGCTTTCCTCGCCTTTTCTCTTTGATGGAAGCACGTAGTCTGTGCAGTAGGCTAACATAGTACTCCCCATTTACTCTTCTTCTTGAAGTCAATGAATATTCCTTCACAGTCCCAAAAGATTCTGGTCATAATCTTCTTGGCATCATAGCAGAGGACCATAATTTCATCTGCTGTAACATTTGCAGATCTTCTCTCTCGTTGCCACAACAGAGATCCAAAAATTCCTGACAACAGATGACTCGTTACTGCTTTTGGACTGAGGAAACAAGTCTATGCACCCACCCCCACTAACCTTATTCATGTTTAAATGTTCATGAATAATTCAAAGGGCTGTTGTTTTAGAATGGCCCAACCTTGCTGCTATTTCTGTATCTTTTTGCTGCCGGTCGGTGTTCATAATTTCTACTTCCACAAGAGCGTTGTTTTGGGGAGTGACCACCTCCAAGGACCGACCTGCACGCTCTTCGTCTTCAATGCTTTCTCGCCCTTTCGAAAAAGTTTATCCCATTCTTTTACGGTAGAATATGAGGGGGAGGCTTCCCCATTTGCACCGTCCAAACACTGTTTAGCACTGTTTTTGGAGTAAGTGCTTCTTTTGTAAAGAACTTAATAACACCTCGATACTCCATTTTAATCATGTCACAATCTTCTACACAAAGCTTTCTTTATGCAACTATATCTGAACAACTGAACACAGTTACAGCTGCAATTATTTACGTAACAGATAAGGTATGACACTAGATAAGGGTTTCGTGAAGGCGATAATCCTTATAGGCGAGGCCGGAAACTTATGGACCTATTCTGTATATCTTTTTAAATATCACTATTGTTTCTTAAAAAAAAAACACAACCTTTTTTCCTCTATCGCACCGTACTCCCTATCTTTTAATCATTGCGAGTTAGGTTTATTTCAATTCCAGTATTGATTTTTTTGTGAATTGACATACCCACTTAGTGAAACCAAGACTTGTTTATAAAGAAAATTAGATTGGGTTAAATTTTTCCTTAATGCACACTTTTCAAAAATTCATTAACTAAATCTACCCCTGGATGCAGGGTCACCCGGTTTAAGCTCTTGCACTACAGTAATTTTATAGGTTTTTAATTTCAGTAGCTATGTAACAGTTCGAACAGAGGAATAAGACATTTTCATTTGCTGAGAACGATTATTTAGGAGAACATTTTGAGCACGGCCAATATTATCTAACGTTTCTTCTACGAGTATCCAGAATATTTCCTTTTTCCCGAAATTTATTTAACAATTTGCGAATCGATCTTCGAATTGGAAGCTCAATATCGGAGAATTTCTATCATGAGTCAATCCTGCACGAACATTTCGTACATACGAAATGCTTTATTCTCTTCCATCCTGTATAGCATATAATCAACATTTAATTCCAAATCAATGTTGTTATAATTTTACTTCTGGGCAATAGATGAACGGATTCCCATTTTTTTTCCATCCTTTATTGAATTGTTTTCCTTTTTTTTTTTTTTTTTTGACTTTGAGATATTAACACCATATCTTGAATTATGTTCTAAAAGTGTTTAAATCGAAGAATTCTATTATCTCCATTTTCAGACATGCGGTGTAACATGTTGCATTATCTTGCAGTAGAACCAGTTTTCTTCTCATTTTGCCTTTCCTAAAGTAAAATTATAAAATTCATTAGTGCAAAGCCCAAGTGTTCTAGTGTTCAGCGTCTTAGCTATTTAGCAGCCTAAAGGCCTTGAAATTTTTCTTGATTTTTTCTGCCCTAACATTTGACAAAACGTAAGTCATTAGCACTAATAATACTAGCAATATAAATTATGAGTATTGCTTGAAATTGATGTTTACTATTTTGTACTATTACTTTCTGCGCGATTCTGGTGTATAAAACGATATAAATAAATCTTGAAAACGATTTATGCCCATATTTTAATTAATATGCGGTATTTCATAAGATGCTACTCAATGAAAACTACTCACAATTATGGAGGGATAAAAATTATCTTTTAACAAATACGTTTTGTCATAAAATACTCGGTGAAGGTCCTGGATTGGACTCCCTATGGGTAAATGTTTTTATTTTAATTTTAACTTTTTCTGTTTTATAATAAATATTACTAGTTTTTTTTAAAAAAATAATATTACTGCATAATAACAATTTTTTCTACACTATTCTTAATCCAATAAGTGCTACTTTTTAATACGTTAGGTTAGTTTAATTTAAGTTTAACAAAAAAAATAATAGAACATAAAAATATTTCAAGCTTAACAAGAAAATAATATAACATAAAAATTAATGTTACCACATAATAAAATTTTCTAGCTCTTATTTATTCTGTTAGGTTAGTTTAAGATTAACAAAAAATAATTGTACACAAAAAATACTGCATAATAACACTTTCTAATTCGTTACGTTTATTAAGTTTTTTAGTCCGTTAAGTTAGGTTATGTTAGCTTGGTTTAAGTTTCATAAAAAAATAACAAGAACAAAAAGAAACAACATCACTCAATAATAACAATTTCTAACTTGTTACTTTTTTTTTTAAAAAAAATCATAATTATTCTGGTCTGTTCTTAATGGAATAAATGTTATTTATTCCATTAGTTCAGTTTGAAAAAATAATAGCACACTAAAATGTATATTACTTCATTATATGAGCGCTTCCGTACGAAACTAAGGCATCTGCTGGCTGCCTCTGTCGTTGGAGAATGATTTCTCTGCTACCGCTGGGGACTGGATACCTTCTATTTGTACAGCAAGTAACAGTTACACCCAGACACCCCGTAATGCAAATAACCTCACTGTATTTAATATGAGAAAACTTGCAGTTATTTCACAGTAAAAAAAAAAAAAAGCGTTTGAAGTAGCACTTTCTCGTGCATACACTTTCCAATAGTATTAACTGTAGTAAAAAATGAAGTTTCGTGCAGCAATTGATCCATTTCGTTTTTTTAATTCTGTAATTGAATTGAGGAAAATGAATACTACAAAGTTTATATTCTAAGCCTTTTTTTGTAGTTTCTGGAAGAAAAAATCGAACTTAAAATATTAGGTAGACTGTCTCTTAATATTTAAATTGAGCCAACTGCAATTCCAAAACACCGGAAGTACACAATATTTTCTGTAAAGACAGACCTCATCCTGAAAAATACAGGCCTCGTTGCCACGAAAACTAAGGTAATAAGATTATTAGTTTTACTAAATGCGTTTTTAGGATTTTTTATTAGATTCTCTTTTATTTTTCAATTGTGAATGTTCAGTCACAAAGCTGAGTGTTATTTCTCTATAAGCTTGCGAACGGTTTGAAGCAGTATAGCTGTGCAGCCTTGATTTACCTTATATTGCCCCGAGCCACCGCTGCAGAACGATTGCAATTCATGTGTTCAATGCTACAGATGATTTTGTTATCCTAAAGAGGAAGTATTTCTTAAACAAATTACGTGCACTGTCTTTTACTTCCAAATTTTACTGTAAATTTCATTTTCTAAATACTCAGACATTTTATTTTGATATTTTAAAGTTTAAACGAAGATGAAAGGTATGAAAAGTTTATGGTGTGAAAAGCAGAACGTAAAAGAGAGAGCTCATTCATTGAATTAAATAAAAAAAATATTTTCTAAGCCTTAGTGAATTTGGTTTTGTTTATGTCGCTAAATATTGCAATAAATAGATCGGGAAATTTTAAAAATATTTGAGTTTGATACTACGACCTGAAAATTACTTATATTAAAATTGAATGGTCATTTTTGTTAATAATTTTCATCAACATTTCCATCCTCAAATTTGTAGCTATTAAACCTCACGTACGTTTATGAGTGGTCAATTTAAACTCAGGTATGCTCCTGAGCACAGTTTTGGTGGTAATTCATTTGTTTTATTGAATATAAGGAAAAGTCAATATACAGAACAATTAAAACTGAGAGTCTTTTAATACAAACTAGGATTTTCTTTGTAACTATCAGGAATTATGATGCTCAAGATAGGTAAGCATGTTATAGAGGCCATTGAAATTATTTTTACTAAAGTTGTATGTTATTGTTCAAGGATCCTTCCGTTGTGCACTATGTATGGAGACGCTCAGAAACACAACTGGCAAATGTTTCCCGTAATGATGTACCCACCTGATCGGAATTTTTGGATGTCTGTTATCCGAGCAAATCCCATACCAGTTATCCTCGTTGTTCCAAATCTCCATTTGTCTGTAAGACGAGGGAAGATTTTTACTGAAGAAAACGGCGTAAAGCGGCCAAAACTTCACCATTTGGCCTTCAACCTTTATTCATAACACAGTCATATATCCGGTACAAGACGCTCTTGGAATTCCACTCAATATGTATGGATAGCCTGAGGTAGGAGCTGTTTTGAGAGTCATAGCAAAATCTTTCCTTCCTGTGACACCTTCCATATATCCAAGTCCCAAGTCATTGAAATGCCGTTGGCGTAAAATGGGGTCTTTATTTCCTCCCACACGGAATTCAACGCAGAATCTCACAAGCCAGGCTCACATATATGCATAGATATTTCTCGATCTTGGAGTATGGAATGGGCAAAGAAAAAAAAATATGTATAAAGAAAAGAAACAGATAGAAGGGGAAATGACACTCCAACTCCAGCCAATATCGGGAATAAGGTGAGAATGGAAAAAGCGATGCGGGAAATAGCGAAAAGATCATCCTGTTTCTGTTTAGTGTTCAGTGGCATCTGCTGAGAATCCATCGGAAACGAAGAAAACATTAAAGGAGATAATTTTCTTGTTTCTGTTTTATCTTATATTATACAATAAAATATAAACTTGTTACTAGAACACTCTAGCATAATCACAGGAATTGACTGGAAAAGTGAATGCCATGCGTCAACAAGAACTGTAATATTGACTTCCAGTTTATATTCTTAAGTTGTGCTTGTTGCTTGTAGGTAAGAAAATAAATATTTAAAGAAATCCCATTGCTCGCCAGCATTCTGAAGGTTAATTTATCTCTGATTTCGCCGCCATGGGTGGCCGAGGTCGTTAAGGCGCGGACTCGTGAGCGGGAGGTCTGGAGTTCGAATCCCGCCAGGGTTTTATCCAAGTTTTCCTCAGTCCTCATAAATGGCAAATGCCGGGGAGGTACCCTAAACTTAGGCCTGGAACGTTTCCTTCCTTAAAAAAACAATCCTTTGCCAATATATAATTTCATCTCATGTATCATCAGTGTCTACCGCTTGTGGTGCTTCATTAGTTAAAACGGGCGTTAAACACTACTCAAAAAAAATCTGTGAATTCAGCACAAAAAGATATGAGGACCTGCGACCGCATACTTAGTTCATTTTTTATTCCTTTTTACACGTTTTTTAGTCCTTTATTCCCTTCCCATACAAGTATAAAATGCTATCAAATTATTGCCGTGATGTATAGACTGCTACGTAATTATCAGGAAGCCTTTGGAAAACGAATAGGAGGCTTAAGAACAAGGCAAAATAATGCTTCTGGATATGTGACCTATTTCGCTTAGTTTTTTTATTTTAATCACAGTTCTTCTTGTTCCAAAACGTCCCTGGGAGGTTTTTAGAAATAGGATTCAAAACTGGCTATATATTCAGTAAGGTGCAAGGAGAGTGTTTAAGGAGAAATTGAAGCCATAATAGCAAAATTAAAGTTTTTAGCATAGATATATTGGGTATAAATTTATCACAAGTAATATTTAATAGAAACATTTCGCAAATAAAATAAGGATTTAAATATGATTCCAGTAAACTTGACTTATAATATTGTAATAATTGTAAATTTGTGTTATGAATACTTAACCTTTTCAAGCCATCTAGCAACAGACGATGTCGATTGTCAGTAATGCCAATACAGAAGAGTCAAAAACAGGTTTTGGACTATTTCATGAATGGAATAAGAATAAAAGTAATACATGTTTTAAATTCATGCACGGAATATTAACAATTGTATAAAATGTTATACTTGAAACCTTGAAAACGAAATGGACGCAAATCATTAAATTTATCAGCTAAGAAAAACAACACAGAGAAAATATTTTATCATTCTGTACAACGTGTTTGTTAAAATTTATGGTTGCTTAGACAGATATTTATAAAATTCTTTCAGACTGTTTGGCTAAATACGCAAAAACAATTGCTTGAGTGAATGCACAATAAGTTAGTTAAATTTGCAATATTACTGAAAAAGCAGAAATGCGGTCATTGATACGTGATAAAGAATTATATAGCGGAGGAATAAAGTTGGCTACACTGACCACAATGCGTCAGTGATAAGACGGATTTGATAATTTTTTTCTATAATTTCACTGCGATATGCGGCTGTGATTGGTCAAAATTCATATTTGTTTCATTTCATTGGTCGATTTAAAGATGACGTCACACAGGTGAAATGGTCATTGTAAGCATCTAATTGAATTCTTATCATTCGACATTCAGATTAATACAAGTTTTCAGCGCTTCCCACATGCCATATATTGAGTTTTATAAGCACTCAAGTTCATGGAAAGCAGGCAAACAACTTGTGTGTAATTGAATTGCTATACAAAGCAGGTTAACACGACGAAGGTCTTTGGAGAGTTTTTGGAGTCCCACATAAACATGCCTGTTGCCTTAGAAAGTGTGTCTGTCCTGTTGTCACATTCCGTTCTGCTGTCGATGCAAGGATAAATTAAAGATCCTATTTAACTCGTTAAATTTACATCTTTTCTCATTCTTGTGTAGCCGTTTCCTCCTTGCAACCACCATCGTCTCCACTTGCTGCACGCTTGATTCAACCACTAATTCCAAAGCTCCGAAACTACCGGAAACAAGAGGAAGTAGTGGGTGATGTTGCAACAAGGTTTAAGACTTCACTTGGAGTTGATGTGCAATAGCTAAACACAAACCCTAGTAAATAATTGGACAAGGAACGCTAATTTTATTGGAGAGGACTACCACAGCATTTCTTGTTTTCGGCTACCGTTTGTTTATCAAACACTTACCACATGTTAATCTATGCACAATTCCTATAGTAACACTATTAGTTATTGAACTGTATATGATAGATTTGACTATATAAACACGACACTAAAGCACACTCGTACATGGCATGTGCAATAGAGACTTCGCTCAAATAAAGCAAAGTAAACGTAAACAGGATGTCTTATACACAACTGATGATTCAATAAACATAATGAAAACCTCATAAAAATAATACGCTTAAAGTAGAATAGATTATAATTAAGTATTTTAAAACAGTTTTGTTAAAGCTAAGAGAATCCTTAAGATATTAAAATGCAATAAAATGTAAAGTGACGTCTTAAAAATAATGTAAAGCAGCCAAATATCATAACGCTGATTAAATCAGCAAGTGAATAAGTTACTGATTCATTCATGGTTATTGGTTTATTTATGGACTTTTTAACACCTTAGGTCAACAGCGTTCCATTTAAATCAGGGCGTGAAACGGCCGTTAAATTTTGTTCAGAAGCCTCTTCTTTCAGCCTTGAGGTTTTTTTATTGCGCCGTAAATGTACGACACGGGACTCACGGCTTAACTTCCCTTCCAAAGGAAGCCATACTTAGGATTTTTACGCCCGAAAAAAGTCCACCGACCCTGGCCGGGATTGAACCCGCTATTTTGGGTTTAAGAGGCATTTATGATTACCACCAGGACAGACTGAAAGTTTGATTAAACTAGCCGGGAAGAAGCTTATATAAATGAAATTCACCTGAAAGCTACTAAGACAGGAATATTACAAAATATCTTTTCCTAGTTTTACTTGAAAAGGCTATCTAATTTTCAAAGACTTCTGTGCCACTATGGTAAGAATCAGGTTCCTAATGCTGAGAATTTAGTGAGTAAAGTGGGGAACTCAGAAAAGTGAGGGAAATGGATGTGCAAGCAACATTTTTTACTTGTATGGTATTGAGAAAATAAAGACTGAAATGTGCATTTATTGACTGCTTTATTTGCAACTATTGTTAAACACAAGTGAAACACATTTTTTCCAAATCAAAGTTTTATTATTTTAAAATCTATATTCAGACTAATGAGTTCCACAATAAAAAACGAACCGTCTTCTTTTTATTTTGTTTATAATATTTACTGCACTAATCTGTCTAAGAAAATTAAGAACCTTTTTATTTTTTTCTAGAATAATGAATATGAATTACAAAAGAACATTACATATTCTACAAAAATAATTAAATAATACTCTATATCCTTAAACAAAGTAACATAATGCTTTAAAGAAAAATAAGTTACAAGGTCAAAAATTGTAGAGATAAGGTATGACAAGATTATAAATGGTAAATTAAGAAAGCTTTAATTACTATATATAGCTATTAAAACGCTTAAAAAGGAAAATAAGATTGAAAGAAACTAAAATGAAGAAGACTCCTGTTTGGAATGAATCATAAATTTAGGAAATAGCAAAGAGGGATCTTAGTTCTCTACAAGAAAATGTAACATTTAATTATATAGCCATACTTGGAGAACAGACGTGATGAAAGGTTTTCTTAGCAAGCCATTACTTATAAAAAATAAGTAAAATAGAAAGATTTTAGAAAAAAATTACAAGATTTGTGAAATCGTAACAGATGTGGGGGTTCGTTAAGGCACGGACTCGTGAGCGGGAGGTCTGGGGTTCGAATCCCGCCTGAACCGTCCTCCCTGACTGGGTTTTTTTTTTTTTACACTTTTTCCTCAGTCCTCATAAATGGCAAATGCCGAGGAGGTACCCTAAACTTAGGCCTGGAACATATTTCCTACCTTGAAAAAGTCCTTTTCCAATTTATCATTTTATCTCATGTATCACCAGTGTTACTACGGCGATAACATGCCATAGAACATTTAAGAAAATGGAATAAATAAAGTAATGCATGTAACTATAACACTTTACTATTACTGTCACAACTTTTATTTTATTACTAGCTTGTGACTCCAAGTTGTTTCATTTATCATTTATTTACTGTAACTTTCATTTAGTTGTTGATTTACCAAGATGTACATCAGTCTTCCAGAATATGTTCTTAACGCCCGAAAGGATTCTGGCGTTTCGGTAACCACACGTGTATTTTGACTTTGCTTCTTAAACCTGTGTATAAAATCTTACCTTTTAATAAATGCTGAAAATGTTCTCCGTCAGCTAAAGAGAATACGGCTACACACATTCCGATTGTCACGTTTAGTATAGCTACTGTAATATTTATGATTTTATGTGTTTTCCTTGAATTCTTCCAATGTGCGAGGGTTTCTTTTGTACACTTTGTCCTTCAGGGCTACCCCGCAAATAAAAATAGCAGACTGTTAGATCTGGGGATGCGAGAATGCCGTACAACCGTCATTCATTACTCTGTCTTCAAATGGGGGTCAGAATGTCGTTTCGGCATCTCTTTCCATTTAATGTCTGCTCGTAAAAAAATCGGACCGATTAAACATCTTGCGCTAATCGAACATCAAACTCCAATTTTCCGATCGTAAAAAGGGGTTTAGTGTATTGAATTAGCGAATGTTATAAGTCTTCATACTTACAAGCGGTTCCTAGCGAAAGTAACCATTCACAATAACGTACACTTACTACGGGATCACCATGTCGTAGATATCGGCCATGTACGTAGTAAGTTTGAATTTTAATAATTTTGTTGCTTATGTGCGGAAGACACTGAAACGCCAGCTTGTGCTACCTTCGGCGAGCGTTCAAGATTTGCGCCATATTCGTCTAATTTGTTTGTGTGAGAGCTGTATGTCTTTGCGTATGTTTGTTTTGCACTGTACAGCAGTGTGGCATTTATTCACAATATCATGAATTGCAACTCTGGAAGGAATCATTGTCCAAGGAACTTCAGAATAAGTTCCTCACGAACGCGACGAGTTGGTTTGCATTTTTAATAATATTTACATTAAAATTCGTTGTTGTAAAGTCAGCTCTGTTGCCATCTTTGCGAACGAATGTAGGCTGGTGACTGCTCAGAAGTTCAAGGATAGGCAGGTTGGTAAGGACATATTCTGGAAACCCAGTACTTGACCGCTGTGTTTTCTAACAATAATTGCTTTGTTTTAAGCAATTGCGGGTGAATCATGGCAATCTTTTGCAGGATAGGCATAGATAACTATTTGTAGAAGTTTTATGCCCCTGTATGTTAGTGGCTATTCCAGTGATATTTGTTTAGTGGTATCTGAAAGATAAAGATGTCGCAGAGATCGACCTGGCACGAGCCTCAGTCTTTCATAGAGAAGAATTGTTGAGCACTTTCATTTCATTAATAATCTGGAGAATCTGTCAAATCTGGAAGACACTGCAGACATAGGGAAGCAGTAATAACTCTAATGAAAATGACCAACCTGTAACTGTTTCAGAGTGTAACAGTTCAGAAAAGTGGCACTCCAGTTACTTCGTATGAAACTCAAGCAAGCATAAGATGAAGGGTTCTTCTCTGGTAGTATAAGAAATGATTGATTGATTTGGTTTATTTACGGACGCTCTTTAACATCTCAGGTCAACAGCGTCTCATTCTAGTCAGGGCATGAAACGGCCAACAAATTTTGCTCAGAGGTCTCTTTTTTCATGCTTCAGGTTCTTTTTCGTACTATAAATGTAAGACACGGCACCCATGGCTTTACTTCCCTTCCGAAGTGAGCCATACTTAGGATTTTTACGCCCGAAAAAAATCCATCGATCCTGGCCGGATTGGAACTTAGGATCTTGGGTTTAGGAAGCAAGTATGGTTACCACTACACCACCAGGGCCGACTGTAGCATAAGAAAGCCCGTGAAAATTCCTCAGTGCATGTCAATTCTCTTAAAAATCTTGACACCACCCTGTCTATCAAGGAAAAGAAACAAATAAATCTGCTTCAGTTCAGTATATCCTGATGTTGAACTACAGGGCAGTGCAAAGCGACTTCCGCTTTCTACAACAAAAAAGTTTGCAGTCAGGGTCATGAATGAAGTAACAAGAAGATATTCTGTTCACTCTGAGACACGTCGATGGCCAGTGCGTATTTTCTACATTGACCTAGAACTCCCAGAAGAGATACGCACAAAATAAATGGAAGGTAAAAACAATACAAGAAGTATGAAGAAAATTTAAAAAAAAATAGGATAATGGCGAACAATACTGTGAGGTGGTTATCAGAAGGTGGCTCGCTTGGGTAGTGTTGGTTTCAAATGCTTTGAGTAGGCTCCAAGTTAGGCGCCAAAGTTTGAAGCAGTTTTAGGTGGTGAGAAGAACAGTGATGGAAGTTTGATTATATGCTGACAGCTCATCACTAAATAGTTCTTATTGTTGATCTACAGGGATGTTGCTGCTTCTTGGGGCCTCATAGTGCCGGGTTCATTGATGAGATTTAAAGGTTATGGGTGGATGAGAAAGAACACTTGTTATCTGCGAGATGACGTCGTTTATTCAACCAACAAATGCGTACCAGGGCATTTCTCTTCGGACCGCAATGATGAGACAGTTACCAGACGTGCGGAGCTATAATACTTTACAAACAGTTGTTTTCTGACTGCTAAGAAGCAGCCCCGAGTACAAGTGAAGCTCGAACATTGGTGTCCCAGTGCGAGTTCCCAAGACTAAATTCTCCAAAAAGGGTTGAGTGCTTGTCCTTAAATACTCAATAAGACTCGCTTGACCACGTGATACAGGGAGGCTCTATTTTCCCGAATAGTAAATTAGATCGCCTTATGGACTATCGATGACATCATGCAACTCTCATATTGTTGGCTAGTCAGATTATCTGAACGTAACAACTTGGCGATTCGTCCAGCGTTCAAATTCAACTTCTGCCGTACGTTAGAGTTCAACGTCCTTTAACGGTATCACAGCTGTTAACAGTGTTCTTCTTTGCCAACACACCAGTCCGGGGGGCAAGCAGCACCTTTACAATGAACAAAAGAAATAATTTACTCTATTGTCTGCCAGAACGATTCCTCTGCTGTCCGAGCTTTTCTTGATGTTTTTACACACTTGTAGAACTCTTCACTTACAGCTAGCTAAAATAAAATATTACATATATTCTAATTAATTTCTCCCAATTGATGGGGTACCAAAGACGGTATCAACTGACAAATAAAGAATGGGAACAAGACACATACAAATAGCAACAAACGCAGAAAGTGCGTTTGTGGACCATGCACAAAAAAGAAATAAAGTAATTTGTATTAAATGTACGTGAGCACTGAAACCATATAATTGTTGTATTTGGGACAATCTTATCTAAAGATAATGGAAAAAGACTTAGAGCATACAAATACATATTGTGTTTTATACAGGATGCGGCAGAAACAGTGATCCATGTTAAATTGTGCGCTATTGTTGGTCACAGCTTTTTAGAGAGATGCTGTTTGTACTATTGCGCTGTGCAGTTCAAAGCATTTTCTGTACATCATATTACATGACCTTGGCCGCTCGCTCCGCTGCACATACTTGGCAATCAGTATGGAGTGCAGGTTGAATGAACATGGTGCGTTGCAATTGCAAACATTTTTCAAAGGTGGTGAGTGTGCTGTAAGAATGCAAATTTTGTTTCGACAACATTTCGGCATCGGTCGGAATGGAAAGCTCCGTCACAGAAGGCGATTACGAGATGGATCAGGCAGTTCAGGTCAACATCTGCTTGATACAAGAAGTCAACTGGCGGGTACCTACGGTTCGCAATCCATAAACATGGCAACAGTAAGAGCTGCTTTAGAACAACATTTAACGCGTAAAGTTCGTCGGCATTCCCAAGCTCTTAACATATCGGATAGCAGTGAGCGTCGGATGAATGCCGGCGAACTGATCGCGCTGGACTTTGCTCTACAGCAGTTCTTACTGTTGCCATGTTTATGGAGTGTGAACCGTAGGTGACCTACCAGTTGACTTCTTGTTTGTTGCTGAAACAAAAGCTGCATTCTTACGACTTAATCACCACATTTGAAAAACGTTTCAATTGCAAATGCACCATGTTCATACAACATGCACCCCATACTGACTGCAAGTATGTGCAACGGAGCGAGCGGCCAAGGTCACGTAATATGACTTACAGAAAATGCTTTGAACTGCACTACGCAATAGTACAAACATCATCTCTTTAAGAAGCCGTGACCAACAATAGCGCACGATTTAAAATGGATCATTATTTCTGCCGCACTCTGTATATACTTAATATCAGCTGTGAAAATAACCGTTTCGGCGGTTCTAAATACATCTGTGAACTGTAATAACTTTCTCAGTGGAGAACTTTATCACTACCACCTCAAGATCGGAGATTTCTTGAAGTATTTACTGGGCGGTCACTAAGGTTCGCCAAGAAAATCACTGCCGAAATTAGCACAGCAAGAATTTCAGTGTCTTCCGCACATATATAGCAACAAAAATATTAAAGTTTGTTGATAATTTGGTTCAAGAAAAGGCAGGCGGGCTTGCGAATGGTGAGTACATATTCCTGAAACCCAGTACTTAAAACAGCTAAGGTAGGATTCACTGCCCTGACTGCCGTATTTTGAATAATAATTGTTTTGTTTTAAGCAGTTGCAACACTTTATCGTGATTCATATGCAAGCATAGATAACTATTATAAAAGTCTTAAGCCTCTATATGTTAGTGGTTATTCCATTATCACATGGTCATTGGAAACTGCAAGGAAACGTTTTTTCATTATCACCGATTATTGGGGCCCATTCAAAATGAGGGCGTGTTAGTGGGAACAAAGGAAGTTAGTACCAAATGGGAAAATATTCTTGTAGATGCAGCAGGAAGGAGCAGATCAAAATGAATAAAACAAATAGATGGCGTTGTTCTAGTACTGCCAGTTTTGTTGACTCTTGAATTAAGTTGTTAAGTTTTGACCAGCTTTAAAGGCAAGTGCTTCCGTGGTACTGCATTGGCCGAGACAGATGCAATTTGACCAAGGTGATGCTAATGGCGCAGGGAATTAACTGGAAGGCTTTCAGGGGAATGAAAGTGTGCCGGCTGGTGCCAGCGAGTCTTGCTGGAACGTCTCCATCTTGGCACCGACCCGGAACACTATAACATTGTTCCTTTCCACAAGAATGGAGTCGCCCCCCATCCGGGACTCATAATTCTAACTCGCCCTCTCGAAGATACCCAGCTAAAAATAAATAAAAGTATAAAGTCCGTCGGCCGCTTTTCTTATTTTTCTTTTTGCCCGTCCGCCCTGCCTCCCTCCCGCCCGTGCTCTGTGTCTGTCTGTACTGCCTCTCGGTTTCCTTTCCCGGCCTTGGTCTTTTCCTTCCTGTGTTCGCTGCGCCAGCCCAACAAAATCTACTGACTGCTTGTAAATCGGTTTTTAGCCCACTTCTCTGTTCTCGGTAATATCGGTAAGCGCAGTAAACTGTTACACTCTGTGTAGTCAACACTATTGGCTAGACTGAGCAGAAAACGCAGTCCCTCAACACCTGCACGGGACTGGGAGGATGTTTCTTTTCGGCACATCAACTGGCAAGCCTCTTCGCCTCTGCTAGCAAATCAAGCGGGCCAGATTGGACAAACGTTTAATTTGAGTTGAAATGTAGGCTAACAGAGTTTTCAGCTCAAAACTTCCTACCTATTTAATTTATTTTAATTAAAAAAACACCAATTTAGATACTGAGGGAGGCATTTAAAACCAATATTGATTAAATATTAAGTTTCACCCCCTCACCAGCAGCCACCCGCATTCTGAAAATGTAAATATCACCCGTACTATTTGATGCTTACTGTTGATTGACAACTTGAGTAGATTAGTACTATAAAACATTGAGCATTTTATATATTAGTTGTGTTATAAAAAGTATTGTTTCAAAATGGTATACGACCTACAAGAAATAACAGAATGTAAACAGAAATTCCTAAATAAGCTGTATTTTTGTAATATTAATAATTATACTTTTACCAAAAATTTTAACGTAAGCATGGTATTAAAAGAATCGTGACACTGACAAGATATAATAAGAACATATTGCATAAGAGCACGCTGCATATCCTAGTTAGTGAAATATTCTGTATAAACCCAGACATAGGTGTAATGAATATTAAGGATAACGTACATTGCCACACTGTGCGTCCCAGAGGTGATGTGACCTTAAAGGGTCCTCAGAGAAACACTTGCATAACAAAAAGTAACCCTTTTTTCCACCTACCTAAAATATGTCTACGTGTGCATGTTATGGATTGACAGAATTATTTTGCTGGTGATCTATTGTTTAGTTTTAAGCTTAACAAACCAAAGCCATGGACCTCTTAGAATTTATGATATCAGGACCTGGTGACTGTTGACCTCCTGGTGGGGGGAAGTGTTTAACAATAACTCTTATGTCTAGAATAGGCGATTGTTACCCCTCCTTGGGTATTACAATTGTATAAAAGATCCCCTGTATTTATACAGAGACAGGAGAGAAGACTTAGTGCTTGCAGGATCCACGTCCAACTGTATAAGAAAACCTTTAATAAATACTTATACTTTTAACAAAGTTGGTAGAGTTATTCAGCGTTTGTATGGAAACACCTCATCTTTCCTGGAGGAGTCGACCTAGCTCGATTCCCCGAAATGATTCCTATTATCTCAATATAACACTCCTCGTCTTTGACCGCCACGGTTGACCGAGGCTTTTTCTAGATTTTCCTCAGTCCTCATAAATGGCAAATGCCGGGGAGGTACCCTAAATTTAGGCCTGGAACTTTTCCTTTCTTAAAAACAAATCCTTTCCCAATGTACCATGTCATCTCATGTATCATCAGTGTTCATGGCCTGTGGTGCCTCTGTAGCAAAAATGGGCGTTAAACACCATTCATTCATTCCCTTCTCGTCTTAGCCATCGAGACTGAATAGGGAAACTATAGCACCGCATTAAACAGAAGAACATCACAGCTTGGACTGCGTTTAATAACATCCTGGTGGCATCTCGGTAGGCGGTATTACATGTAGAAACAGACTACACGGGAAAGGTATTCATTTCCGTCGTACAGCGATTCGTCACAAGCTCTATTGCACGGTGCCGGAAGTAAGCCAATTGGTAATAGGAACAATGGAACCATGTTTCCTTCTCAGATGAATCGTGTTTCCGCCTGCATCCAGATTCCAGGGAATGCGCATATGGAAACAACCAGGAGAGGTAGAAAAACTGAGGTTAATGCAGGAAGCTCAAAGGAGATACAACTATGGTTCGGGGAAGAATAATGGCAAATATAAAGCAGAGCTCTGACCCTGAGTTCCTTTATATGATGTCATATATTGGATGATTAGAAATACAAGGTGTTACAGCAGTAGAACAGTCACAGGATCTAAATCCAATTGGTCATCTGTGGAGAGTACAGTTCAAAAGAGAGTTTTAAAGTATTTTGAAAATGTTTCATCACGTTTCTTCAATTCTAAGGAGATGTCGATGCAAGAGCTGGTGGTACAAATCACTGGTAGAACAAGAATCGAGTAAACTTGTGAAAAAGGATAAATTTATACCATTTTGTTGATTGTATGTTACTGCCATTATAATTAGAACATAGTGTTATTTTTGTTAATAAGAATTAACATTACTTTTGTGAACTATTACGCTGTATTATCACAAGTTGAGATTACAGAATATTGAGTGATATTTATTAGGACTCTTTCACGATTAAAATAAGACTTTAAATATAATTTCTCTAAACTTGGCTTATAAAATTGTAATAATTGTATTATGAGTAATTAACCTTTTCAACATTGCGACAGATTATCAGTAATGCCAATAGAGAATAGCAAAATACGGGTTTAGGACTATTTCATACATAGAATTCGAATAAAAGTGATATATATTTTAAGTTCGGGCACAGAATATTAACACTTGTTATACTTAAGAATATCCATTTTATTCAGAAATCGTGAGACTTAAATGGACAAAAGTTACAATCGCCACAGTCCGATTTTTAATACCAACTGAGAGAAAGAGAGAAAAAAAAATAGATAACCTACAGTGTCTCCATTTTTCTTTGTATTCTAATTATTTGGAATTCCTAATGATCAGACCAATTTGCACAATTGACGCATCACCAAAACACATTGAAGAACATTTCTCAGTCATTTCCTTCCTTAAAAAACTTTTTTCCAGTTTAACACTTAGTTTCGTGTATCATCAATGCCCACCACTTGTGATAGTAGTTAAAACGGGTGTTAACACACTATTTAAAAAATCAAGCTTTGAATAGGGGATTGCATCCAACAGGGACTATTTTCATATGCGGGTATTACCATTATCTTCTGAACAACACAGTCGGTCCTGGTGGTGTATAGTGGTAACCATACTTGCCTTCTAAACCCAAGATTGCGGGTTCAAATCTGGCCAGGACCGATGGATTTTATCTGGCGTAAAAATCCTGAGTATGGTTTCCTTCGGAAAGGAAGTAAAGCCGTGGGTCCCGTGTCGTACATTTACGGCACAATAAAGAACCTCAAGCCTGAAAGAGAGGCCTCTGAACAAAATTTATCAGCCGTTTCACGACCTGAATTGAATGGGACGCTGATGACCTGAGATGTTATTTGGTAAATAAACCAAATGAACAGCAATCAATTGAACTGCCCTCCAAACGTGTGCTTCTGTTTACGTTTTTTTTTTTAATTTACGATGAATAGAGATTTACTAATATCTATTAACCAACCTCAAAGTGATTACATACATTGCACAACTACCTAGTTGTTTAGTTACAATTAAAATAGGAAATTTTCCTTGATAAGATCAAAGAAAGTGACAATCGGCCTGAATGCTGAAATGGATGAAATTACGATGTAGTAATTGCCTCCAAATACCGACATTTATTAATGTGCTTTGCAACAGTTCCAATTTTGTGCTTCTCATGTCCTGTATAAAATTCCGTCGCAACTTTGCAATAACTTCATGAGTAATTTCAACGCGCTTTTTAAACAAAAGTAGGTTTGAAGGGCCCGAAAGCTTAAATTATACACTATGAACGGGGGATTCTGAATCATCCTATACACGCTTCGGATAACAAATCCATTTCCAAAGCGTAACCTTCCTTTGTGTTCTGTGTTTTTTTTTTATAAAAATAATAGCATTAAATGTACTGGATACGTGTTTCCTGCTAATATATTACAAAATGCATTCAAAGGACCTTGCTCTATTTGAATCCCATTCATTATGTTAATGTTCAGCTAGAGTAATTCATGTATATGAACCCTAAGTGCCTTTCATTTGTAAATGTTTATATTGTTTGCATTGGAAATTAATTCATAAACATTCAGACTGATTTATTTTTACCTAAAACAAAAACGGATGCAAATTTGTTTCCAGCATGGCCGTAGATCATTGTCCTTTTTTTCCTCTTTTTGTAAAGTTATGTTGAATAAGTTTGTTCTCAGATTCGAGAACAATGACATGCTTTTTACTAATAAGGGTCATATTGTAGTACTATGAAATTTAATTTGCCAAGGAATTGTTTTCCTGGTGAAAAGAATGTACCAATCGGAAATTCGGAAACCTAACTATTAATATATTCTGCATAAGCATTCTGTAGTTAGGGGTTGACGCCTGTGACTTGTATTCGGAAGTTTCCAGGTTCAAATCCTAACCTTGGGTATTTTCGCGGTGAATGCTTGGACGAACAATTCTTTTCCAGGATTTTCCCGCTGTTTCATTTCATTGTATTTCATTCCACATTTCTAGCTGCACGGTCGAAAGGGTCAGGCAAAGTAGGGTGGTGCTATGCGGCGTGGCGGTGGATTTGCGTCTACTAAGTCTTGATTCGTGTAACCTACAATGTCTGAGACTTAAGATTGGAGTTAAGAGTTAGCCATCCCGCCTACGTCCATGAATCTCCGCCCCTGGCCTAGCGGTGACCTCATCCCTTTTTCTCTTGGAGTTGCTCCCCTTACGGGACGTAGGTACAAAAGACTCAACAGTGTTACTGACATGCAGAACATCCACTTCCTTTCCAACCTATCCAATATTTATTCTATAAGTGTTATCACATCTTTTTTGTGTCTTTAATTAGAAAAACCTTATTTTATATCTCATTGTATATGAAATTTTATAACTGAACATGTTTATTGTTGCAGTGCTGTAAGATTGCACAATAGTGTGGCTTTACTTTGGCAACTTGATTGGTATCTGATTTTAGTCAAGTAACTACATATATTTTAATCTATTTTTGTTATATTGTTCTTTCATGTATTTTAAACATTTATCATCAACCAGTTCTCAAAACTTATGCTCTCACACACAGCTTAAGTCTCTACGGATATTCATATATGCCAGCACGCTCTACCTTCGTTGCAAAATCTGTTAGTACTGACTCCAAGGACCACTTGAGACACTCAATATTAGGTGTCTTTTCTTGTAAACTACACGCTCAGCATTGGCCATAATTTGTAGTTCATGGAATTCAGATCAATATTACTGGAATGGAATAAGATCTGAAACATTTTTCATAACCAATTTCTGGGTGACTTTATCTTATGAACTGCAGCTGAATCTTGCTGGAAGCTGACCGCTACGGATGACAGAGGTCGTTAAGGCGCAGACTCGTGAGCGGGAGGTCTAGGATTTGAATTCCACCAGGATCGTCCTCCCTTACTGAGGTTTTTCCAGGTTTTCCTCGGTCCTCATAAATGGCAAATGCCGGGGAGGTACCGTAAACTTGGCCTGGAACGATTCCTTCCTTAAATAATCCTTTCCCAATATATCATTTCATCTGGTGTATCATCAGTGTCCATCTTGTGGTGCCTTAGTAAAAACGGAAGTTAAAAACTATTCAGGCATTCATTTTGCTGGAAACTCCAATGCCTATTGTTGAACAAAATCACATTCAGGTTCATTATCATAGGTTCCAGCAAAGTGATTTCGTGCACCTTGGCAACTGCTCCTTACCAATCCATTTTGAAGCAGTTTTGTGACTTCGGACCCTTTCACAAGCTTCTCTGCAAGTCAAGGCATTACTTTCTCATTTTGGGCATTGTAGCTTTCTTCAAATTATTGAGCACTTTCTATTCAGTAAAAATAATTTCTGGTAGTTGTAGTTAGCATGATTCTGTAGCAGTCGTTAGCATCTCAACACACTATTACTTCATTTGTGCAGTTAAAAACGCCCAATGGTGCGACGAGAGGCTGTCATTTCATAGTCTTGTATAAACACTTTGACATCAGTCGGTCCTGGTAGTATAGTGGTAACCATACTTGCCTCTTAAACCCAAGATCGCGGGTTCAAACCTGGCCAGGATCGATGGATTCTTTTCGGGCGTAAAAATCCTAAGCATGGTTTTCTTCAGAAGGGAAGTAAAGTCGTGGGTCCCATGTCGTACATTTACGACACGACAAAGAACCTCAAGCCTGAAAGAGAGGCCTCTGAGCAAAATTTGTCGTCCGTTTCACGCCCTGAATTGCATGGTACGCTGATGACCTGAGATGTTAAAGAACGCCCGTAAATAATAATAATAAAAAAAACCACTCTGGACATCGAAATCCTGCATATGTTCATCTCACGGGCCTCCGCTTTATGCTTCTGAGCTAGAATCCTCCATGTGTGGACCACTAATGCTGTGACAACTGCTATGATCTTTACAACGTCTACTCTCAGTGGTGTGGTATGCAAACTTCTTCCGCATTTCCAACTATATAAGGCTATGGATTATGCACGGTTATTTTCTAACCCGCTGACGGATTACTATAAGCGATGTATTCTCTCTGCTGCAGCTGAGTATGGCAACAAAACTATTATCTGATTGCCAAAACACCTACTACAGCACCTTTCAAAAGTTTGTGCAGTATTTATGACAAGACTAGGTAGAGCGTTGTTCGTGTTCAACAGAGATTAGGCACGTACGAAAACTGCAATTTTTTCTTTTAGTTGAGCATATTTTATACAAATTAATACTTTAATTAAGTGTTGAATCAATTCAAAAGTGCAGTGGGACAAGATGTCACTTATTTTAATACAGGCACATAGATAGAAAGAAAACAATGAAAGTGTAATGCTTTGTCTCCTGTTTAGTGGTTGTTTCAATAAGCTTTATACTCTGCTTGCTTACTTTAGAGTTAATATTGATAGTAGAAACTCAGAGCATCGTTAATAATCTTTGCAAATTTTGTAGTTGCAGTTTTGAAGTGTCAATAACTATCACCGTCCTTTTACTTTGTAAGACAACTTAAGATGCTAAAGTTAGAGTTTACATATACTTGATTTTCATTCACTATTTCTTACTACTGTTTAAATTCGATTCCTTCTATTTATTGATAGTGAAAGCAATATTTTCATTTTTGTCCGCTTCTGCCTTGTTAACACGCTCATGTCAGCGGGTCTCCGGCCCTCATATGCTCTACGTGCATGCGGCCATTCTTATCAGCGCTTTTATTATAAAGACGTTACACACAGGGCTGAAAGCACTTACTTGCTGCTGCTGGTGCTAATGCCCGAGCGGCTAGCTAGAAGCGAGCGACAGCGGAGAGAGCGGGACTTATGCACACGCACTTTACTTTGTAAATATAAATGAACAGGATAAATCACTGTAATGAGGGCATTATTAGGCGGGTGAAATATTGTAACGGTGGAAAATGTGATCTTATTCCAAATCGCAACTAATTGATATATACACATACTAACCTAATCTGTCAGCTAACCTCGGGCAAATTCTAGAAACCGGTGGACTCAGTGGTTTAGCGAGTAAATCATTGTAATTGTGGCTAAAGTCCTTTTAACTCCGGCAGAAAAAAAAAGCACGGGATGGTAGTGTTTGAACCCACTATCCTATCTTCGTACGTGTAGCATGACGCTCTAACCGCCTGCGCTATTGCACCGTGGATACTGAAGTGTTATTATCTAGCTAGTAGTTATGCCACACTATCTTCGGCTCTCTCCGCTGAGGTACTTCGGCTCACTTCTGGCTAGCCGCTCGGGTATTTAGCAGTACTAGGGCACTTAACACCAGCAGAAGCAGTTAAGTACTTTAGGCCCTGTGGGTAACGAAAACTATATATTATATCTGTTCTGCTCTGTGCGCATGTTTACTGCGTGACGTCATGCGTCACCCGGCGATTTACAAGATCTAACGATTGCGCCACGTACATTTACTTTTAATAACACAAACTTTGAATGCGTGATACTTCAAAAAGGGTTCAAGGAGGAAAATTTGTAGGATTGGAATATTTAAGGACTTTTGAAAAAGAAAGAAAAATTAAAAATCGGAAAATACATTTTTAATAAACCGGTTATTATTATTATTATTATTATTATTATTATTATTATTATTATTATTATTATTATTATTATTATTATTATTATCATTATCATCATCATCATCATCATCATCATCCTCATCCTCATCCTCATCCAAATGGAATCAGAATGAGAGAGGTTTATTTATACGTAAAAAATAGCGCTTAGAAATGAAATCGGGTTAGAAGAGCGAAAAAGCATATATAAATTGGCATCCTTAAGGAAACAAAAGACAAACTTAGAGGCGATGCAATGTAATCTGAAATGAATGTGCCACAATGTACGTAGGTTAGAACTAAGGGGGCGCTACAAATCGCACGGCAATTGTTGGAAATGATTCCTCATATATCATCTGAAAGGGTCTTGCGTTTTTACCGGCTTGAGTGCACTACAGTCGATCAGGAGGCTATTCTTTGTATGAGAAATATTATCTAACGCTAAAACAAGCAGCAGAAAAGTTCTAAGATGATTTTTAAATCACGAATTTTTAAAAATTCTCTAAGGAAGTTATTAAAATATATCTGCTAAACAAACAACCATGTTGTTTATTGAAAATTAGCTCAATTTGGCTATATGCAACGCAGATAAAATTTAAAATTATTACATTCAAAATTAAACTACCATGAAAAAAATACCAAAATAAGTATTAATTAATTATATTTATTATTTGCATGTACTTAGAAACCTTGCAAATTTTTCAAAACTATTTATTCACTATCTGAAGTATGGAGTGTGTTTCGAAAAAGAAAATATTTAAAGGATAAAAGTAACGTAATATTTGCTTCTTTTTATTTTTAATTTTATTCATAGTACTTAATCAGATTATCTTGTTTTCAGATAGCGAACATACTAAAAGCACAAACCTTTTTGTATCCAATTGATGGACTTGCATCATGCTTTGGGAGTCCATCGGTTGAGAAAACAAATGTAAGTTTTTAATCAGGAATGAACAGGAAGCCGGCCATTAATAGTTCTGTAATATTAAATATTATTTCAATTGCTCAATATATAAATGATAAGAACACCTTAAAAGGACACGTAATGAAGTTAGTTATCTTTATTTTCCGTGCTGAAACACTCCCCTAAACATCTCCTTTTCTTGAGTTGAATTAGACACAAGAGGAACATTGTTGCATGCAGAAGGTGTCATTTTATAATTCTGCAACATAGTCAATCACTGCCTTTTCTTTTCGTGTGCATTAATAGCATATTAGCCAAATGTGATGAAATGTGGTCCTTGGTTTCTTTGCTAATTTTAACTGCGCCGAATATGTTCCTAACATTTCAATTTGGCATTCCTTACGAAAAATGTTTACTCTATACCTTCCTTCTTGTGAAAAACAAGCTGTTGCAAAAGCAAGCCACAGATTGGCATACCTTTTAAATGTTCATATTTCTCTAAGATATTTATGTATTTGTAATGTCGTTTTTAGACCAAATATTCAACTTTTGGGTTTGACTCTATATACAAGGGTCATTGTGCATTTATAGCGTCATATATCTTTCTCTCAATTCTCTTTTAATTTTACTGTTCAAAACCAACACTTTTCTGTTAAGGAAATGGATAGCCTGTATTGTCAAATCTCCTCCCATATCAATATTTACGAGTAGGTTAATCAGATAAGTTCCGGACTGAAATTGGTCTTCCACTGATTTCCCCTCTCCTTCTCTCTGTTTCCAGCTCATATACGTAAAATAGAGCTTGTTGTGGTACGAATTATCTAGAGGAATGCATCCTTAGGGTGTGTTTTTGGACTCTTGTTTAATTGCGTGGATTGTAAGCTTTTATTTTATATGATTAAGTTTTGAATGATATGGATAATGAGTTTAAATCTCAAAGCATTAAAAAAGGAAAACTCAAATTTTTGGGCTACAAACATGTGAAGTGCATGTAACGAGGGCAGGTACATAAGTTTTCGGCCTAATTTTTTCCAAGTATGATAAAGACAAAAACTATATTTCACTTTTCAATGTAATTACCCTCTATTGCAATAGACTTCTCAAATCTTTGAGTTAACATTTCAATCCTCCTTCCCAAAAAGTAAGAAGCTAGATCTGGGCTGTAAGGTTTATAACCTATCTCCTTGAAGCCACATATCTTCACAGCTTCCTTTGCAACAAGAGGCGTTGTCGTGAAGAAGGCGCACACCACCTCTCAGGTCTCTTCACCTTTTCTCTTTGATGGAAGCTCGTAGCCTGTGCAGTAGGCCAGCATAGTACTCCCCATTGACTATGGTGTTCCTCTCCTTGAAGTCAATGAAGAGTATTCCTTCAGTGCCAAAAGATTGTGGCCATGATCTTCTTGTTTGACTGAGTGATTTTGGCCTTTAGCGGTGGTGCTTCGCCAGGTTTACACTACTCCATTGATTCTCTTTTATACAAGGGATCATTGTACAGGACCACAGTTTCATCTCCTGTAACAATGGTTTGCAGAACTTCTCTCTCGTTGCCACGTCAGAGCACCAAAACAAATGCCTGAAAACAAATGACTCGTTGCTTTTGGACTGAGGAAAGAAGTCTAGGCACCCATCTTTCACTAACCTTATTCATGTTTAAATGTTCATGAATAATTCTAAGGACTGTTGTTTTAGAAAGGCTCAACTCTGCTGCTATTTCTGTATCTTTGAGCCTCCGGTCTTCCATAATTTCTCTTTCCACAAGAGCGAGCGAAGTTTCCAGGAGTGAGCACCTCCAAGGGCCGACCCTTCTCGTCTTCAGTGCTTTCTCAACCCATTCGAAAAAATTTGGCCCTTACTTTTACGGTAGAATATGAGGGGGATGCTTCTCCATATACACCGTCCAATCGCTGTTTAATTTCATTTGGAGTAAGTCCTTCTTTTACGAAGAACATAATAAGAGCTCGATACTACATTTTGAACAGGTCACAATCTTCTACACATAGCTTTCTTTATGCAACTATATCTAAACAACCGAACACAGCAGAGCGGAAGTTACAGCTGCAATTATTTACTTAACAGATAAGGCATGACACCAGATAAGGGTTTTGTGGAGGCGATAATCCTTATCGGCGAGGCCGGAAACTTATGGACCTAACGTCGTAACTTTTTGGTAAACAAAGAATTGATTTCAAACTATTTGATGAGTTTTTGGATCTCCAACGCTTTTGACACGAGGAAGTATCAGAAAGGAACTTTAAAACTCAATGACGTGGAAAGTCGCTGGGTGGAAAGGTTCAAGCACTTTTCTTCTGTGCAAAAGCTTTGGGCTAGTTTTTGAGTTCGTGTTGTTGTTTATACTTGGATTCTGTTGAACAAGTTGTGTACTGTCGAAAACGTTACCTCCGCTTAGATAAGCTCAGAGCAATGCAAATAGCAAAAAATAATTTTTATTTTCAACACTCTCCACTCTTCAGAAAAATATGTCCATATAAATAATGACGGAAATGTCCTGTATTTTCGTTTCAGAATTCCGGTCAGTTTATTCCAGGAAAACGTCTACCAAGTAGGATGCTATAGTAGTACCCCCCCTTTTTTTTGTAGACAAACGACCTGCTTATTAAGTTTGCATTATTGACATAAAAATAACCATTGCAGTAACAGTGCAGAAAGTCTTCAATCACAGATAAACGCCAACAGTGCGTCAATAACGTCCACAATGAAAACCAACCTAATTAGCTATCGTACAAATCGCGGGTTCAAACCCGGCAAGAATTGATGGATTTTTTCGGGCGTAAAAATCCTAAGTATGGCTTCCTTCGGAACGGAAGTAAAGCCGTGGGTCCCGTGTCGTACATTTATGGCACGATAAAGAACCTCAGGCCTGAAAAAAAAGGCCTCAGAGCAAAATTTGTCGTTTTAGACTCAAAAAGAGATAGAATATTCTTTCAAATGTTTCATTTTGCTAATAAAAATATGGAGGGGAAAAGTAATTTCTTTTGTAAGTGTTATAAAAGCTATGTTACATCATAAATGACAAAATTAAATGTTGGTAGTCTAAAAAAACAATTTGTAGTTATCTGAACAAAGATAAACGATATTAAAATAGCGTACAGTATTTATGTATATTTTTTTATAAATCTTATAGCTGTTTTAAAGGTAATTTAATTATTTAAAGTGTTTTCTTGTTATACATAAAAAATTACATAACTTCAGATATCCAACAATTGAAATAAATTATTTTGTATATTTGATGTTCATTGCGTTTAAATTGTTTTTATCTTCAGTAATAGTGTATTGTCTATATTGTGTTTTTAAGCGTGTATTTGCTTGCCTTTTTTTACATTATTATGGCTAAACATTTGGTCTCTAGTTGTCATGGTATGGTTATGTTTTTAAAGCATTCATCTGTAATCTTTCATTAAATTTATTATTTATCCTTAAAGGATTTGCTTTAAAAATCTCTTGCTTTCAAAGATAGGCTACAAATACGAACCGTGAATGTATTTTTAATGGTGATCTCTTGTTCTAGCAATGATGTTAACGACTCTAGAATACTGCAGATTAATATACCGTCGATGGTTTATAAGGTTTGACCATCTTATAGATATAATTTTAAGTTATTTAAACGTCATAAAGCTCTCTTCTTTCTTCTTTGGCTGGTGCATTCCCCCAAGTTTTATTCAGTTTTCTCATCCTTTCGCCCGCCTCCAATCGAATCACCGCTAGACCAGAGAGATTCACTTTGGCTGCCTCTTTCGGTGACAATTACCATTTACAAAGAGCGATTTGTGTTCCCTTAAATGCCGGGGACAGGAGAGGGAATCGCAAGTGGGGAAAGAACGGAGCAAAATGGGTTTCCAAAACGACGCCAGAGGCACTTTCATGGAGATCCGAGGAAACGTCAAGGAGGAGGTAGAAGAGATAAAGAAACGAAAGGGGAAAAAAAATGGAATGAATGCTGAAAGGGATGGGAGGAGTAGAAGATCGAATTAAGAAGGAAGCAGGATGATAAGGGGTGGATGAAAAAGGGATTCGAAGATTCGACGAATGTTTCGGAGTAACTAAAACTTCTTTTCCCCCCCAAAGCCTTCGGCGGTCGTATCAGACAGAATTATTTATACGGTATTACAAGGGACGACGAACCACGTGGTAACCGACAGATAGCTGAATTGAAAATCGTTTTTTATGTTCTGATAAATAACATTTTATAGCTTTTTTATTTTAAAAATGGGCAAGTTATTCAGGGTTCCATGTATATATTTATTATGAGGGATGTTTATATTTTTTATTATTATATAGGTGCCTTTAGACGTACTTTAGACACGTTATTACTTTTACATGTTGATTATATCTATGTTTTAATTCTTTTTGAGACTTCCTTTTTTCCATGTGTGAAGGCAGAATGTATTGTAGTGCAGTGTTGTATTCTTATATAAAAATCGGCAGCTTTCTCAACAAAAGCACTGGGGCCAATATTTCAGACTTATTCTGAAAACACATCTTAATGCGATATATAGTGAGATTATTTGAGATATGGGCATATATACAACTGATGATACTTAATATGAACCTGTTTTATAAGAGCTATTGAAAACGATGCCCCTCAGCGGCAGTACATTGCCGGAATCTGCGCATGTAGTTGCTGTTTTAGCTTTTCTTCCGTACGAACAGCATAACTCGGAGAACATTTGTTGTCATTGAGAGATCCTGACTCTGGTAACTTTCCTCAATCTCGAACACGATTGGCAGGATCCTTATCGTCTTGCCCCTTCTCTGCAAGAATCAGTTTTCAATATACATCGCACATTATTTTTTTTTCCTTCAGGACTGTTTATGCAGCGGCATAACAACCAAGAACTCTTAGCACGCAGTTTACACATAAAGAAATCTCCAAATAACACATGAACATACATAAACTCGCAGACAAAATCTTTCTCTCAAGCTTAGCTACAAGATGCAAACTTCACATACAATATACGGCCATGACGGCTACTCTCAGTAAGGCCTCATTCACAATGAAAATTAAATGTAACGTAAATTTAAACGTAAAAGCTGAATGCTATGTATTGCAATGAAACCATTCACTATGTATCACGTAAACATAAAAATAAACGTACAATTAGACGTAAACTTAGAAGCTTGCAAGGTTCAAGGTTTTGCGTCTATGTGTAACTTAAACTTAAGAAATCAACCAATCAGAACACAGCTACTCTGTTTGTAGAGCTCTGTGGTAGAATTCGGAGCACGAAAATCAAATGCAACTTTTGCTGCTTCAAGTCCCGACCCTGGTAGTGACTTCCATAGATATAGCTGATAATAAGACTTTCAAGCGAATAGTACCACGCATAGAATGCGCTATAAATTGATGTTTTTCATTTTTTCCCTGCTGCAATCACAGGAGGTTTGCTACCTTACAGTGATTTACCCGCCCCTTTTAATTTATATTTACGGAAAACTACTGGGTCCATCGGTTTCTAGGATTTACCCGAGGTTAGCGTTAGGTATGTGTTACATATGAATTAATTGCGATTTCCAATAAGAACAGATATGCCACCGTTACAACATGTTACCCTCTAACAATCCCTTATCAGTTTATATTTAAAAGTTACGGAGGACAACGCATAGGCTACATTTTGTTTAACAAAAAACAATACATGCAACATTTACACTGCGGCCACGCACAGTAGTTCGGCTCTCTTCGCTGTCTCTCGGCACTTTCAGCAGCTAGCAGCAGGAGTTGCACTTGATTTCTGTGCTCCGTATAAGGACAAGTTATGGTAGAGATAGCTGAAGATCAGTGACTCTATAGACAGAATGACGTCAATGGACAAAATATTAATTGCATTATAAGAAAGCTATCCTTGCTCATATTACTCCAAGCAAATTAGTTACTGCACTTTGCATATGCATAAACACTACCGCCGTCTGCTCAGAAGCAGCCATTTTCAATCAGCTGTTGGTTAATCTTCGCTTGTTCTTATTTTTGATTGGCTAATACGTACGTTTGCGTCTTTAATTGTGAATGCCTACATACTACCAAGTTTACGTGTTACGTCTCATTTTGTTATGTTTACGTTTAATTTTCATTGTGAATGGGGCCTAAGTTTCCTCGATTCTCCGGCTCATAATTCCACTGCTCATGTTTCAATTCTAAGTGTTAAGATTCGAACATATTAAACTACAGATTAAGCGTAAACTGGCTTTCCCCAATATTCGATCTTAAATTTCATAATGTACACTTATATAAATGTCATAACTGGCACAAACGAATAGCTCCGTGTAAGTGAAGGATTGACAACCATGTGTATCGAGAAACAGGGCCTGCACTTTGAACAATATCTGTAAAGGAAAGTTTAATCAAATGTAAATTAAATGTAAGAAACTATTGAGGAAAGAGTCTCCCCCCCCCCTATAGTTATAGAGTTCCTTTTCTTCTGACTTACCATTAGTCGTGATTCTCCTGGAGTATTAATTGATTAACTTAACGAAAAAACTCTTTTAAATACATTTGCTTAAACAGCTATGCGCTCATGCATTTACACTTTAGTCAATGTTCATACATACTTTTTAAAATATATTTATCTTCCAAAATAGCAATTCAAAATGTAGCTCTCTTCGTGACGATAAAGAAAAAAAAAAGCGTAAAACTCAATTACTCCCGAAAACTTCAAAAATTCATTACAGAAGACTATATTTACAAGAAATAATATCATTATATAAAATAAATGCTTGAAAAATAAACCATCTGAACAAATAGCTAGCTTTAAGGTCAGATTCTAGGCAAAGTGGTCAAAAAACTGAAATGTAGAGTATTGCATCACACGGGGAAATACTTTTTGAAGATATATAGTCATTTTTAAATATTTAAGCTGCTATTTAATAGGCGCATGCATGTCTTTTAATAGGTAACACTGTGTTTTAATTGAAAATCTCCTAAAGCCCACCTTTTTCGTCTTTTCTGAGTTTTAAGTTCGCGCTGAATCAATCACTATGGTTTTTACTGTCGTCTGGTGCAGTTTGCTATCATGTCCATAAAATGAAAATACTTTTTAAACTTGCCTTTACTGTTGTAGTTTAGAATCTAGGCAAGGGGGGGGCATTGCATTGTTTTATAGGCATATGCTTAATTTTAAGATTGGAATTCAAAGTTTTCATTTTAATTCAGTAGTGTCTGGTTTGAATTTATAACAGAAACCATGTTGCTTTTTTTACTTTGTTGTTATAATTATATGTTGCATCAACTTGCAAATTATTCGTTTAGTGATATAGATAATAGTTATTTTGTGAAATCTTTTAGTATCTAGCTACCAGCATAAACCTTGCGTTGAACAAAACCCAATTCAAATGTTACACTCTTTATGTTTAATCTAACAATGGATATGACAGTAGCAAATACTGTGGGCAAGTTTAATATGTGTGAAGTTTCTAGCAAAAAATGAAGATGGAAATTTATGGGAGAAAAATGAATGAAAGAGCATATAGAATAAGTGATGAGCACGATAGGAAAAGAAAAAGGAAAAATGCTATGAAAAACAAGGAAGAGGAAAAAATTGCAAGAAAGGAGAAGAAAAACCATTTGTATAATACAGGGGGAAAAAGCCAAGGAAGAAGAAATGGATAGTGCTAGGACGTTTTTAAACAGATATAACAGCTTGAATACTACTTTCATATAAAAATATCTTTTACGTAATTTAGGGGATTCAACATTAAATTGGATCACACTGTCTTCAGAATTTGTATGCATTAACTACAGTGCAGTTTTTAACAATAGTATTCCTTTTGAGATTTGAACCTACACGCATATTAAGTATCAAATATGAAACAGTATAAAAACTGCAAATTAAAACATAGGTTGAATATAAAATGCTTTAACTATATATAACAAATGACTTTTTTAAAAATAATACCAGAAATTGTTTGTGAATCCTTTCATAACCAACTAAAATAGTTCAAAGTAAAAAATCTGGAAGAAAAAGTAAAATAAAACTGAAAAATATGTGGAAATTATTAATTATAAAATATGGTACGAATTTGAAAACCCATTCATGTTAATTGAACGAAATTTACCAAAATTTTAAAACTCGGTAGGCTGCGGCCACTTTTAGGAAATGGAGTACAATTTAAAATGTAAATTTTATATATTTGGCCCAGGTGTAAACGTATTTACTGCTTCAGAAAACCATGCCATTTTTGTACCTGTAACATTGCAAAGAATATCAGTTATCTCTAGTAAGTGGAAAAGAATCCAAGGGCCTACTTATATGCAGAGATATAACATTTTCTGAAATGAAGAAACCTACCATAGTTTACATCTAAGCGCTAGAACGAGCTCAAGGTCAGCTACGATGTATGGTTGATGCTAAGGCAACTTCTCGTGCATGGTAGAAAATGTTGCGTCACAAGCTATAAAATAATGCTAAGAGGATTATAACGTTCTATGATTCATTTAGAAAATAAAAATTATAAACGTAAATGAAGCGAATCAAATTACAAGGGAAAACTATCATCTTAATAATAAATTATTAATGCTTTAGAGATGTCTTTTTTTGAATCAAATGTTTAATGTGACATTTTATGTTTGTGAAACTAGACAGCTAGTAATATTTATACATAAGTTAGTAAAAGTAAAATAATTTTATTCCAAATCTTTCGAAAATGTACCTTGTTTCGTGTATTTCTCACTAGGAGGAGCATGGAAATCATTTCCTAAATCTTTGGATAATATGTACTAATATCGCAAGGGTGGTAATTAATGGTTTTAACCGTATTTTGGAGGAGTAAAATTACAAATTATATTGCGTTTCATTATTATTAAATGTAATTTTATATTATTTTAATTTTCTGTTTAAAAATGTAATTTTGTTATGCTAAAAGAAGCTACAGCGTGCACTTGAGTATGTGCATGATAAGATAAATTGTTGTTATTTTTTCCAGCACAACGTGATTATAGAGTTACCAAGATGTTCAGTTATGAAAATAAATATTATAAAATCAGTTAAATAGTTATGCAATATCACTAATTGCATATGAGCTAATTTAGAAACAGCCATGAAGAAAGTAACAATTTAAAATTATGTATATATAAATTATATAATTTATATCCGATAAAATATATTAATCACTAGGTTTAGAAACTTACTATATATATATATAGTTAACTGTAGACAATGAGTTCACTTCAGTGGTAACAAAAGAGCATTCACTGAGGCGACCCTCTCTACCTGTGTTAAGCGTAATTCTGTTTACTGGCACTTGGAGTCCGTTATGTGAAAGAGAAAACTGCTTAAAGGAGAGAGATAGAACAACCTACGCCTGCGCACAACCTTTTTCTGCAGCAAGTATCATTTGTAAGAAAACAATTCTGTACTTGAGCAAGAAAAATACGCGCACGGCAACAAGTGAAAGAGGTGACATCTTTAATTTATGTAACTAACTATTTTTAAGGTAACATGCATCTAAGTAGTTCATAAGAATGCAATATGTAATTTTCTTTACATGAATGATGGTCCAGTAAAGGTGCGAAATGTCAATGTTGACATATACGAAGTAGATAAGCGAATTTAAGTTGTGTGACGTAGGTTGGGTGCAGAGTTATTGTATGAAGGTAGGTCCATAAGTTTCCGGCCTCGCGGATAAGCATTATCGCCTTCACAAAATCCTTGCCTGGTGTCATACCTTATCTGTTAAGTAAATAATTGCAGCTGTAACTTCCGCTCCGCTATGTCCAGTACTTCAGATATAGTTGCAAAAAGAAGGTTATGTGTAGAAGATTGTGACATGTTCAAAATGGAGTATCGAGCTGTTATTAAGTTCTTCACAAAAGGAGGACGTACTCCAAATGAAATTAAGCAGCATATTGGACGGTGTATATGGGGAAGCACCCCTCTCATATTCTACCGTAAAAGAATGAGCCAAACCTTTTCGAATGAGTCGAGAAAGCATTGAAGACGAACAGCGTGCAGGTCGGTCCTTGGAAGTGCTCACTACTGAAAACATGGCTCGCTCTTATGGAAGGAGAAATTATGGAAGATCGGGGACTAAAAGTTAAAGAAATAGCAACAAAATTGGGCCTTTATAGAACAACAGTCCTTCGACTTATTCATAAACATTTGAACATGAATAAGGTTAGTGCAAGATGGGTGCCTATTTCTTTCCTCAGTCCAAAAGCAGCAACGAGTCATCTGTTATCAGGCATTTTTGGACCTCTGCCGTGAATACTAGGGAGAAGTTCTGCAAATCATTGTTACAGGAGATGAAATTATGGTTCTCTACTATGATCCCTTGTTCAAAAGAGAATCATTGGAGTTGCAGGCGTAAACCTAGAGAAGCACCGCCTCTAAAGGCCAAGGTCTCTCAGTCAACCAAGATGATCATGAGCAAATCTTTTGGGACTGTGAAGGAATACTCTTCATTGACTTCAAGGAAAGGAACACCACAGTAAATGGGGAGTACTATGCTGGCCTACTGCACAGACTACATATTCCATCAAAGAGAAAAGGCGAGGAAAGCTGAGTGGTGGTTTGCGCCTTCTTCACGACAACGCACCTGTACTCACAGCTCTTGTTGCAGAGGAAGCTGTGAAGAAATGTGGCTTCAAACAGATCGATCATGCACCCTACAGCCCATATTTAGCTCCTAGGGAGTATTTCCTCTTCTAGAACTCGAGAAGGACTTTCGAGGAAGTAACGAAGAAGCGTTGGATGCTGTTTTTGCCCAATTTGCAGACAAGACTTCTGACTGTTTTCTGGCGGGTATTGAAATGTTAATTCAAATATGTGAGAAGTATATTGCAATAAAGGGTAACTGTATTGAAAAGTGAAATATAGTCATCGGGTCGAGCTGCCAGACTCCCTGCAAACGAGTCACGCCTTCTACCTGCCCACCATCTGCTCCGCTGTGAGGTGTGGATAAAGTTTGTTCTTACTTGCAATGTGTTGCTTTTGAATGGAACAGCAATAGTTAGAGAGAAGGATAAAAAATATAAAATACATTGGTGTATTATAACATTGATTATTAAAGGAAAATTAATATAATAAATAATGTGTCATTATTATTAGGCATTTGTACTCGTGATGAAGTAAAAATAAATGTTATAAATATATTAGAAAGTGTATTTTAATTTTTACACATTAACCGTATATTAATTTGATTTAGCATTGGTATTAAATATATCATTTTTGGTTTTAGTTTGCATATTCAGCATGCATATACATATATGTATAGTTGGGACAAGATATCGGGTTAAGATTATATCCGTTCTGTTCGTGACGTCATAGCGAGTATTCAGTCCAGAGAGTGCAGGCTTCGCTAGGCAGGTGTGCATACTTGCTAAGGGGCTTCAACACTCTGGTATGGATGCGGACGCACCGCCCAGCCTCTCTTCAGCAACGTGCTGCAGTAAAAATCGCACTGTTTGAAATTTGTGGTCAATAAAAATATTTTTGTGCATTTTTTTATTCAACAAATTTATCTGCAGCCTCCTTGCTGTACTACAAGTTTAAATATCCTTTTTAACAAATTATAAAAAAGGCATACGTATAGTAATCATTTGTATTATAATAATAATATTATTAATATTATTGCTATTATTATTGGTTTTTAAAAATAATAAAGTGCCCAGTTATTCCGATTAGTAAGACGTATGATTAAAATATAGGAAATCGATTACTAACACATATTTTTGGATCTTGAAAGGCTAATTAATTTAACATTAACTACATACCGCATTAAATAGACAATATTGGTTTCTGCAGGAAGAAAGACAAAGTTAGGGATAGCCGGATCGTTAAGGGCGAAGTACCAGATGATCAGCAAGTGAATCATATTGGAAGAAAAAAGTTGACTCTGGTTTCATGGCGCAGCTGTTTAATAGCGTGACCACTACTCGAACTAAATAAGGAGTAGGTGATTTCTGCCTTGATCTCCCTTCTCTTCGGAAAGAAGCCAGTAAGACGAGAAGAGAAATGAAGGAAGAAAGAAAAAAAAAATAAAAGAAGAAGGAGGGCCAAATTGGAAGGAAAACGAGGAAGATGGTTTCTCTAATGCACATGTTATATCTAGGCAATAGATTTCTGTCCTTCCCTCGCATGTACATTCACCATCAGCACAGAAACGCTGGGGGCGAGGAGGAAAGGAACGAGAATTCTATTGGACACATTCTCCCTCGCACACAGTGTTACTTTTTCTATCACCCTTTTCCCCTAACTCCGTTATCTTTCCTTTTTTTTATTTCTTTTACGCGTGTGTGTCGTCCAAGTTCCTTCTTAGTCTCTTTTTGTGTGCGTAGGTGGGCACAAGGAAATTTAGCTTTATCGCCGTTCTCTTTTCGGCTTTTAGAACTTGAAGCACTTACATCTCTGCAGCCTTTGATAAGACATTTGCTGTATTCGAGAATAATTGCCTCAGAACAAGCGGCGCATTTTAATCTCAACTTAGAGATTCGCTTTACTCCTGCTGAGCGTTTCACGAGCTTAAACTTACAAATATACCTATCATAGTCTGTACCAGGATTAACTACCTATTTGTGGCTTACTCCATATAAAAACTTCTTTCTTAATATTTTCGTTCATCAATAAAAAAAAAGCAAAATATTGAAACTGTAATGTACGTCTGAAAATAAATTAGTGCGTTGTGAACTAACAGGGTAGATGTAGGACATACAAGGGTAGGTCCAAAAGTTTCCGGCCTAACCATTTTCTAGATATGATAAAAATAAAAATAACAATATAGTTACCCATTATTGCAATGCACTTCTCGCATCTTTGAATTAAATTTCATTCCCCCTTCCCAAAAACAGTCCCAAGTTTTGTCTTCAAAATGGGCATAAACAGCATCCATCACTTCTTCGTCACACTTAAATTTCCTTCCTCGAAGGTCCTTCTTGAGTTTTGAGAAGAGGAAATAGCCACTGGGAGCTAGATCTGGGCTGTAGGGTGGATGGTCGATCTCCTTGAAGCCACTTTTCTTCACAGCTTCTTGTGCAACAAGAGCTGTGTGCATAGGCGCGTTTTCGTGAAAAAGGCGCACACTACCACTCAGCTTTCCTCGCCTTTTCTCTTTGATGGAAGCGCGTAGTCTGTGCAGTAGGCCAGCATAGCACCTCCCATTTACTGTGGTGTTCCTCTTCTTGAAGTCAATGAAGAGTGTTCCTTCACAGTCTCAAAAGTTTGTGGCCATGATCTTCTTGGTTGACTGAGTGACCTTGGCCTTTAGAGGCGGCGGCCAGGTTTACGCCACTCCATTTATTCTCTTTTGGACAAGGGATCATAGTAGAGGATCATAGTTTCATCTCCTGTAAGAATGGTTTGCAGAACTTCTCTCTCGTTATCACGGTGGAGCTCCAAAAATGCCTAATAACAGATGATGTTGCATGGTCATCAGCAAATCGAGTTGCTTTAACAGGTAGTTCAATGACAGAGGCAATATTATTAATAGCAACTAAAAAGAGTGTTACACTTAAAATTTTGCCTTCAGGAACGCTATAATTTACAAGCATCCACTTGGAAAGTGTATCGTTAAATTTTATTCTATAGTTCTTGTTTTTAGAATATATATAACTTGTATCGTATATTCATTAATATTGATTTTTAATAAAGTTTAAGAATGAATTCCCAAAATATGGTGTCGTAGGCTTTTTCAATATCTTGACTTACTTTAATGCTCATTTCTAGTGCTAAAACAGTGTCAGTTGTTGAATCAAACTTGCAAAACCGATTTTCAATATCTGTAAACATTTTAATTTTTTTCTAGAGTTCATCTAGTCGATCAACTATTTTTGCCAAGAACTCTGCATAAATAGCAAGTCATTACTGTAAGTCGGTAGTTTTTAGGAAGGGAACAATATTGGTTAGGTTTTAAAACGGGAACTACAATGGCACTGATTTGGAAATAATTGTGTAGTCCATATAAAGTTGTATAATTCTTAAGATAAACGAATCCCTCCTCTGGCAATTTTTTTATTTATTCCTGTGGTATTGTGTCAGAACTAGGTCTAACATTTCTACAATGCTGTAGAACTTCTTTAATTCTTTGATGCTTATGTTGTTACTCATCTTAAATTTAATTTTCATATTCCTTTTTGATTATTAAGAATGATATTTCGTCAAATGAATCAGTCAAAATAATAGCTGTCTCTTTGTTGTCTGTCAAACAACTGAGAATCATTTAATGATGATATAAAAGGAAGCCAACTTTATTTCTTTATTTTATTATTTTTCCTAATTTACTGCTATTTTAAGACGATTAATTCTGTTCTTCATTACAATTAACTATTGCACCGAAGAACTATTTTTTTTATATTTGAATTCTTAGAAATATTTACTTCAGCATATTTGATTATTTTAATAATAAACTGTTCACTAGTTCATAAATGTTCTTATTTTCGAATTTCATGGAGATGATAAGCCATTAAGAAAATTCTTGAAACATATTCTAAATTCAGGCCAATTATATATATCTAAAATCCATTTATGTAATCTATAATTGAAATACAGCCTATAGGAATAAATATTGGAAAATTATCACTTATATGGAATGTTGGGGAACTTAACCAGTTAAACATGTGTGCTATATCAGCTGTACATTTTCCTCGCTGATCTGTGTAGGAATTTTCCCATAAAGTGTTGTGACTGTTAAAGTCACTAAGTAGAGAAAAGGGTTTTGGAGTTGGTTTATAAGTTCTGATAATGAATATTTACATTGTGTGATAAATGTATGTTACATACGCTGATTTTCAATGGCATCCTCTCCTTAACTTTTTTTTTTTTTTTGATTTGTTTATTTACGGGTAACCTCACAGGTCATCAGCGTGCCATTCAATTCAGGGCGTGAAACGGCCTACAAATTTTGCTCAGAGGCCTCTTCTTTCAGGCTTGAGGTTCTTTTTCGTGGACCTACCGCTTTACTTCCCTTCCGAAGGAAGCCATACTTAGAATTTTTACGCCCCGAAAAAATCCATCGATCCTGGCCGGGTTTGAACCCGCGATCTTAGGTTTAGGAGGCAAGTATGGTTACCACTACACCACCAGGACCGACTCTTCCTCCTTAACTGCCATCTATGATAATGTAGTATTTAGCTATACAGTATCCTAACTAAAGGATATTAGTTATACTAAAGGATGTTATTAAATAAATATCCACACCTTAATTTGCATGCTAGTCATAGGCATTCACGTAGTTAGAACTGTAAGCTGCATACTGTCTAATTTCATGGACATAGTTCCCTTTAAAGTTTGTTTTTTGAAGACTTAAAATAAAGTTTGGTTTGTGCTTATTCTGTAGCCGTTGCAATTGTTCTAGCCGAGTTTTCATTCCTTTGTATAATTTAAATTACCATAATGCTAACATATGAAATGATAAAGAAAGGTGTTTAGGATATTTATTAATCTGATGTGGAAAAACATACAATTTTCAGTCGTTGTGTTCCGTTAATAGATTTATATGAAAGTGGCGAGCTTCTTTTAGTGTTCTGTAACTTTTTTCCCCAGTTTTGTTGTTCTGTTTTTAAATTGTATTTTCCAATTTAACGTTACCTTTTTCAGTTAATTGGGCTATGTCTTTATTTCCAGTAGAGTTTTCTTAAAAAAAGAAAATCTGCACTTATTTTAGGGATTAATTTTGGACTAATTCATCAATGCTTTTTCTAATTGGTGAAAGTAAGTCATCTATTCCAGTTTTTAGCCTTTCTGATAGGGGCTTTACTTACGATATTCTTATTTTTGTTTAGACGTCTCTTTATTTGAAGACTTTTCGTTTGGTATTATAATCGTCATTTTTTTTTCTGGAATTTGTGGCATGCCATCATTAGAGTCCATATTTATCGAACTTATGGATTCAGAAAATCTGTCTTTTATTCCTATTAATTCATCGGCTTGGATTTCTTGCACAGAGGATGGTTCTACTGTCTCTAAATTCTGTTGTACATTACTATTAGATTTGTGATTTTGAGTTAAACAGACTGGCATCTCATTAGAAGGATTATTATCGCTTAGCAGAGAAGTTCTGATTCTGAAGAGAGGTTCCTGAGAGAGCTTGTCAGTTACAGATGTATTTAATTATTTTGTTTGAAATGTTTTGCTAAGTGTCTTTCCTATATGCACACAAAATAGATAGGCGAATCAGTTGATAGGTAGATTCAGTAAATGACGCCTTCTTATTTAATGAGTAAGCTATCTGGAAAACTTTGTAATTTATCAGTATATATTGTTTATAATCAACCTTAGGTGTTGGTAGTTACATCACCTGCCAAATCTTTTTTTAAGTACAGAGTGGCTAGGCTTGCAATGCATTGCCTTGATTTAAATGCATCTGTTTAAAACAAAGCAGTTATTGTTGTTAGGAAGACACAGCAGTCAGGGACAATCTGAACTCTTTGAGGTATTAAGTATTAAATCTAGGTAAGTCAACAACCAACTCTAAATAAATAAAAGTTACAGGGCCTAAACGTTCTATTTAAAGCACACAGTCATCATAAAATCAAATTTGAGACACTAACAGCAGTTTTAAATATTAAAAGGGCTGGTTCTTGTGTTAACCATATGGTGTAGCGCCAGTCACAAACAAAAGAACGTTTACTTGGAGTAGTTGCTTTTTTTTCCAAACATGGCCACTACGTTAGCCACATAATCGTTCATTAGCACTTGTCCCAATTAAAATTATACAAATATATACACGCTTTGCGGCGGAATTTGCCGACAACCGAGCTCCGTGATTGGTTCGCCAGCATCAGCCGCCTAATGTCTGTGTGTTGTGCCATATGCTTATATGGAGAATATTTTTTAATTTTTATTGTAATTTAGTTAATATGCCTGGAGTGTTGTGCACTTGAGTTTACAACTCAAGGAAAGAAAGGCATTACTTTATATCGCATTCAAGATTTAATTTGACATGTAAACTACATTCAAAATAACTTACATAATGAAATATTTGTCAACATGGCTACGTTGTATTTGTCTCCTTTCTTAAAAAATCCTTTCCCAATATATCATTTCACGTATCATCAGTGTTCACCGCCTGTGGTGCCTCGGTAGTAAAAACGGGCGTTAAACACCATTAAAAAAATAAATAAACAATCTCACTGTTCGCCTTCCACTGGAGCGAACAAAGTTCGTATCCAGAGGCCGTAGATGGGAAGAAAGGGCGCCTGGATTAATTTTCTCCAGTTTTCCCTGCAATTTATCCCGCCATTACTTCATCTGAATCTTATCTTCATTTAGTAACGTAATCCGCCAATTCTCGGTGTGCGCTTCACAAAATAACTATGACGCTGCCCTCTACTGCCCGCGTGCGGTACTCCAATGCATCACCTGCAAGTGAGTTGGTCTTTGCACTCTGGTAGGTACATAGGAGGAATTTTCGGTACGTCAACCGTGCTAAAGGGCGGGAGACACCTGGCAACCAGAATCCACCTGAGGCACGGACTTAGACGGGGTTACTAATGTTTTATGTCGGCTGATCAACTCCAAGGAGTTCGAACTCTTTGAAAGAGCCGCTTCAACCCCAGTCGCCGTTTCAAAGTGCAAGCCACCGTCACACAGCACAAAGTACTAGTACTCTTGCCTGCGATCGATTCTGTAACAGGACCAATGGAATGAAATGAGCTGAAAATAAAAGGACGAAAAATTCGTGGGTCTATTCCATATTCACCTACATGATCATTTGAAAAATCAAGGGTTTTAAACCTGCGACCTCCGGAATGCAACTCTCAAGTGTTACGCTCGGTCAATCGGGAAGATATCTCTTATTTGATGTGGTGAAAAAAAAAATTAATATTGAGCTCATAGAAGTAAAACACTAATTTCTAAAAAATAAATGATCTTGAAGTTATTTGACTTGCAGATCACAGAGCATAGTTGTGTACTGGTACAAGCCAATGTTCAAGGCCATATAATGCATGTGCAGGTAGAAGCTTGTTGCTATATTAAAAGAGGTTTTGTCAGCTAGTGGTCGTGTGTTCGTGTGTTACTCTGTGCTTTCATTCTTTTATGCTATAGTCTCGAAAACTGATGGAAATATCCTGGCAATCGTGTTTCAGGTAGATAAACTTGTTACAAAGTTACGACGGGCATGGTCTTTCAGTGACAAAAAGAGGGTCTTACCTGACATGTTCTTAGGAAAAAATGTTAAACAAAATAAATGAACTACTTGAACACAACCCAAGAAAATCTCTCTGAGGTTTGTTCAGAAAGCAAGCGTTTCAAAATTCTCCGCATCAAATGGCACTAAATTTCTGTGCTTAAATTAAAATCTTATAAAATGATTGCTTTTTAATGAATTACAACTGCACGATTAGTGTTCAGCTCTGTAACTGGATAATGGAAATGTTGTTTCTAGTGGAGTGATTCTTGAATGAATCATACTTTTGGTTCGAATTGCATGACCGCGTTAAATCACGAAACAACACACAACTCTGATATAATGCATGAAGTGCCGGTCCATCCTGAAAAAATTGGTGTGTGGTATGTTATGTGTAAAGAATAATAGAGATAATTTTTTATGAAGACACTATAAGTAGTGGTAGATATTAAGGAGAAATATTACAACCTCTTTTCGAAAAAAATAACATACATTGAATGATAGAAGTGATTCTTTCTGCTACCGTACGAATCACGTAATTGTAGAAGTAATTTTTTAAAACATAATTATCAATAGTGGTTGCAACCCGCTCTTAACTCTAAACTGATAGTTTCTAATTTTTATTTATGAGGAAACAAAAAAAAAAAAAAATACCAGGACGATATTTGCTAAAATCAACAGTTAACAGGACTTTTCTACGCAGATACTGGCAATATATTGCCACTGAGGAGCATCATATTTAACTTCTCTTTTAGCACAAGATAGCACTCTGTTCTAATTACATTTTTTTTTTATTTCAGTAAAAATATAAAAGGTAACAATAGGTATGTTGACTATTCCCTTTTACCGGTTGCAGAGGCTGCATTTCCCCAGTAAGCAGCCGAGCTTAGGCGGCCCATAATTTAAATAACCTCTTTGTAATAGTAAGCAAAGGACACTACAACCAACTACATTCTAAAAGAACCTCTCAACTTGGACATTATGACAATATATCTCTCAAACCAGTGGTAGCGTGACCCTTCAGCAGTGGTTATATGCTTATTTAACTAATATCAGTTGTTTTGTAGTATTTATGCCAAAAATAAACAAAATATGCAAAAATTGTCTCTTCGGTGTGGAGAAAATGTATTCGCTATGGGTAAACAAAGTACTGCGTTTAAGATATGCAAGCGAGAGTTGGTGAAAAACATTTTCCGTAGAGAGAGAAGTCTACAGCAGTTTCATAATGAAAAACAAGTGCTTAAGCAAGCGCTACTTGGTCAAGCCCGCTCTTCGCATTCCGCTTTCTTTGAAGAAGTTTCATGCAGATATTTCTCTTGGTAAATAACTGCAAGTTCAGAGCGTTCCTTTAACAAACGAACTGGAAAGTTCATGCCAGACTCTTCAACATTAAGCAAAACAATGTGGGTAGTTGCTATGAAAAACAATGCACGCTATTGGGACTAAAGCTTTCTATTTTGGGTCTAACCGTCCCTAACCCCCATAAGACTAGTGTTAAGTTTCTGACGTTTTACTCGATTGTCATACAGTTAATTCCTACAATATTTGTTTTATACTGTAGAATGATACCTTCTGAGTCTGCTCATGTAGCTCTTTTTGCATTAGAAGGTCTTGGTCAGACAGAAAATGCAAACTTTTGAGACTATGTCAGTTATAGTTACGGCACTTTCGCGTAGTACCGCACCCGAACTCAACGGCAAATGACGGGGCATTTGCCGGCAGAGAAAAAGGCTGTCATCGGTTAAAACAGAAATCGCAATATTAAACGTAGGCCTTATTAATTACATCCTTTTAACACGTGAAACTTAAAAAAAAATTCTCCTTTAATTGGCTATTCACCATTTAAATTATAACCATTTTAAATTAAATCAGGGAGGACAGTCCTAGCGGGATTCCGCTCACGAAGCCGCGCCTTAACGACCTCGGCCACCCGTGGCGGTTAGATTGTAAATTATTTACTTGAAAATGCAGACCTGACTGTCCTGCTCGCCCTTTGCTGCAAAAGAGTGGCGTTCCTTCATACTGTAGGAAAGCAACAAGTTTAAAATTAATTTACATCTTTGTTTATGCCATTTTTGTTTTATTTTCTTTTGAATATATTATATTGCTAAAAATGTAAATTCATTAGAGATATAATTTTAGAAATTTTTATATTAATACATTTATTTTCACTGGGGCATTTCAATTCCGGCCAGGTTCGATGGATTTTTTTCAGGCGCAAGTATGGCTTCCTTCGGAAGGGAAGTAAAGCCATGGGTACCGTGTCCTACATTTACGGCACGATAAAGAACCTCAAGCCTGAAAGAAGAGGCCCCTGAGCAAAATTTATCGACCGTTTCGTACCCTGAATAGAATGGGGCGCTTATGACCCGAGATGTTAAACAGCGACCGTAAATAAATAAATAAAATAAAACAAACAAACCTTCATTATCATATTTATAGGTAATAAGTGATGAATTAAATTAAAATGCTTAATTGCAAAATTAGTAACTTAAGTTCCGTTATGAACCATTATTTTACTACAATCTTCAGTGGTGTAAAAGCGGCAGATATTACAATTATTTTATTTAATTTTCGTTGCCTTAGTAGAAGGAACTGTTTACTTTGAAGGTTCAAAAAACGGGTGTAGAACTATCAAGCTTTAAAGGTTATTGTGATATATTGTGGAGTCTTATGGCTTACAAGTAAAAGAAGACGAGGAAGTAGAAACAACTGCGAATCGCGTTTGAATTTTGGTGTCATCAATGCATTAACAACATATGCCACTTTGTAAATATATTTGGAGTTAAATTTTGTATATCTCTCCAGTGCTGAGAGGTTCTCTGCATCCACACTAAAGCCCCCCCTCCTCTCTCTCTGCAGTTATTTTCATTTGGAGTATTTATTTTGTATGGTATATTCAGCATAGGTGTTGTAAATTTGTAGTTTCCTATGTGCAATTTGCCTAAGCTAAGGGAAATATATCTAAAGGTAGTTGGCCACTCTTTGTTTTTCTCCTAAAGCAAAAAGTCCGTAAGCATACTTTGTTTCCAGGTGGAGAATGGATATGGAATGGGCAGGGACTTAAACATAATCATATAGCTGTATTATGAACAAGGAGAAGCAGCGAAATCTTAGATGAATCGGGTGAGAAGGCGAAGGCGAGTAAACATTTGAGAACAGATAAAAAAAGAAGCAGAAAGGAAAGATTTTCTTCTAGGGGAAATAAAAAAAAAAAGCAACCATAGTCCAGGAACGCTTCTCAAACGACAGTGAAAGTAGGTGGGAGGGGAGGAGTAAGAAGGCGGATTTAGAAGGGGCTGAAGGCGGTTCAGGGCTTTGAAGACAAGATTCCTCAAAGTTTATCCCTCCACCTCCCAACAGAGTTGCAACCTCCAAAGGAAAAGGCCAACTCTTTCCTAAGCAGATGATGATGAGATTGAGGAAAAGGAAACCTCTAACCAACAGGTAGGGGATGTTTGCTGTGCATCTTTCACAAGAGTTTTCACGATTCCAAGAATGCCCGCCTCAAAATGTACAGCTGCTTCGTTAAGTTGCGGAAACTTCTGTTTGAGACTCTCTTCGAAAACCTCCATGGGCAGCCTTGGACTTAACACAAGTAAATTGCAGTCCACGAGAGCTGTAGCTACCTCTAAGTGGCCTCCAGAAGTAAGTTTGGCTTTCTCTCCTTTTGACTCGGTTACATGCAGGGCATTGCTTAGCAGGGCTTATGTTTTCTTTACTTTTTTTTTTACCCTAAAAGGTGAAAAACCATACGATGACTTCAAGGGCTGAGGAACCCCGGTACCATTATTTTACGCAATTCATTACCCATAATATTGCATTGATTTTTAACAAAATTTTCAGATCTCTCCTTCATGGGGCAAGAAAATGCTCAAGCTAAAAATGCAACAGAACAAACGAAACATAAAGGTTTGTTGCCCAATGCTTTTGTAAGCACATTTTTAGCATTAAGGTCACGGCTCTTCGATTAAAAAAATCTGTAACTATTCTTCTTGCAACAAGAGTTTATAATCGAAATTTCGAGGGTCGACAGTGTTGCCAGGTGACACCCTTATGCCTAGCGAAGATAGCAATAGAAGAGTTGATGTTATATTTACAAGTAAATGGGTAGATATGTACATTTTTGTCAAATAAGCAACACAATAAAGAACTATAAGATAAATTTTAAATTTATTTACTTATTTCGAGGAAAGGGGTCCACAATGTTGCCACTTTACTCTACGTGATGTCCTTCAGCCTAGTGTAGATAGCAGAGAAAAGTTAATTATATTCACAAGTGAATGAGTGACATTTAGTCAAATAAGCTATATATTAAAGAACTAAAAGATAAATTTTAAATTGATTTATTTCTTTCGAGGAAAGGGGTCGACATTGTTGCCATTTTAATTCACGTGATGTCCTTGAGCCTAGCAGAGATAGCAACAGAAGAGTCGATGTTATATTCACAAGTAAATGGGTACTTATGTACATTTTTATCAAATAAGCAATACATTAAAGTACTAAAAGATAAATTTTAGCTTTTACGTGGTTGTTTATTCGTTACCATGCAGTTACTTCAATAATACTCTACAATGAAGAGATTCACACCTGCAAACAATGGTGGTACTCTAATGGGAAAACGCCGCAAATCTGCGAATCGCTGTTGTTGCTTTTACCGTCGATTTCATCATCGCAGCAGCTGGAACCTCCCGTGGAAACCACAAGCTTTTCTACTCGTTACTTCAATTGTTTTCATTTTACCATGCAGGCTGCAATTACCTCTTTCATGTGGCAAACAGCATCTTCCCAATTTTCGGTTTGTATTGTCGGTTCTTCTGTTAATCGAATGACATACGCTACACACTCCTTTAATTGGGTATATATCAACACTATTGCATTGAAAGGGCAAAAATACGGGGGGTTGTCTAATTATTTTATGATCATTTCTTGCAGTAATAGCCTGTATTTGTTAATCGTACTTCGTTCACTATTACAAATTCCAATGATTTGGATTTTTTTCAAAAATCGAGGATGCCAAAAATGTGTACTTTTCAAATTAGATATCTATTTAATATATTTCAAAGTTAGACCGGAAAACAACAGTAATGTGTAGTATGATGTTCTGTAAATAGATGTGACTCACATAGATTATGATAACGTTGCTACGTGACAGGTAAATCTACAATGAACAAATGGAGACAACATTATCGTATGATGTTATGTAAACAGACGTGACTCACATTGCGTTATTCTAACGTTGCTACAACAAAATGGAACCAAGATTATCGTTTGAACAGCGGAAAGCAATTTTGAAGTGGTATTGGAAAACCGAGAATGTTGTTAAGTTCAAAGGCAATGGAGAAGTGTACAGAACAGAAACGTCAACGCGAGTAACAATTGCACGTATTCGAAACAAATTTGAGACTCATGGTATCGTATGCGATGTTCATAAGGGCAGATCTGGGAGACCTCGCACAGCAACAAGCCCCAAGACACTGGATACGACAAAGAGGTCCGATTGAGTTTCCACCGCGTTCTCCGGATCTAACTCCGTTAGACTTCTACCTATGGGAACCTATTAAGGATGTTGTATACCGTAGAAAACCAGCTACATTGGCAGCACTTCGGGAAGAAATTGAAACGGCATGTGCTGAGGACACTTTCGCAAACGTTGCTCAATCAGTAGTTCAACGTACTCAGAAGTGTATCGACGTCGATGATGGACATTTTGAGCAACTGTTGTAACTGTGAAAGTCTGAGATGATTAGTGTTCATCACTTTCTGTTTGTGTGAATTCAGTTTTTATGCCATTGTCGGAAGTTTTTCTAATAGGTGTTGCTCAGTTCATCTAAGGAGAGAGGCGCGGTGCATTTCTTCCTGGTAGTTTCCTGTTTTATATACTTGCACTGGAAACAACAGATGGGAATAAACCCAAACAAGTTTCCAGCATGCAAAAGTATTATTCGGTTATCTTCACCTAACGGCACTCCCCGATTCTTGATTCCAAAGTAGCGCAGTGCATTGTTTTTAACTATGTAGTTAACATTCACCTAGGTTAAGAATATCCCGAATTGTTTCACAGAGAAACTTACAGCGCCAGGCACAGATATTGGGTTTTTATAGTAAAACCTTATGGCAGTTCACCTTTTATACCGAAAGCACAGTTTTTCCACTATTTTACTAGGGGATGACTTGCTGCCAATAAAATGCTTCACTCAGAGAAGAATGTAGTTGCAAATAGTGGTTTGTAATTTTCTGGTGTAAATGTTATTACGAAAGGATCTAGGTTAGTGACTGGGTTATCTTTCCTCCTCTATTCTGGATTTTCTAGTCTGCAGGAACATTAGGATGGTGGCTCGTTTTCTTCATTGCAAAATTTCTTCTTGCCCATCTTTACTTTCCATAAGTTTCCGGTCTAACCATTTTCTAGGTATGATAAATACAAAAACTATATTTCACTTTTCAATACAGTTACCCTTTATTGCAATACACTTCTTACATCATTGAATTAACATTTAAACTCCCCCCTCCCAAAATAGTTGGAAAGCTTAACTGCAAAATGGACATAAACAGCTTCCATCACTTCGTCACACTTAAATTTCCTTCCTCGAAGGTCCTTCTTGAATTTTCAGCAGAGGAAATAGTCATTAGGAGCTAGATTTTGGGCTGTATGGTGGATGGTAGATATCCTTGAAGCCACATTTCTTCACAGCTTCCTTTGCAACAAGAGCTGTGTGCATAGGCGCGTTATCGTGAAGATTTCTTCGCGTTTTTCTCTTTGATGGAAGCACGTAGTCTGTGCAGTAGGCCAGCATAGTACTCCCCATTTGTTGCGGTGTTCCTCTTCTTGAAGTCAATCAAGAGTATTCCTTCACAGTCCGAAAAGATTGTGGGCATTATCTTCTTGGTTGACTGAGTGACTTTGGACTTTAGAGACGGTGCTTCGCCAGGTTTACGCCACTCCATTGATTCCCTTTTGGACAAGGGATGATAGTTTCATCTCCTGTAACAATGGTTTGCAGATTCTCTCTCGTTGTCACGGCAGAGCTCCATAAACGTCTGACAACAGATGACTCGCTGCTGTTTTTGGACTGAGGAAAGAACTCTACGCACTAACCTTATTCATGTTTAAATATTCATGAATAATTCAATGGACTGTTGTTTTAGAAAGGCCCAACCTTGCTGCTATTTCTGTAACTTTGAGCCGCCGATTTTCTATAATTTCTCCTTCCACAAGAGCGAGCGATGCTTTCAGCATTGAGCACCTCCAAGGGCAAACCTGCACGCTCTTCGTCTTCAATGCTTTCTCAACCTATGACCCATTCTTTTACGGTAGAATATGAGGGAGATGCTTCCCCATATACACCGTCCAGTGTTTAATTTCATTTGGAGTAAGTCCTTCTTTTGTGAAGAAATTAATAACACCTCGGAATTCCATTTTGAACATGTGACAATCTTCTAAACATAGGCTTCTTTATGCAACTATGTCTGAACAACTGAACACAACGGAGCGGAAGTTTCACCTGCATTATTTACTTAACAGATAAGGTATTACACCAGATAAGATTTTGTAAATGCCATAATCCTTATCGGCGAGGCCGGAAACTTATGGACCTACACTCGTAGCTCTCCCAAAATATTTGTACACGTTCTCACTGCGCTTTATTTTCTGTATCTCTCACAGTGTTTTGTAAACTTAGATACAAAAACCGCGCTAACCCACATCATTGAATAACTCTCTAGAGCTTATGTTCACCAAAGCTAATAAATTTGAATGTATGCAACTTAAATAAACAGTAAGGAATGCGCGAAGAACAACTCTAGAATGACGCACCCCAGTCAATGTTAATATGAAAATGATTAACGGAGTAACAATCTCTTGTTTACATATGCGTCAGCATGCAAAATTTAGATCACTGCAACGTAATAATTCTTGCTACATGCTATACAAACAAAAGACAAGTGTTAATCACAAATTGCAACTTGGCCTCTGGGATTTGCGAATTCGGTTGCTATGGAAACATCCTGGGATTCCACTGGTGCTTTTCTGGTTGCTAAGAGACAGAAATGGCATAGGTAACTTTCCTTTCCTTGAATACCACGCTTCGATAACAGTTGGTATGAAAACGTCAATCAGAATCTCCGGTTGCTCGGATAATAGTAGCAGCATCAATTAGCTGACAAAACTTCCTGTTCCATTGCCTTTTTGTGCATGGAAACTTCTATTCGAAGACAGTTCTGATTGATTAATTGTTGATTTTTGTCATTCTTTGTGCACCGTTTTTGTTGTTAGGGAAAAGAACAAGATGATCAATTGCGGCATAGCGTGGTTTGCAGCTCTGCACGCTAGTCGTTTTGGGCGTATCCGTTGAAATCGCTTTGTTCTAGCCATCTACAATGGCTTGTAACGATGTGTATAACACATCTCCTTCACGCGGGTTTCCAAACTTATGAACGTGCATACAAGGGAACCTAGGCTGTCACGGCCGTAGTCTTAGATATTACTAGAGAGTATCTGCTGGACTAGGATTTTAGACGTTTCGTCCACAACTGCGGCAAACGTCTTCAATGCCGTGGACGAAATCTCCTTGGAGAATGTATATTGTGTCCGATGCGTGGCCTAGTGATGGGCAATCAGAATGAAAACTATCGAATTATAGTCGGAACTATCGTTGTTTTGTTTTCGTAAACATTCAATGTTTCATTCGTTTTATGAAACTGTTTCCTCCAATCATTTGCTACCGCTTGGAAGCAATAGTATGCTCCTATTGGCTACTATGCCTGACTATTTTTGAGAGGGGGGATTTAAATATTAATGTGAGAAGTGTATTGCAATAAAGGGTAACTATATTGAAAAGTGAAATGTAGTCTTTGTCTTTATCATACCTAGAAAATGTTTAGGCCGGAAACTTATGGACCTACCCTCGCATGTTTCAATGTTGGTTGCTTTGCCCATTTTCTCTATGCATAAATAGATCCTACCGGAGAATTTTTTTTTAGGTTTTCTTGCAGGTTATGACTGGTAATTTTTGGCGACATAACTTCATCCTAATTACTGTCCCATTCTTGACCCAATGCCTTCTCATTGACTACTAGTGCCCAAAACTCTTCTATATAAAAGATTTCTCTTTATTTGTTCGAAAATAACAGGTAAATGTACCTTCAAGTGCCAACAATTAGCAGTTAACACCTGTCGAATTGTATAAGAGGATCTTACATAAATGACAAATGTTTTAAACACTTACATGTATCACAAACACGAATGCTTTGCTTTGGCAAACAGCACGCTTCTCTCTTCTAATCTCTCCCTCCTCCACTATGCATACAGGGGGAACTTTGTTTATAATACTTAACACAACTCAAATAATCTCGCTCCATCCTCGGGAACAATGACAAAAGACAAGCTTTTAATGTAGGAAGCAATGAATGTTCTAATCGCCTACAAAGGCTGTTTATATTTCTCTGCTGCCTACAGGATGGGTCAGGACTTCGGTGACAAATTCGGAGGAGAAAGAGATTTCACAATGCCGAACATTTTTGTTTAACAGCTCTTAGACGCGTCGTTAAAAGTTGTTTATGCTTATATGTATTGACTGCAACGTTAAGTCACTTTACTTAGTCTTGTCCTCGCCGTGTACCTCTGTATGTAGACGAGGCATGATACCATCGATATCCATACACTTTTCTTGAATTGACCGACATGGTAATGTATTATGGGGGGGGGCTAGAATAACCATGTTTTTCTTTGGGGCATATGCATGGTGTTATGACTCCACTGGACAAAAGGCACGAACTGGTTCGTAAATATTTGCTTCTTTTGGTCAAATGCGACTCACGCCTGAAATGTTTGCCAGAGTTCGACAAGCCCTTCGATGGTGGTGTAATGAGTTTATCTAATCAGGTTCAGGGCAAACACTTTGAGCGTACTTGCGAAATAAGTTAATAACATGCCATAATTGTTATAAGTTCCTAATACTTGTGTATTTCCTTAGATGATGCATGTTTCCTAAACGATGCGTCAGAGAACATATGTAGTGCATGTGTCCCCCCCCCCCCCACACCCACACATTCAGATTCAAGACTCACTCTAATAAAACACTTTGCACTTTGCCTAGAAAATAACTTAAGTTTTGACCAACTGCCTTCCTGTACAAATTACAGATCCCAGCATGCTAACCTTTCTCTATACTGGTTAGCAAACTAGCCTACCAGCGCAGTCAACCTCCATTGTTTGTTACCTGGGCATTGTATTAGAATGTGTTGCTAGTTTTCTTTGTCTGCAGATTCTCTGCCTAGCCTTCAAGTGCCATGTATAATCCACGCTGAGCCGATCTATTTTGGAAATAAATGAAATATATGTACACCTCTCTGCCCCATCTTATTTTCTTTCAGTATGCTTTTCATGAATAATCGGATTTATTTTACGAATTATATCCATCACCATACTATTTTTGTTACAATTTAATAATTGAAAAATACAAACTTTTTTAATTGTGCAATTCATTTAAGTTTTTTTATGGCGCAAAGGATGGACTAGAGAGCACTTGTTCGATAATTCCTTACTCAGCACTCAAAGGTTCCAAAACGAGGAGAACATCACACGATATCGACTGTTTTTTTTTTATCACAAACAGGTAAAACAAGCACCACCATTCCAACAGTAGTATAGGGTTTCATATTGACAGTTGCAATGCTGTAAATGGAATGAAATATGTAGCAGTAAAAGAATATCTGAAAAAAAAGTCTTGAGCAGAAACGTGGAGAAGGAAACAAAGAAAGATAAAACAGAGAAGACGGAGCAAAGAGAACAGACTCTGACAAAAAATATTAATATAACAGCACGGGAAAAGAAACAGCTGCAGTGTTCCAAAGAAAGGCATCTCATAGAGTTCATTTGTTCCGGGAAAGGGTTGACATATACAGTCTGTCAGTTAAGGCTTCATCAGAAGAGGCCAATTTGATGTTCTTCAGAAATGTTTTGATTTTTGGAGGAAGTGGTACCCGATAAAATGAAATAATTATGATTACACACGTGACCCTTTAGACATAATGCGACAGTATATGTGAAAATGCTTTATCGCCTCTTTCAATGAAATTCTAAACACAAGTTAGCCCAACTATTAGCGAGATAATAGCCCCTCTTTGCAACTTAGTATATTATTTATGTAGCCTGTAATTTATGACAACATTTTGGGGGTAATTTTTATAAATAGGAGATGAAAAAGACCACATTTGGGGCCCACAAGATCTACTACACATCTTCCTAGTTCCTAAATAAGCTATAGATTTACTAACTGGTTGAAATTATTTCAAAAGAGTAAAACAATACAATTTCGACAATATAATATTTTGTCTCTCCAAATAGATTCTCCTTATGCAGCGCAATAAAGATCTCTTACATAATGAGCAATAAGAAAGCACATCACTATATCGATTACTAGTTAAGTATGTCTTAATATGCAATAGCACATGTATTTATGTCCATACTTTTTTGTGTTTCCTGGGTATAGTATTTTAGTTTATACGAGGTCCATACAGAAAGTATTAAGCAACAATTTTTAAACCTCAATTATTTTTTAGATAAATCAAGTACATCATCGTAATCTACATAATTTTCTCTCACTTTTCAACATCATCTCCATTTCTTTGCTCACATGTTTCCCATCGTTCTGCAAGTTTGAAAACACCCTTACGATAGAACTCCTTTCCACCTGCACGAAGACACTGACGTACTGCTTTCCGAATATCCTCCATCGTCTCGTAGTGTTGGCCTTGCATCTGTTCTTTAACAGAACTAAAAAGAAGGCAGTCAGAGGGTGCATATTGAGACTGTAGGGATAATGCGGAAGTTTCCCACCCAAATATTCTGATCTTCTCCATTTTGACACGGACAGTGTGAGGACGAGCATTATCCTATTGAAGGATGATCTTTCCAGGGCGCTTATCGCGCAATGCACGACGGAGCTTCCAAAATGTCTGGATATATCGGGTAGTATTTATGACTTGTCCAGGTTCAAGAAAATCAATCAGAATGCAACCCTGTGCATCCCAGAAGACGCTATCCATAACCTTCCTAGCAGATCGAACTGTCCTCGCTTTCTTCTTCGATGACGAATCCAAATGGTGCCATTCCATACTCCGGCATTTTGTTTTAGGCTCGAAATGATTGAACCAGCCTCCATCGCCTGTCACAATGCCCGTCAACAAATCATCACCTTCATTTTGAAATCTCTGAAGATGCTTTTGGCTAATGGTTATTCTTTGAAGTTTGTGGTCTTTGGTCAATAAACTGGGAACCAAGGGACACAAACTTTTCAATAACCTAAGCTTTTTATCATTTCTTGCACTGCATTATGTCCTACTGCAAGTTTCGCAGCTATTTCATCCACAGTGATACTCGTTTTCCCATCTTTGAGATGTTTCCCCCATCTCCCAAAACTGCTAGCACCCATGCAGACATCTCCATAGGCACGTTGAAGTCTGAGGTGAATTTCAACAGCAGATTTCCCCCCCTTTAACAAGGAATTAAATGAGAATACGCTCTCGAAACAAAACATTGATGTCCACCATTTTGGAAATACTCCCTGTGGTTACGTGACGGAAGCTAATGACGTCACAATATGGCACCACGTGGTGCAAAGTTTGTAGATTACGATCCTGTAGTCGTTTTTGTTTCATTGTTGGAATTTGAATTTTAACAATTGGTTGCTCATGACTTTCAGTATGACCCTTCCCGGTGATCACAAATTTTAGGATTTGGTCTATAATATCCTAAATTAAAATTATTGGGATAAAGTACATATATTTAATTAAGCTGATTTTATATAGATGTTGTAGGCTTTAGACAAGAGAAATGTAATTAATAAGTGTTAAATATATTTTTTTTAAAGATAAGAGCAGTTTTTTTAAGTGAAGCATTTAATAATCTGAGATAGTAAACTTCTAAAATATTCTGAGTCATCGAGAAAGTAGGCTCAAAATATACATCTCGTAGAAAACAATCACAAATAAAACTACTGCCACACCTCGCTTTGCGTTTGTGTTCCATTTTCATTTCTTAGCGGTAGGCGCATCTCGCTGGAGACGAAAATAACAGTCTGTTTTGATAACTTTTATCGAAATGCAGCAGAATGGGAAAACAGGTGCATACATATTTTGTTTCTCGCCTCCTTGTTCTGCAGTTTCTGCGTGGTGCTCTTACATTGTTCTTTTGTAAAGGGAGAAGGGAATTTTGGGAAGTAGAACGTTGGAGAAAAAAAACCCATCATCTGCTACAAAAATGCCATTTAGATGTCTTTTCTGACACTGCAAAACTTCCTGCTTTCATTTCTGTCTATTTTTTCACACACCTTTAAGTGTCTGCGTCGAATGCACATAAACAGTTGTGCCGTCGGGAGCCGAGATTCTATACGATTCTGAAGTCATAACGCTGTAAACAGGAGAACTAAAACTGGTTTAAAAACGTGAACAATACCCGTAAAACAAATACGTGTTGTGGGCATTCCAAAAATAACAATGCAGGCATTTTACCCTAAGAAAAACTATTTTATCGTTGGGAAATTAATAAAAAGAAACAAAGCATCAATGAATTCAAAATTAACTTTATTAGTAAAAAAATAAAACACCATAGATATCTATAATTTTGTCCATTTAGTACCAAGTATATATATATATATATATATATATATATATATATATGCCGTTTCAATAAAAAATCGTGACTTATAGATACAGTGACGTTTCTAAATGTCATTTCAGTATTGAGTATTGAGTATTGTTCTTCAGGGAAATTTTCTAAGGGTTTACATAAGTGAAGTCAGCTGGGGAAAGGTCGGATGAGATAAAGTTTCGTAGCTGATACTGGAGTGTTCTTTGCGAGCTTTGAGGTCGAGCGTTATCATAAAGTAGAATATGGAATGTGGAATCCATTTATAAAGGTTTTTGTTTGCTGTTTACTTTTTCTTCAAATGATTATGAACAGTTAAAGGTGCAAGCCTGGGTTCCACAGTATACAGTTCTTGAGTAATCTTATATGTATTAGCTTCAGCAGTTTTTTTTTTTAATCTTCAACTTTATTATGTCAGCCAATAACCCCCAAGTGACCTAATAGCTTTAATAGAACCAAATAAAATACTTTTTCGAAATTATCATTTGGAAATTTTTTCTGGCTTTGTTTCGCTAATCTGTAGTTCATTTACCTCATTAGACGGTAAAATTTTCTAGTTTAAAAACTATGTATAACTCCGCACAACAAATGACATTCATTAAAAGCTCCCCACACAGGAGCTGCGTAAAACTAAGCGAATTCCTCGCCGAGTTGAATAACTTTTAATAAAAATGAAAATAAAGTGAAAATTATACTTTATAATTAATGAAATGGAACAAGTTATGGCATTTCTGTGTGGTATTAGGGGAACTAAATTCTATTTTTCTTGCAATCTGTAAGTATTATAAAGAGAAGCCACATTTTTAGTGTTATAATTATTATTGAGATTAAACCAGAAAAAGTAATATAACACAATTAGTTTAATTACATATAGGACCACTGATAGACAAATCTATACTGTATGGGCATTTTTTAAATGTACTTATGTTTATAAACCGAGCCCTTGGTATCTTCTTTGCGTTCATTAAAATAGAGGAAAATAACAAAATTTCGAGTTACATCGCGTCGATCCTGGTGGTGTAGTGGTAACCATACTTCCCTTATAAATCCAAGATCGTGGGTTCGAAACAGGATCGATGGATTTTTTTTCAGACGTAAAGATGCTAAGTGTGGCTTCCCTCGGAAGGGAAGTAAAGCCATGGGCCCCATGTCGTACATTTACGACGCGATAAAGAACCTCATGTCTAAAGAAGAGGCCTCTGAGCAAAATTTGTCGGCCGTTTCACGCCCTGAATAGAATGGGACGCTGATGACCTCAAATGTTAAAGAGCGTCCGTAGATAAAACAAATCAACAAAGAGTTACATCGCGTATTTAAGAAGAGATATCCACATGTTTCAATAAAACAAAAACATGTTACTATTCAGAAGCAAATGCTATGTACAAAAAAATACAAACAATTGAAAGTTACTTCATTTTCATGAGCTTTGAAATTTAATTTAAATGTTAGTTTAGTAAAAATATATAAACCAAATGTTTTCTGAAGGTTATTACAAAGCGCTGTTACATACAAATATAATTTTCAAACACATATTAAATTAATATTTCACATTTGCTCTTTTCACTATGATTTTGTTAAATATAAAACACATGCATCCTTATAAATAGAGTTTATATGCTGAAGAGTGCTTTTTAAATTTATATTTTCAAGTATATCCCCTACTCCTAATGGCACAATTTCCCTAATTTTCTGAAACCATTTTACTTATTTTATTTAAACGGTGTTACTCAATTCAGTTGTGAAGAAACAAATATTGGCACCGCTAGAGCGATTTTTAAAATTTGAGTTTCAAGTATACCCCCATTCTTAATTGCCCGATTTACGTGATTTTCATAAAATATATTTTTTAGTTTATTTAAAAGGAATATATATAGTTTCGTTGTGAAAAAACAAATATTAATGCTGCTAGGGTAAATTTTAAGTTTTCGGTTTCTGGTAAAATCCTCCTCCTAATATTGATTTCTCTGATTTTCAGAAAATATTTTTTATTATGTCATTTCAATGCGATATACCGAATTTCCTTTCAAAACATTAAAAATAGTGGCCGCTAGAGCGATTTTATAATTTCGCTTTAACCTCCACTTGTTTTTCAGGTATGCTTCCACTCCTAATGACTTGATTGTTCTGATTTTTGGAAACGACTTTTATAAAACAATGTAAAGAACTGTACAGAGTTTCATAGAGATAATGAAAAAGTTTTTTTTAAAAAAAGAAATTCGCCTTAGGTTAATTGATGGCTACATGCCGAATTTCTTTGATAAAGACCAGGAATGCGCGTTTGAATCGCTTAACAGAACTCGAAATTTTTACATTGTCTGTCATGGACGTACACAGACTAGACCTAAGGCCTATCTCGGATCCTGATGGATCATGTTAGGGATTCGGATTTTAGCTATTCTTAGTACCTATAGATGTCAGGATAGCTGGGGTCTACCTCAAGTGCCTTGCTCTGTCGGATTCGTGCTCGCGAAACTTATATCGAGAGTAGAGCCCTGTCTGTCTGTCAGTCAAGTCTTTTTACAGCCCCATGTGGGTCTGACCTTTACTGTGTCGACCTCTGCGTCTTCTACCTCCATCCCATGGTTTCATTGATAGAGTGCAGTATTGCAGGGGGCATGTGATCAGAACATCGCATCCTGCTGATGGCTATATCGCGGCTTACTAGATCGGAGATCGCCACCTCTCCATGTATTTTTCCTCATGAGGCTGAGTGGACCTTGTTATAGACCTCCCTATTTAGAAAAATTCCTAAGTAGGTACGGAAATCTAACCCGGGCCTGGGCAGCAGTTAGCGCCGCTAGCCACTAGACCAAGGAGGTGGTCAAGAGTAGGGTGCTAGAATATTGAAATTGATTTAGAAACTAAATTATATTTATATTATATAGGGATATCATTATCGAACATTATATAACAAGTACTTGCTTCCCGCGTCTTTGTAGTGACAAAGGTATTAGTTTTGCTTTGTTTTGGGGATGTTTCAAGATTGAGGCAAGCGATGTGAGAACCAGAGCATGCAGGCTTATAACGATAAAAGTCTTCATTCCCCTCCTTTATCCATTTCTTCTTCCCTTTCATCTCCGTCCGTTCCCTCGTCGACCGGTGATGGCGTATTCTGGTGTGTCAACAGCCTCGGGCAGCACCACGTCGTGTATTTGCTCTTCCCTGCAAGAGAGAGGTAGACACAGGTGTAGGTATGTGTGTGCATGTCTTGTCGAAATCCCCATCGCGATTACTCCACAACGATTTTTTTTAATCTGTCGTAAAATAACTTCGGTTAATCTTTAACAACGACTTTGCTTTAATATTGGATTCTGAAAGTAATTTCCTCTGTTGATTGGAAGTTGGTCATACTTTATGCTTCAACAATGGTTTTGTTAAATAAACAATTTTAGCTCTTTCTTATATATTTACACCTGCTAATTCCAAAACAATGAAGTAAAACATTTTCCATCGTCCAACCGTTTTTTTGTAATTTTGAAAAAAAAAAATGTTTTCTGTTTATTATCATTTGTGGTGTATAACACAAGAAGTATATTGTGTATATTATATTCATATTTCATTCCATTGTGTCCATAATTAACTTATAACATTGTTTATTGTTGCCTAAGAATTCGCAAATAAGAACAATTAAATTTTTCTCACAAAACTGTGATTATTTTGTTATAATTTCCAGATGAAATTATAAAAAAGGAGTTAATCCTGTACACCCTTCTGTTGCCATTTAAACTATGATAGAATGTATAATATCGTACCTAATAGTGCATTATAACTATATAAGAAACATATCTCGAAAGTGCCTTAAGGATAGAAACAACTTCTGTTATGTGTATGATGAGCTCACTTTAAAAGCGCGGAGGTGAAATTTTATTTCAGTAGTTAGAAGAGCTTGTGACTGTTATTTTGATAATAAAATAGACCAGAACTCTGGAAATTTGTTGTATCAAAATGCAACACAATTAACTGGTAGACTTTTGCAGTCACTAAGATAATATAAAGACAAACACTATATTTCACTTTTCAATATAGTTACCCTTCATTGCAATACACTTCTCACATCTTTGAATTAACACTTCAACCCCTTCCCATAAAATAGTCAGAAGTTGTCTGCAAAATGGACATAAACAGCATCCATCATTTCGTCACACTTAAATTTCCTTCCTCGAAGGGGCTTCATGACTTTTGAGAAGAGAAAATAGTCGCTGGAAGCCAGATCTGGGCTGTAGGGTGGATGGTCGATCTCCTTGAAGCCTCATTTCTCCACAGCTTCCTTTGCAACAAGAGCTGTGTGCACAGGCGCGTTGTCGTGAAGAAGACGCACACCCCCACTCAGCTTTCCTCACCTTTTCTCTTTAATGGCAGCATGTAGTCTATGCAGTAGGCCAGCATAGTACTCCCCATTTACTGTGGTGTTCCCCTCCTTGAAGTCAATGAAGAACATTCTTTCACAGTTGCAAAAAGTTGTGGCTATGATCTTCTTGGTTGACTGAATGACCTTGGCCTTTACAGGCAGTGCTTCGCGCGGGCTTATGTCACTCCATTGATTCTTTTTTGCACAAGGAATCATAGTGGAGGACCATAGTTTCATCTCCTGTAACAATGGTTTGCAGAATTTCTCTCTCGTTGTCATGGCAGAGCTCCAAAAATGCCTGACAACAGATGACTCGTTGCTGGTTTTGGACTGAGGAAAGAAGTCCAGGCACCCATCTTGCACTAACCTTATTCATGTTTGAATGTTCGAAGGGCTGTTGTTTCAGAAAGGCCCAACCTTGCGGCTGTTTCTGTAACTTTGAGTCACCGGTATTTCATAATTTCTCTTTCCACAAGAGCGAGCGATGTTTTCAGGAGTGAGCACCTCCAAGGGCCGACCTGCACGCTCTTCGTCTTCAATGCTTTCCTGACCCATTCGAAAAAGTAGGGCCCATTTTTTTACTGTAGAATGTGAGGGGGATGCTTCCCCATATATACCGTCTAATCGCTGTTTAATTTAATTTGGAGTAAGTTCTTCTTTTGTGAAGAATTTAATAATAACTCGATACTCCATTTTGAACATGTCACAATCTTCTACACATGGCCTTCTTTGTGCAATATATCTGAACAACTGAACACAGTTACAGCTGCAGTTATTTACTTAATAGATAAGGTATGGCAGCAGATAAGGGTTTTGTGAAGGCAATATCGGCGAGGCCGGAAGCTTATGGACTTACCCTGGTACTTCTAATAATATTGGTAGAGCTTTTAACAGACTCTAGTTAAAAAACTAACAATTTGGAATCTTCAAAATAACATTGAAATGAAATTTTAAGATGTTAAGCTATGAAACACTATGTTTCCATGACTTTAAGTTTGTCGTATATACTCTACATAAGAATGACATTTAATTAATGCAAACAAAAGCCTCGTGTTTCCATGCACTTTTATCAGGTTTTTACGGTCAATTAGCTGAGAGGATAAAACATTTTACAATATACTGTTTGTATCATAGTAAATGCTTTATTATGTAGTAAGTACAGATTACTCATTTTGGCCCACAAGGCTTTGCGACTGTGCGTATATGTTAGTGTAGTAATAAAGACTTAGAAAACATTGAACAACATAAATTTAGTAGTAGTTGGAGTGTTTATAGTAGCGGTAGTGATAGTAGTTTTTTTTTATTTGTTTTATTTACGGACGGTCTTTAACATCTCAGGTCATCAGTGTCCCAATCAATTCAGGGCGTGAAACGGCAGACAAATTTTGCTCAGAGGCCTCTTCTGTCCGGCTTGACATTATTTATCGTGTCGTAAATGTACGACACGGTACCCACGGCTTTACTTTCCTTCCAAAGGAAACCATACTTAGGATTTTTACGCCCGAAAAATCCATTGGCCCTGGTCGGGTTTGAATCCGCGATCTTGGGTTTAGAAGGCAAGTGTGGTTACCACTACACCACCAGGACCGACTTAACAATTTTTGTGATATCATTTTATTTATTTTCTGCTACTACTACTCCGAAATGACACATGCCTCAATATATATCTTCACCGTGGTTAATGTTTTCACATTCCATCTTGATTTTGAATTGCCACCCTATTTCTAGTTATTTTAGATCTTTTAAAAATTGTTGTTTCGGCATGGCTTCTATTCTTGCTGATTTTGAAAAATAAAGGAAGACAAATATTTATATGTCATTCGTAAATATAACATTTGCTATTTCTGTTCATGAATGTGCCTTTTTGTAAATGGAATACTTTTTTTAAAAAATGCAGGTAATTCCGTCAACGATTACATGATATTTCCAACCATTTTGTGAACTTTCAAAATATTATCTGTTCTTTATCTAAACTGATGTAGTAAAAGCTGGTTATTTTTCTAATTTATTAACATTAAAATATAAATAAAACAGTCTACTTCCTAAATGAATAATTTCTTTTAACTTTTGATTTATTAGTAATAATATATAAACAAAGCACTCTACTTCTTAAATAAATTAATTTCACTTTTGATTGAATATGTTCTGTTTTAAAAACTAAGTTTTTTCTAAGTGTTATCATAATTAACATACTATTTCGAATTTTTGTATAAAAATGGAGCCTCCGTAAACAGTTTTAATTGGTGCTTCATGATTATTACATAATTATAATCGAATATACCTGCCTGGTGAAAATGGAGGTGGAACGGTCTGGAACGAACCTTAAGACACATCACTGTCAATGCTAACCTTTCTATTTCCCTTTTTTAAATTTTATGAGCCCTCTATATGTAATTTTCAGGTTGTAAAGTACGATTTCTATATCAGAAGTTTTCTATACTACGTTTAAAAATAAGACAAAAATAGTTCAAGTAAAACCGTGACCACTATTATATAAAACAAGTCTCTGTTAAAGCCTTCATTAATAATGCTCTTATAAAGATGTCTGAGGCTCTCTCAATAGACAGCAAGGTCTATTTGTACTAATGTATTGAAATTTACTACCACTTTGAACTTCACTTCCATTAGAATCATATGCTAGTAAAACTGCTGAATAAATGGGAAGTGGGTAAAGGAAGAAGGACCGGCAGAAGAAAATAAAGATGGGGGAAAAGGTTGCTTCGTTTGTTTGTTTTAATCTGCCTAATGCAGCCTCTATCCTGGGGCCTATGTTTAAAATGCCTTTTAAATAACAAAATTAAATGTATCAAGCGTAGGGAGAAAAAGGAGAGATTTTGATAAAATTAGTACGGTTTTCTTCTACTGTGAGCTTACTGCCGCAGTTAGAATTAATTGCATTTCTTCGACAGGAAAGAATGATTACGGTTTGTAGTTTTCCGAGGTTGCAACAGACGAAAGTGCACAAAAATCGTCTATGCACCTAATTGCTCCTCATTATTGTGTTACATAAAATGGCTACAAGTATTATATTGCTATCTTCAAATCTATAAATTTTATCTTTAGCCGTTTCTTTAATAAACAACTACTATATATTACCACCTCTACTTGTACAATAAAAGACATTAAGAAAATCACATAATCAGATTAATTGGCAGCATATATCATTTAATATTTATTTCTTTTCTATCAAAATATATTTAAATCATTATGAAATATCCATAATATTCATAAGTTTCCGGCCTCGCCAATAAGACTTATCGTCTTCACAAAACCCTTACCTGGTGTCATATCTTATCTGTTAAGTAACTATTTACAAATGTAACCTCCGCTCTGCCCATTCCTGAAAACATCGCTCTTCTGGAAGGAGAAATTATGGAAGACCGGCGGCTCAAAGTTACAGAAATAGCAACAACGTTGGGTCTTTTTAAAACAACAGTCCTTCGAATTATTCATGAACATTTAAATATGAATATGGTTAGTGCAAGATAAGTGCCTTAACTTTTTTCCTCAGTCTAAAAATATCAACGAGTTATTTGGTGTCAGGCGTTTTTGGAGCTCTGCCGTGCAATGAGAGAGAAGTTCTGCAAACCATTGTTACAGGAGATGAAACTATGATCCTCTACTATTATCCCTTGTCCAAAAGAGAATCAATGGAGTGGCGTAAACCTGGCGAAGCACGGCCTCTAAAGGCCAAGGTCACTTAGTCAACCAAGATCATGGCCACAATCTTTTGGGACTGTGAAGGAATACTCTTCATTGACTTCAAGGAAAGGAACGGTACGGTAAATGGGGAGTACTATGCTGGCCTACTGCACAGACTACGTGCTTCCATTAAAGTGAAACGGCGAGGAAAGCTGAGTGGTGGTGTGCGCCTTCTTCACAACGCTCCTGTGCACGCAACTCTTGTTACAAAGGAAGCTGTGAAGAAATGTGGCTTCAAGGAGATCGACCATCCACCTTACAGCCCAGACCTAGCTCCCAGTGACTATTTCCTCTTCTCAAAACTCAAAAAGGATCTTTAAGGAAGGAAATTTAAGTGTGACAAAGAAGTGATGGATGCTGTTTATGCCCATTTTGTAGAGAAGACTTCTGACTATTTCTGGGCAGGGGGAATTGAACTTTTAATTAAAAGATAAGAGAGATGTATTGCAATAAAGGGTAACTATATTGAAAAGTGAAATACAGGTTTTCTTTTTATCGTATCTAGAAAATGGTTAGGCCGGAAACTTATGAACCTACCCTCGTAGACAGAAATAGGTATACAGGACAATCAGCTGCTCCTGTACATTGGCAAGTCATGCACCATTCCGTACAGGGACAATTTTATATCTGCATCGTAATTAGTACAACAGATTATGTCTACCATTACTATTATCGTTTATGGCTGCGGGTTTAACTCTTCTCGCGGGAACACAACATTGTCAGAGCTTTAGTAAGTCTATTTTGTTTTTAAACAGACGATCCGTACCTTACGTACAAGAATATATTCTAACAGAAAGCTTCTAAACATGTTGCTGTGGTATTTAAGGCCTACACACATAGCCACGGGTGGTCGAGGACGTTAAGGCGTAGATTCGTGAGCGGGAGGTCTGGGGTTCTAATCCCACCAGGACGTCCTCCCTGACTGATGTTTTTCCAGGTTTTCCTCAGTCATAAATGGCAAATGCCGGGGAGGTACCCTAAACTTAGGTCTAGAACGTTCACTTCCTAAAATAAAAAAATCCTTTCCCAATATATCATTTCATGTATCATCAGTGTTCACCGCCTGTGGTGCCTCAGTAGTTAAAACGGGCGTTAAACACTACTCAAAAAACACACATGTAGACTATAGACGTATTTTAGTATTAGCATTGTACTAAATTTATATGCATTTTTATACATTAGAAAATTTACATCTTCAGAATGAATTGTTTCTACTTATGATCACGCAATATATCAAACTTCTACAGTTCAACCTTTATTTTAAGTGTTTTTTTTAACAAGTTGAAACTATTTCTAAACCTTTGCCGTTTGTTTAGGTACAAATAACATTTAAATATTACTCCAGCAAATGTGCAGTCGGTAGCAAAAAGGAAAAGAATATAAATTACTTTCATGTTCATAATAACCTGTCTTTTTAATTGAGCAATATTTGGGCAAATAATAAACGGTTAGAACAATCTCTGAAATTTTCCGCTTTCGACTTGATTTTTTTAAAATGTTTTTAACACCAGTTTTTACTACTAAGGCACAAGCGGTGGACACTGATAATACGTGAGATGAAATGATGTATTGGAAAAGACTTTTTTTAAGGAAGGAAACGTTCCAGGCCTAACTTTATGGTACCTCCCGGGCATTTGGCATTTATGAGGACTAAGAAAAACCTGGAAAAAACCTCAGTCAGGGAGGACAGTCCTGGCGGAATTCGAACCCGCTCACGAGTTTTTTTGAATGATTTATTTATGCACGCTCTTTAACAGCTCAGGTCATCAGCGTCCCATTCAACTCAGGGCGTAAAACGGCCGACAAATTTTGCTCAGAGGCCTCTCTTTCAGGCTTGAGGTTCTTTTCGTGCCGTAAATGTACGACACGGGACCCACGGCTTTACTTTCCTTCCGAAGGAAGCCATACTTAGGATTTTTACGCCCCGAAAAAATCCATCGGTCCTGATCGGGTTCGAACCCGCGATATAGGATTTAGGAGGCAAGTATGGTATCCACTACACCACCAGGACCGAAGCTCACGAGTCCGCGCCTTAACAACCTCGGCCACCCGTGATGGTCAGCGTTTGGTTTGAGTTCAGGTATTAGGATAGTAAGATTTGCAAATGCGCTTTTCATATTCACTTTATTAAATTAAGAGAATGCGGTAATATAATTTAACTAATTAAATGATTATTATAATCAGTCAGTTGTTAATTGTGCATTACAGATGACTGTAATAAATGGCGTGGCTTTGAAAGTGAAATGGGTTTACTATTTTGCAAATCTTAAACGAGGAAGAATGATTTGCCCTTAGGTATATGCTCTCTGGAGAGATTGATAATTCTCTGTAACAATGAAGCGTTCATCCTATAATGCCAAGCTCAGGAGTGTTCTCGTGAAACGCCTTCGACACTTTCTGAAATTCTCAGGGCCAAAGCCAGCTCTTAATGGAGGTGTTTGTCCTTGAAAGCCCGAGGAACGATGTTTAACACCGAAGGAAAACACAAGGTTTTCTCCCTCCACTCATCTACTGGCTGACGCGCACTGCTTGAGAGGTAAGAGGCAGTAGATGCGGTCTGGACTGTACGGGGGATGGGTGGGTGTGGATCTTGGCGGTCTGCCACAACCTGTCAGGACCAGCAGAGCCCGGAAACCACTTCCTCAGATCAAACAGTCGGGGCGGCGGGAGGATCCCCTTTCGAGCTGCACGGGAGGGTGCAGAACTTTCATCCCTGTGGGTACCTATGAATGTGTGCTGCAGGAATGATCTTCTCTTGAGTGACAGATCGAGTTTACTAAATGAATTTTTATAACATCCTAGGTAAACATTATTTAAGACATTTTCACACCAGTGTTCTTCCCTCCTTTTTTTATTTATTATTTTCTTTCTTTCTTCACATGCCTCTTTTTGCCATGCATTTCACTTCCCTTCCCTCTCAGGTATTTTTTTCTTTGCTTTTCTTATTTGTTGGAAAAGTCATACTTTTTAGTTTAACATCCTTTTTTATTCCTTTATGCTTTCTTCTCTCCTTCCGTATCCTTTTTGTTTTTTTTTCCCATTGTCTTTAAATAATTTCCTTCCATTTTTTTCTTTCCAATACATTCTTTCTTCTTTTTATTTATTTGCCATTTCTTATTCTTTCCTATTATCTTTTCTCTCTCTATGCTACTCTATAGTTCCAACTCTTCCGTTATGCTTTATTGCAAATCTTTTTTTTTCTTTTGCTTTTCCCTTCTTTCCTAAGCTTTCCCATTTTCTTGTCTTCTGTTCTTCATTGTGTTCCAGCTTTCGCTTTTGTGTTTGAGTTATCTTTAAATTCTTATTTACTTTTTTCCATACACAAAACATATTGTAAACAATACCGCCCTAATAGGTCAGTTCCATGCCAGTAACGGACATATGGTAGTAGTAATGGACGTTTTATTGTACGTTTTAGGATACACTCAAGTAAATACAACTGTCGCATGGGCCTTACGGCCGTACATGCTAATGTCGTCCTTATAGCAAAAGGGGGACACGCGCGCGCACCCTACTACATATACATATACACAAATACTTCGATACATTTACGATTACTATTAATAATTTTATATACAAATACATAAACATGAATGGAACCCATGCTCTTGAGCCCCCCTTCCATTTACTCACACCGCCTCTCCAACTCCCCTCTCTTCATTACAGTCATTAACCTTCTTTGTCGTGTCTTCTCTAGAAAATTTCCCAAGTTGTGTGAGTATCTCGCATCACCAACACTTCCCGACAAATGTTCAAATTTCTATTGGAATTCAGAAATTGCGGTGATAAATGCTCATTTCTCGAAATCTCCGTTTCCCTGCATTCTGCTAAAATATGCCTCCAAGTGTCGCTTTCTCCGCACAATGATCAAATTGTATCCCTGAGAGCATTGATTTTTTTGTTTCCTTTCCAAGCCCCTAATCTGAGCCATGCGAGACCATTTCTGGCATCTCTGGCACAGATATCTAAATAATCCCCCCTCTCCCCCGGATGTATTTGAGCCTGCACGTTAAGCGATACTTTTTCTGCGCATTGAGACAAAATATTTTGTCTATCTATATCTCGCAAACGCCCGTTAAATATTTTCCATCTATTTCGTGTAATGTCCTTACCCCTTAACCAAATATACCCCAATCCAAATTTGTCTAAGCCTTTCCTTATTTTTGATGCCCATCCGTAATTACTTGTGAATGAGTTAGGAGTTCTTTTTTATTTTCCTGGGTTTCTCTTATCCCATTTTAATTTCATAAACATTTTTACATTTCATTTCTCTCCCTTTTTGTCTTACTCATGTTATTATTATTATTATTTTTTTTTCAAGAGCTTCTGATTAAGCGGTTTCAGGAGTATTTGTGTGATATCAGAGCTGCATTTAGGCCTACCGCTTGCTTTCATTACGTGCTAAAAGTCTGGAATGTTGATATTGAAATGAAGGGACTATCCTGGAGTCTTTTGGTTTCATACTTGAGGTTTAGAGGGACAGAAGCGTTCGCAGGTGTGGGTTATTGCCCTGGACTTACCGACTCGCGAAGCGTCGATAACAATGCCATTCAGGTAGACGTTACGGCCAGTGGAGATATGTGGGAGAGGGTGGGCCTTATGGAATTATATGAACTTTTAAGATTCCATTGTCTCATCTTATTCCGCATTTATTTGGCGGTAATCACAGAGATGCATGTTATTTAGGGGCTATCCTCGCCTTAGTTTAATAACATCCATAGCTTTCCATTAGATAGTAGGAACTTTGGTCCTGAATTCTTCCCTCATAAATCCCATTAAAACAGAGAGAACACACTGAATGAAAACCTACCTATGTGTTGTTACATATCAAAGAAACTAAACTTTAATTCTGACCAATTCAATAATGTTAAATTTACCACTGCAGGTCTGCAAACAAAGAATTAGACCTGTCCAGGCTACTCAGTCTTGATTGTTATTGTTTTTTTCTTCTTCTCCTTCATAGATGTGCTTGTCTGCCCCTACTTCTGGCACTCCATCACTGTCTAACACAGCTACCTCTTCTTCACCACTGCTATTTTATTCTCTTTCCCTGCGTAATTCCTATTTTCACCCTCTCAACTTCATCATCATTTTCCCAACATTTTCTCCCCCCTCCCCTTCTCGTCCTCCTCCGTTTCTCTCCCGTCTTGGTTGTATAAGAACTTGCGCAGACCCTTTCCTGACAATCATCGCCAAAGAAAACTCAATTATACAATTATACACTTTTTTTCGCAGTGAAGTTACAGAAAACTTGAATCAATCTCGACCCTTCCTCTCTACTTCTAGTACATACAAAAACAACGCCGTTCTTCATTTTTTTTTTCGTCGTAAAGCGCATTCGTAAATAGAGGAGGAGTGTCACGTGATCAGATCACTACCTAGGATGAGCAGCTTGAGGTTGTTTTGTATTTGATTATTGCAAATGGTAATTTTATAAACAATTTAAAATAAAAATTTGTGAGTGTGTTGTTTTATTTTTGGTTACTGTGTATATTCCTGGAAATCAGAGTTTTTAAAATTATAAATTATGTTATCATTAATTTTTACCAGTAGCAGCTAATTTTCTGACCCTTTCTGACCCTGTTTATGTATTTTAGACACTTCAAGGAGTTGAAAAAGATAAAATAAATAGCTACTGATATTTGTCTGTCTATAACTACAACATTTAACGTTTAAATAGAATCATTTAGATAGGGCATCGGCAAATTAGGAAGAAATATGAAATTTAGTAAATGTTAGCTGTGAAGGCATATATATCAAATATTTTGCTGGTTTAAATCCCGTCACCTAGATGGTGGCTACAGCGTTGCTACATAAGCTGGAGGGCAGCGGTTGAATTCTACTTAGTCAACTTGCTTGGGCTGTCCTGTAGCTAAAAGAAGACTTTCAGGTACTTTGGGCTAATTTGCGTCATCATTAGCTCATTTCATGCAAGATGTCGACGGTATTGCATATGAGGTGAAATTATAAATTAAACAATTAAAAAGGTTTTATGACCAAAAGAGTAGCAGGTTTCTTTCTGATGTAGTCATTATAGTATAGTGCCGTTCACTTGTTTTGGCCTTGCTGTGAGAGTTTAAAACGGTTCCGGCGTCAGCAACCGGGCTTGCACTAAACTGACCCGTGCAGAAAGAAACTATGACTATATATATTTTACGGACGTTCTTTAATATCTCAGATCATCAGCTTCCCATTCAAATCATGGCGTGAAAATGTCGACAAATTTTGCTCAGAGGCCTCTTCTTTCAGACTTGAGGTTCTTCATCGTGCCGTAAATGTACGTCAAGGGACCCACGTCTTTACTTCCCTTCCGAAGGAAGCCATACTTAGAATCCAAACTACTACAAACGGAAACAACAAAAGAAAACTGTATTTACAATGAGTTACAGCTTATGGCGCAAACATAAATAATATTTATATTATTAATACAATGCACAAGTTTGATGATAGAGTTGCGTAAATATACATAATAATTATATTTTATTGGGGTGGATCGGAGGAACGGATTCATACCGTTATCTATGGGAAATTTTAACTTTCTGTAAATTCGGAAAGTACTGGGTGATCAACGCTTGACGCAGCCGCGAGACCGGCCGGCAGCGCTATGTCGTTATGTCGGTAGAGGTGGGGAGTATATTTCCCCTCCGAGAAGCTTCAGTACAGGTTGAAATCTTACGCAAGTGGCACATATTTGTTAGGCGATGCAATATAGTGTATTGAGTGAAAGTGTATCAAGTGAAATGGGATAAGTATTCTATTCTCCAAAGAGTATTCATATATGATTCATACGTGCGTACATAATTGGCGTGTGCTGTAAAGATGTCATTTCAAGAGCAATTTCCAGATATTCACGTTCCTAATCGCAGTTCGATTCATCGATTAGTAAATAAATGTGGTGAAATGTGAAGTATTCTTGACAGGAAACACAGACAACCTCGTACAGTAATCACAGAAGAAACTCTGGATAATATGCTCTGGAAAGATCTTGTAGAAAATCAGTTCGAGATCAGAAATTCTTGAACAACGCAACGAAGGGAGGCATTTGACCAGTATTTATGAGCTGCCACCCCCGCATTTTAGATTGATTGTAACCAATAATTTTATGTAACTTCGTTGTAGGCATGTGTAATGTCATTTTCTGTACAAATGTTGAATATTATGTGTAAAAGGTTATTTTCTTGCCAAGGCGTAGAAAGTTACCCTAGTCATAAAATCTGACCTGGAAATTTCCGTAGCCCTTTGTAGCAATATTTGTAAAGAATTCTGGATACAGGTGTTAACTGTTAACCTTTCTTATGGGGAGTAGATACCATAAAAATATTTCGTGACTATAGGGATGAAAAGAAAGGAAAGAAGCCATCCACTACCAGGAAAAGTCACGCAGAGCACATTTTACTTAGTCTTGCAATTTTGTGGCCCGCAGTCTGGCAAGGTCAGTGAACAGACTTCCTGAGTTCTGATAAATTAGCGGAAATCGATAGTTAGTTTTGTAAAAATGAAGTGGACATTCTTCATTAGTTAAGTGCAATAGTTTATGTACAATGTTCAAGAACAATAAATTGTGTTCCATCTTCCATAACCAAAAACATTATTAATCTGCATATACTCCTTCCCCTATGGTCACAATGCCATAAAAGTATCCAGAGCATCAGAGTCTCAACAGCCGGGGCATAACTGTAAGACAGCGGCAACCATGTCGGAGAGGAAGAAAGTATTGTTTACCCCTGAGAATATACACCCAAAAACCTAACAATTCGAATTGCTTTTTTTCCAAATTCTTCCCTCTATCTATTACACAATTTAATTAGTCATCAACGCTCTCATATATTTTTAAAACTACTGCACAGTTCCACCCTCTCCTTGCTTAATATACATGAGTAATATAATTTTTTTTAAAGTGTTTATGTTATGTATGTTAGGAATAACTTACGCGACAAACCGTACTATATTTACTGCAGATTTCCTGTCACCCGCATCGCCGACACAGTAGCCAGCCGTCCGGCCGCACCCCGTATAAGTTTATTGTCTAGCGTTGAACAATAATCTTTTTAGTAATACAAACTTGATCTCAGGATCGCTTTAAAATCTTAGGAAAATGTCTTCTGTTTATTTACTTGCGTTTAAATATTATTATTATCTTCTAAGAAATAAAATATTTTATCCCCCCTCCCAAAGATTTTCCTTAGGAACTTTAAACATACTGTAGTAATTTTGTGTATGAATCTGGACTCATTCTGTGCACGCTTTACACTTCCCTATTCTCATACAAGCTGTATTATGGATGAATGTTGCAGTTATTTTAAAACATGTAAGAATGTTGTGTACCATACATGAAATATTTATCATTTTCACTGTCATTATAAATAAAATCTTACTTTCATTCACATATTTTAAAATAAGCACTAATTAAACCCAGTAAGGTTCTAGTTATATTATTCACTTACAGTTGCAGTACTTGCTATAAACAACAATAACAGAATGTATTACCTTTTCATTTACTTCACCCTATTTTTTTTTATCTTTTTTGCACTTTTAAAATCATTATAGCTTTTGTCTGTTTTATTTATTCAGCTTTCAATTTTCTCTTGAAATCTTTAAGTTCTTACTAATAAAAGTATGCTTTCCAGTATATTATTCTTCGTTGATCGATTTATATTTGCCATGCTTTGCCAATTACCGAATAGAGAAATGTTCTTGGGTAAACACCGAAGTCAGTCTACTGGAGATGCGGATCTTAGTCTTGAAATAGAAGCCTAACTTTCCAGAAACCGGCTCATTAAACTCTGTGAAAACCAGAAGCAACTTGTTAGAATTTCTCAGCAGAGGTAGGAGCTGGGTCCTAGATGTGTCCCATAATCCCCCGTTTTAAATGAAGGACTTCATTCGTCTCTTATACTATATCCATACTCTTCTCCGTCATTAAGCCCGTTTTCCCCGAGCTTCCACCATTTTTCCTCAGCCCTTCGCCCTTCTCTCCACTTGAGACACCCTCAGCTTGATCTCTTCCCCTATTTTCATGGAGTTCCAACCCCTTTTCGCAACAATCCAGGGAATGAAAGAAAAACCAAACTTGGTTGCTTTTCTTTGCCCGCCAAATTTGCACACAAAGGACTCGTTGAAGGGAAGTGATGAGAGAGACAAAATAAAGAGCGGGAATAAATGAACGAGAGAGACAGAGAGAGATATTGCTGTGTTTCTTTACAGTTGCGAGCGCGTGGTTGTGCATTTGTTCCTTTTTCAGCTGAAAGCATTGGTTACAAGGCGGTAGAGTGGGAGTTGGGTAAAGTTATGAATTGTTACCAGGGGAACGATATATTTATCATCGGGATAGAGTTTAGCAGGAAAATGGAAGCGTATTTAATTTTTATGTACTGCGCATGAATACTCATAGAGTTGCAGGATAAAATCAACATCGTAAAATTCAAAGGTTTGCATTAGCGCCACTGAAAATTTACTGTGAATACACCTTAAAGCCTCTGTTCACATCCATATTCAAAAAAACGTTTCTAATTATGTATGTACTCAATACCCTACTTTGTATTTATACATAATATTTATTAGAGTAGGGATTTCTATAACCTCCACGGGTGGCCGAGGTCGTTAAGGAGCGGGACTCAAGAACGGCAATTCTGGGGTTCCAATCCCGCCAGGACCGTCCTCCCTAACTGAGATTTTTTCCAGGTCTTCCTCAGTCCTCATAAATGACAAATGCCTGGGAGGTATCCTAAACTTAGGCTTGGAACGTTTGCTTCCTTAAAAAAAAATCCTTTCCACTTTATCATTTCATCTCATGTATTGTGCTCACCGCCTGTGATGCTTCAGTAGTTAAAACGGGCGTTAAACACCAATAAAAAATTGTCACATGTGCTGATTAGATAGCTTGCTAACAGCGTACTTCATTCGGAAATATAGCGTTTTCTGCAGAAATGATTGACCAATAAATACACAATAAGGTTTAGCGGACGATAGAAATTTTGGAAGCTTGTATGTTTGGTGAATCTCTTCTGTTCCTATGGTCTTTCTAGAATTAAACCGTTACTGTAATACGTGCAGCAATATTGTTATAAGAATTAAGAATATCAGCCTGAAACAGTTAATCCCCCAAAATAATCTCACACATGTATTCATATATTATTTAAATTGTAGATTATTTATGAACTTTTAAACATGAATAAGGTTAGTGCAAGATGGGTGCCTAGACTTCTTTCTTCAGTTCAAAAGCAGCAATGAGTCATCTGTTGTCAGGAATTTTTGGCGATCTGCCGCAGCAACGAGAGAGAGACAGAGGAAATTTCTACAAACCATTATTACAGTAGATGTCCTCTATTATGAACCCTTGTCCAAAAGAGAATCAATGGATGGTGTAAACCTGGCGAAACACCGTCTCTAAATGCCAAGGTCACTCAGTCAACCAAGAAGGTCATGGTCGCAATCTTTTGGGACTGTGAAGAAATACTCTTCATTGACATCAAGGAGAGGAACACTACAGTAACTGGGGAGGGCTATGCTGGCCTATTGCACAGACTACGTGCTTCCATCAAAGAGAAAAGGCGAGGAAAGCTGAGTGGTGGTTGCGCCTTCTTCATAACAACGCGGCTGTGCACACAGCTCTTGTTGCAAAGGAAGTTGTGAAGAAATGTGGCTTCAGAAGATTGAGCATCTACCCTACAGCCCAGATCTAGCTTTTAGGGTCTATTTTCTCTTCTCAAAACTCAAGAAGGATGTTCCAGGAAGGAAATTTAAGTGTGACGAAGAAGTATTGGATGATGTTTATGCCCATTTTGCACACAAGACGTCTGACTATTTTTGCGGGGGAATAATTGAAATATTAATTCAAAGATGTGAGAAGTGTATTGCTATAAAGGGTAACTATATTGAAAAGTGAAATATAGTTTTTGTCTTTATCACATCTAGAAAATGGCTAGGCCGGAAACTTATGGACCTACCCTGGTAGCATCTATCATTAGCCTTACAAGCTGTAAGCAGCTGCAGGCTGCAGTCCCGAACTGTAGCAAAGAAAGGGAGTAGTGAGAGTCGTGGATTCGATTCGCCAGGGGCAAATTTTGTCTTATTTGTAATCTTTTTTTTTGTCAGAATAAATAAATATTACACCTTTTTTAATCTTCGTAATTTTGTATACTACTCTTAATCGAATAAATGATACTTTTTCATAGATTAGGTTAGTTCCATTCAAGTTTAACATGGAACATAAAAAAAAACAAAAACAAATAATTCATACTTTAGGTTAGGTTAGTTTAGTTTAAGTTTAACAAAAATAATAAATCATATAAAAATAACATTGCTACATAATAACACAATACAAATATTAAAGTAATGAAATAATAAAACGTAATAGAATATAAAAAAGTAGGTTAGTTTAGAGTCGTTTAGTTTAGTTTAACAGCAAGAAAATAATAGTAAACATATAAAATATAATATTACTTACATAATAGCACTTTTTCTACACTCTTCACAATGCAATAAATATTACTTTTTCATACGTTAGATTAGATTAGTTTAGTTTAAGTTTAACAAAAATAACAGAACATAAAATAATATTTTTCTTCATAATAACACTTGTTTATTGTATCGTAGCCAGTCGGGTTTCTTCGCTAAGGTTCATGTCTGCAGCTGTAGCTGCCTACAGTTTATAAAATCAAGTCATCTACCAAGATCTAATTCAATGCATTCAGAATTTGTTGAGGAGCTCATAGTCACAAACTCTTTCTTCTCCTTCTACATATTTTATTTCAGCTATCTCTGAAAACTCAACGTTTAATCACATTTTTGATTGATGAATGTCAACTTTGTTTACAGCTCGGTTTCTCTCGTCTATAAATATTTTACTCTGTAATGTGCTAGAATAACAGAGAGCTATTTGTTTAGAAACTAGCCCTCTAATTTGTGAAAAGTTTAAGTTGGGTTCTTATTTACTTTGCTCACAAATGTGAACACAAAACGCTTTGTAGTACATGATGGAATTCCAACGCCATTATCAGCAAACATTTTCAGAAAAGTTAGCTGGACATACAGTCCAGTCAAAATACAGGAAGATAGTTCTATGTGTTTGTCGAAGTGGATTCCGTAGAGTGGAGCTTGAAATGTCTGAAGAAGAATTAAATCAACTACTTAATTAACAGCAAAGGTATCGAGAGGGCTTGGATTTTTCTACTGATATTTCTTAAACCAGAATTTCTATAAGCCGCACTGCAAATAAAGAAGTAACAGGTTAGGTTAGAAGAGCTAGGCTGCAGGAATATTGTTGTATGTTTAATTAGTGTCATTATCGTAATTACGTCATGTAACCTACACACATTTACATCCAAGTTACTTTGTCAATAACTCTCCCTTAGTTTCGCTTTTGCAACTCTAAGCTCTAGACATGCACTTTAGCTATTCATAAAGTTAGATGTAAAGAAAATATGTCTTCAAGATTCTTCTGGCCGCTGATCATTATTAAAAAATTTCCTTGATACTATAACAGAGATTAACATACTATATCTTTTTGCTATAGGAATTCTCCGTCAATTTTCCTGATAAACTGAGGAAGAAATACCTTTATTTTCATAATAGTATCAGAAGTATCACATAATATATTCCGTTCACTGGTAGAAAAGTGTAGTACTTGTAGCCACAGTGGCCATAAAGATAGATCGGGTATTAGACATTGCTGAAGAGGTACAAATTTCTATGAACTTAATTAAAAGCCTACTCTGTGTGACAATTACATCATAAATACATCAATGACAGCACGTAGAACCTATGTATCTACAGCAGTGAATTGTACATTACATAGGAATAAATAATGCCTAATAGTCCTGAAATGCTCATATAAAGGTAAGTCAAAATATAACATTTTCGATTTGGAACATGATTGGCACGCACCAGCCGGTCCTAGGCCATACTCACACCTTGAAAGAATTAAGCCACTTCTGTCCTACACAGGGCTAGGACCTCTGCAAGTGATTTCTCATATGGTGAGCGTGTCTCTATGCGTTTATTAAGTCTATAACGTTTCTTATTTTACAAGTTTAACACAATTTAACTAGAAGGCTCAAGTGCTGAGTTTATTAAGTTTGGTATCACGTTCACTATTGGCTTCGGTTGTTCTCTTCTCTCTGCAGCTCTGTACCTAAACTCTTCCAGGTATTGCGGTTCCATGCTACGCTGGTCCAGTGTGTCCCGACTGCTTTCCTGAAGGAGTATACCCACCTCCTTCTCGATCTCCCTCTTCCTCTCCTTCTGATACGTAGATCCCATGTCCCCATCTGCTTCTTGGTAGCCTTGCTAGATGTCCGCCCCATGTCTACTTCTGGCTGTTAGCACGTTGAACCCCGTCTTTTAGTTCCGACATCTCTCTTAATTCCACAGATGATATTTTATCTATGAGGAGTATCCATCGTACTTTCTGCTCCATTTTACGTTGGCAGATGCTGATATTATTCTTTTCTACTTCTGTTAGACTCCAAGTTTGGCATCCATATAATATAGTTCGGTATATGGATGAGTCCAGTAGGTTTAATCTCAGTTTTCGGCTCATTAGTATGAATTTCAATGACCAGAATGGTCTCCATGCTGAGGAAATTCTTTTGTTGATTTCTTTGCCCATGTGATGCTGGAATGCAACTATTTTCCCAAGTAGACACACTCTGTTACGTATTTTAGTGTTGTTGAGTTGATTCTAACGGGTGTTACTTGGCTGTTTGTCATGATCTGTGTTTTCTCCATGTTCAGTTTTACTGTGCTTGTTGAGATTTGTAGCATTCTTTGAAGACTCTCTGCTGATCTAGAAAATAGAACTAGTCGTATGCAAATGTTATATTCGTGAGTTTGTAACCATTGATTTCAATTCCAAATCTGTTTCCCCATTTTATTTTGCGGAATATTTTCTCTAATATGCTAGTGAAAAGTTTCAAGGAAATTGAGTCTCCTTACCTTACCCCTCTGCCTAGTGTTTGAAGGGTTGCCCTTTCTTATCTGTTACTACCTTCGTATATGATTCGCTGTACAGTTTAGTCAAGGGTCGTATGTATTTTCGTTCAACTTCTTGTCTTGATAGTGCCTGGATCATACTTTGGTGTTCTATGGAGTCAAAGGTTTTGGTATAGTCAACAAAGACGATATAGCGGCTGATTACGGCTGGCTAAATTACAGCACTGTTTTATGTTGGGCGAGGAGTAAATAGGGCAGGCGGTGCTTGTGTGCTCTCCTGATATAAGTATTTCCTTTAGTAGAATTTGTCCTAGGTTTTTTACTTTCTTTTTTTGAATGGTGTTTAACGCCCGTTTAAATACTGAGGCACCACAGGCGGTGAACGCTGGTGATACATGAGATGAAATGATAAACTGGTAGAGGCTTTTTTTAAGGAAGGAAACGTTCCAGGCCTAATTTTAGGGTACCCCCCGGCATTTGCCATTTATGAGGACTGAGGAAAACCTGGAAAAACCTCGGTCAGGGACGACGGTTATGGCGGGGTTCGAACCCCAGACCTCCCGCTCACGAGTACACGCCTTAACGACCTCGGCTACCCGTGGCGGTTTGTTCCGAGGTGAAGGGTATTTACTGTATATCGCTTTGTGCCCTTTTCATTAGGACAACTTTTGGATTAGAACAACGAAAATAATATCAAAATTCAGTTATGGAATGCAATACTTATTATTTGAAGGATTTTAGTACAGTGCTTATGTAAGAAGGCAAGAAAAATAAGCAAAAGAATAGGGTAGTAGGTTTCGAAATATAAGTAGATGATAGTACATGTTATTTTAGGAAGTACACGTATGGCACCAATGATTTAAATATTATGAAATTCTAGATTAAATGAAAAATGAAGACAAGGATAAAATAGAGCAATATTGGTGAATTTCTATTGATGCTTGATGCCAATAAGTCAAAAGATAATTAATAAACAGGTCTTTAAGTAGTAAACTAAGGGAAAGGAGAGATAGAGAATCAAAAGGGGAAGAAAAAAGCTCAAGAAGTAAATATGAATCTCTTTTAAATATTATCTAGAGAGAAATTTCAAATCAGGCACAGCAAAAAATGGTTCAATGAAGAAGTGTATTGGAAAGAAAGAATAACAAGAGAGAATTTGATAGGCAACACCTCACTTAAATATCACGCCAGAGTGAGAGTTCTAAGAAATAAAATATCACTCAAAAGTTGACGTGTGTAGAGTCTTTTAGGTATGGGTTAAATAATATTTCCAGGACGACTAAGAACAACAATAATTGCTTTTTTTCTACAGATGCATTGAAGTAAACAAACAACAGAGCAAGCAGTTTAGTTTCCTGCTTGACAATTGCACTGCTCTGCAAGTCTCTTCCAATTACAACTCCTGTTCAAGACTAAGGGAGTTCCCGTGGGAAAGGCAACCCCAGGGCTAATTAACATTAACATAGATGTCGCTCGCTGCGGAGCAGGTCTTGGGGAATTGTCTTGTCGCGCCCCCCACCACCACGTCACAGCCCCCAGACTCTGTTAAAGACGAACCTTCGATTTATCTCTCAGCGATCGCTTGTCAGTGTAACTGATGTTAAGGTTAGGCAGAGGATAAGCGGAACGCGGTTGCTTGAGAATGTAGTAGATGTCTTTAAGTCTTGTCTTCCACTGTCCCTTGACACCTTCCCACATCATTCCTCGGTTTCCTTGAGAAAAACCGCAAAACGGAGGCAAGTCAAGCACTTGAAATTACAATCTATAAAACACTTTGCTTCACGCTCCAGTCATGTAAAGTAAGGCAGCATGTTTGGCCTTGTTCAGTTTCTTTAACCTTTGAGGTCATTGGAGTCCTATTCTATTAATGGGTGAAACGTCCGACAAATTTGTCAGGCTTAAGGTTCTTTTTCGTGCGGGACCTAGGGCTTTACTTCCCTTCCGAAGGAAGCCATACTTAGGATTTTTACGCCCCGAAAAAATCCATCGATCCTGGCCGGGTTTGAACCCGCGATCTTAGGTTTAGAAGGTTAGTATGGTTACCACTACACCACCAGGACCGACATGTTTGATCTTGAATACTGCAATTGTTGAGTGCGTTCTTAGGGAAAACATTTCACTGAATATTTACAGTGTAGTGTACATTCACTTGTAATGGGCAAGTAATTAATATAAAAGAGATTTTCAAGAAAACTCAATGTTATATCTGACAGAACTATTCAGGAATAGAGTAATACTCAAACATTTAATAAAATAAAAATAGCAGCTTACCCAATTATTAAGTATTTTATTTAATTATTTACTTGTATTTCTTATATTAGAACAGCTTATTATATGAAAATAAAAACAATTGCACAAATTCGATCAGAGCAACGTATTCCAACTAAATTTAAATGAATGTAAAACAATGAAATAATTGCGGAAAACCCCTTTTTATAATTAAATGGATGGATATATTATTAAACTTATATTTACGGACCACACATTCTTTAAATGCTGTGAAAATATCCAACGAAACGGAAAGGTTCTTGATTAGTAGCTACAGTTTAAATTGATCATTTAATTTATATGACGTTATTGTAAAATCCACTAATGAAACAAAAGAAAAAAAAAAGACTTTTGACCAATCACAACCCGATATCGCAGTAAAATTATCGAAACGTTTTATCAAAACCGTTTTATAACGCTACGTGCAATTCCTTGTGGTCAGTGCGGCCAACTGTAAATCTCCACTTATAATTCCTCAGCACGCATCACTGACCACTTTTCAGTAATTGTAAATTTAACTAACTTAATGTATATTCACTCAAGCAATTGTTTTTGCGTATTCAGCCAAAGAGCCTGATATCATTTTGTAAATTATGTAACAATATCTGCCTAAGCAATCATAGATTTTAATAGTCACGTAGTTCAGAATTATTTTTAATAGTGTTTAACGCCCGTTTTTCCTACTGAGGCATCACACAGACGGCGAACACTGATACATGATACTTGAGATTTTTTTTTGATTGGTTTATTTATGGACGCTGTTTAACAGCTCAGGTCATCAGCGTCCCATTCAACTCAGGGCGTGAAACGGCCGACAAATTTTGCTCAGAGGCCTCTCTTTCAGGCTTGAGGTTCTTTTTCGTGCCGTAAATGTGCGACACGGGACCCACGGCTTTACTTCCCTTCCTGAAGGAAGCCATACTTAGGATTTTTACGCCCGGAAAAATCCATCGGTCCTGCCCGAGTTCGAACCCGCGATCTTGGGTTTAGGAGGCAAGTATGATAACCACTACACCACCAGGACCGACATATATATACTTGATATGAAATGATATATTAGGCAAGGATATTTTTTAAGGAAGGAAACGTTCCAGGCCTAAGTTTAAGGTACCTCCCCTGCATTCACCATTTATGAGGACTGAGGAAAACATGGAAAAAAATCCAGTCAGGGAGGACGGTCCTGGTGAAATTCGAACCCCAGATCTCCCGCTCACAAGTGCGCGCCTTAACGACCTCGGCCACCCGTGGCGGTTATAGTAGTTCAAAACCGTAACATGTTTAGTCTGATTTGTTTTTCTCAGTTAGTATAGTAAAGCGAAAGGTAGCGACTGTAATAGTCGATTTTCGTCTATTTCATGCTCACGATTTCTGAATAGGTAGGAATTCATAAGCAAGCCGCCAAGGGTGGCCGAGGTCGTCAAGGCGCGGCTTCGTGAGCTGGAGGTCTGGGGTTGGAATCCCACAAGGACCATCCTCCCTGACTGAGTTTTTTTCCAGGTTTTCCTCAGTCCTCATACATGGCAAATGCCGGGGAGGTGCCCTAAAGCTAGGCCTGGAACGTTTCCTTCCTTAAACAAAATGCTTTCCCAATATATCATTTCATGTATCATCAGTGTTCACCGCCTGTGGCGCCTAAGTAGTAAAAACGGGTGTTAAACACCATTAAAAAAAATAATAATAACAGGGGTGTAATCTATGAAGATTTGAACTTATGTTCTGCAAGCGCGACTCTACTTTTTGAAATCTCTTGTATTTTGCTATTAACTGCTGATTAGCGATTCATTGTATATTTTATTAACAATATTATATGTCTAGAAATTAAACGTTTAATAGTTTGTTTACCAGTATTACATGCATATGTTGAGTTATATATGATATGGGATCTGTGTAAGATTTAGTTTTACCATTGCATGAGAATATTATTGAGACTTTTGGAGTAGAGGTCATTTTGGAGCGAATCTATGCCACTTCGGAAACCGAACAGGAAGGATAACCCTGTGAATGAAAATGAATGGTGTTTAACGCCCGTTTTTGGTACAGAGGCACCACAGGCGATGACACTGGTGATACATGAAATGAAATTATACATTGGGAAAGGATTTATTTTTAAGGAAGGAAATGTTCCAGGTCTAAGTTTAGGGTACCTCCCAGGCATTTGCCATTTATGAGGACTGAGAAAAACCTCAGTTAGGGAGGACAGTCCTGGCGGGATACGAACTCCAAACCTCCCACTCACGAGTCTGCGCCTTAACGACCTCGGCCACCCTGTGAGAGGATATTAAAATGCATTAAGATGAAGCAGAGATGAAAGTGGAGAGAAAAGAAATGAAATCGGAGAATCCCAGGAAACCTGGAACAGCTTATATTTTCAATCACGAATGCCACTGTGCAATACTATCAAATTTTAACCCGCAGAGCGCTCTAAACCACCATGAGTGACTGAGGTCGTTACGGCGCCTAATCTTGAGCGGAAGTTCCGGGATCGTCCTTCCTGACTGGGTTTTTTCCGGGTTTTCCTCAACCCTCATAAGTGGCAAGTGCCGGGGAGGTACCCTGGACTTAGGCCTGGAACGTTTCCTTCCTTAAAAATCCTTTCCCAATTTATCATTCCATCTCATGTATCATCAGTGTCCACCGCCTGTGGTGGCTCACTAGTAAAAAAAGAGGGTGTTGTAACCAATGGGGCTATCTAATGGCTTTATTAGTATCTCACCAGCCAACAATAATACTTTTATAGTCCAATTGTCATACGAAACACAGTGTACTATGATAACGATTTTTTTCTAAGCTGTTAGTAGAAACGATATATAGATTTAGGACATTGTTGTAATTGATTGGGAGGTTTAATGGCGTCGATAAAAAGTAATATAAAGGTTTTCAGTTACAAAAGCAACCTTTTGATTCATGGGCTATTTACAGAAATCATTGTACTCCACTAACGTTCTGTGCATTGTGTTGTCACATCGCATGAAGACTGGTAGCGTTACTACCCCACTCGGTGCATAACATTTCATTCCAACTTCATTTTCTCCCTCACTTCTCTGAAAATTACCCCCATCTCCCTCTCGTTCTCTTTCTGTCATCTCTGCTTTCGTCAGACTCCTCTTTTATTTTCTTTCCTTGGTGCTTATTTCCATTCCGGAGGCTGTTCAAGGAAGATGGAAAAGATGCACATTTATATGTAGGGCGTTCTTCTCGCAGTTGTATGGCTAATAATAAATCTTGCACGAGGCTGGCGAAAATGTTTACACTCTTTCACTTTTATGTGACGTCACGCGGAAGCGTCGCATCATTAGTGGGGCCTGATAGCGTGCACCAGTACAAGTGAATAAAATGGTCGAATGTCACTCCTTTTCGACGCATTCGGTTGTTTGATTTGTTGGAAACATTGATGAGGCAATCCTACTTTTTTGAGATCACAGCAAAGTGCTGTATGACTTTTGTATATACAAATTGAGGATTCATAAAGTGTTTTCTTCAGTATATCGGTTGCTTCATTAAGTTCTATTTCTTGCTTTGCATTAGGTAAATGACTGAATGGTTAGAAAGTGGGCTTGGCTCTAAATATTTTGTGAGTGAGATAGAATGATCTCAGACGCTTCAATGTGAAGATACAGGCATAGCTACGTTGCGATGTGACGTGCGTCCATAGCCATTCAAATGTAAATCAATGTCATAGGTGGAGGTACAGTCATAAGGATGCTGCACTTTATTTGTAACTACAAATCACGCAGTCACTGAGTGTTGAAGCAGGAAATAATGCTGCCTTTATTAATTTAATAACTAAAGGCTACAGAGTTATATTTATAAGGGCATTAGATTTGATGAGGGTAATTGTTATGCATAGGTATAAGAAAATCATTTAGAGATAGGTATAACAGAAATAGAAATAATTTGTAACTTGTAACTTACAAAAGGGTTTTGTATACATTTTGTGTAAAATATGTGAGAAAGAGACAGATGTATACCTGACGACTCGTTCGCAGACCGCTCCTTAGACAAGGCTGAAGAAACGGTAAACTATCTTTTGTTAGGTCACGAACCTTCTACCCAGGAAATACTTAGGAGTTGACAATAAGAGAAACATGTGGCCGTAACGGGATAGTATTTAACAAAGTCAGAGGTAGCAATAATTTAAGAGAAAATGAAAATGTCAGAACGGAGACGAAAATGTTTTACTACAGGAAAGCCGAAAAACAGCCCATCAACACGTGCCGTATTTCTGAGAACATTTGGAAATCTACAAACTAAGGAAGGCAAAAGATTATCAATAGAAATCAGAATGTAAGGAACGGGCCGAAATTTATGACAGCTTGTTCTGGGAAAATGCAAGTTCGTGGGAAGACCTTAGATCAGGGGGGAAAGAATAATTCTAGCCAATGGTCTTCGGATAAAAGTTAATGAATCAGGAGAACTTAGTTACAAATGAATAATTTTAGGATAGCCAATGACGAACATATAACACAGAAATAGATAAAATACGAGGGAATTTAATTTAGCGAAAGGCGTGGCGATGTAGTAGAAAAACTAGAGTACAGAAGTCAGAGGGGCACTCAGTAGGCACATAGTCATACATTCAGACATTCACGGAGACATTCTCTCGCACATTCAGACCTTCGCAGATTGAGATTCAGACATTCAAGAGAAACAGGGACATCATACGAGAGACGCGAAAGAAATATACGGAATCAGGCAGTCTGAGTCATCCGAAAGTAATCAGTCTAGATCATTTCTAAAGTTCAGTTGAGGGCAGTGTAAATCATTTTCTAAAGTCAGTCTAAGTGTGTAGTGAGGTCAGCTACGAGCCGTCAGGAAGTAACCTGCCAAGTTGAATAAATCAAATGTTCAAACAGTGCCGGACTTATTAATACACCGAACAATCTCCTTCCCCCCCTAATGACTTCAAGTCGTTAGAAACAGAATTTACCCTGAGAACCCATCAATCCCCCCTACTTTGGAACAACCATATTAACCATTGCAAAATTAATGAACAACTGTGGAACCCCCCATAATAACCGTTCCAGTGTGCAGGTCTGTTATGGTATTTTGAAAGCTACTTGATAACATTTATGAACGATTACTATAACAGAACTTCAATTATTTTAGGGCATGTAGCACATGAAAGTATTTACCTGTATTTTAAATAATAAACCATTAGTTTTACAGAAAACTCGTATCCTACGCGTATCGATAGATACTTTCAACTCAAGATCTAAGTATTTAAAAAAATCTATCTATTCGCCGATCCAAAAACATTACCAAACATAAGATCCAAGAACTGAACTTAATGATCTTCAGAGACAAACGGTTATGCAAGAAAGTGTTCGACCTATCCTTGAAACCTCGGAAAATCACGAAAACTATACCAGACCCCCAAAGACCAAATTATTATTTCCGGTTTTTGAAGGTGACACTGGACATATTGCAAGTGTTTTCAAAAAGGGTATAAAACCGTTTTTACATCCACAACAAAAACAGATTCTATGAAAGACTCAAGAGAATATCTTAGCTCCACTGGAATACATAAGTACCACGCAAATGCGGAAGATCTATTGGTAGATCCATTAAAACTCGACTGGAAAAATATAAGCTACATTTGCGTCTTAATCAGCCAGAAAAATCTCCGATTAGGTAAATGCCATCCAAATTGTCATAAAAAATGTAATTGGAAAAATAATGGGACATATTAATAGAGATGCCCTAAAAATAGAGTAATATCTGGATAGTGTAAATGAACCGTCATATTTTCATATAAAAATGACATAGAATCTATTGCATATCAACAAAAATTTTCATCACAACTCTTAACCTTTCCCACGTCTAACGGTTCTGTCCCTCTCTTCCTCCCTAAACTCGTCCACTGACGATGCTGGCCGCAATAACCAGCAAAAGCTTTGGCTTTTAAATTTAATTTAAACCAACGACCACAAAATAGCCGAATAATCATTAATTTTAATAATAATAAAGTTCACCGTGAAGTCGTAAATAATATTATGGCGACGAGAGTAGCTGAAGTTAAAGCAATATATTTCCTTTTTGCACCACGCCTCTCTTTATATTGATTCATACTTTGTACAGTTACTGCGTTCAGTGTATTCCAAGCTCATTTTTCGCTCCTGCTGTTCTAGTGGCAACCATACTTGCGTCGTAGATACAAGGTTGCGGGTTTAAACCAGAGTAGGGTGAATGGATTTTTAGGGCATAAACATCCTAAGTTTGGCTTCCTTCGGAAAGGAAATAAAACTGTTTTTTCCGATATTGAATGGAAATCTGCGTTAGCGCTGATTTACTTCTGATAAGGCAGTCATTGAAGCAAAATTGAAGGCTATGTGCAGTGTAGAAGAAAAGAGAGGTCAGGAATAATTTTCCAAATTTATAATATAGGGGGGTCGGTGTAGTAAGTTAAGAAACTGCGAAAAGGGTTTTCAATATACTACGATTAATAACTTAATTATCTCGTAAAGTGCTTCGGCTTTTGCTAAATGCTATCATTTACTGGTGGACACTGTTGATACATGAAATGATATATTGGGAAAGGATATTTTTTATGGAAGGAATTCGTTCCGGGCCTTCGTTTTAGGGTACCTCCCAGGCATTTGCCATTTATGAGGACTGAGGAAAACCTAGAAAAAACCTCAGTCAGGGAGAGAGGTGTCCTGTCGGGATTCGAACCCCAGACCTCCCGCTCGCGAGACCGCGCCTTAACGATCTCGGCCACCCGTGGCGGTAACGGATCGAGATGAACATATGTTTTAAAACTGGATGGCACCAATAGAAGGCACTTGAACAAACGTGTAGATAAATCCACCATTAGTGATAGTCGAGTGATTCGTAACACCAGAGGTTAAATTAACGCCCCTTGGAAAATGCTTGCGGATTCTTGTAAAAAATGGACGTTTTTCTCCCAGGCAAATTAAAATCTAGACTCTTTTCTCTGCCACCTTTAACCACAAGGTACGATTTTTACATGTACTCGCATTTCAGCTTCCAATCGTTCTGAGCCACTGAACAAGATACTCGCGTTTTTACCGACGATTTAACAGTTGAACTGCATTCCGTTGTGTGTAGAATTGTACGGCAAGAAATGAATATTCTTGTATCACGTGTGGGCTGCCTCCCAGGAGACCGTTCCTCGAGGGAAATTTCTTTTTTTAAAATAAATGGCAGTACTGCTGGGATGCTGGTTTCCCCCGTAAACTATATTTGCCACGGACGTAATCTTTATGGAAATTTTCGAGATAAACTCGACATGTAGTTTATACTGAAGGAGGTGGGAAGGGATGGAAGCGACTGAGGAAAAGAGGGGAGAAAAATGTGTCCGTAGAGAGGTTTTCTCGGCATAGAGTAACAGAGTTCATCAGAGAACATATAGTCGAGGGACTCTCAGTGACATACTGAGGAAGGGGCATGTCTTCACTTATCGCATGTGTAATAAACGAGCGTGACGTTGATATAGCTAAAAATAAAATGCTTAACAAAGTCTCTATATAAGCTTTCTGATACTTAACTCTCATGCAATTCACTAAATGGAAATATAAAGAAGTTTCAGCTGTATTCTAAAACATATCGGCTTTTATGTTTGTGGTAAGATTTCAGACATACGACTAAATTGATGAGAGCCTGACCCTTAGGAAAGATGATAAGGTAGACATTCATTCCAGTGTTTCAGTCATTAGTTTATGAAGTAGAGAATTAATTTATAACCAAACAGCATTTAAGTACTAGGGTGGATCCATAAGTTTCCGGCCTAACAATATTCTAGGTATGACAAAGACAAAAACTATATTTGACTTTTATGGCAATACACTTCTCACATCTTTAAATTAACATTTCAACCCCCCCCCATAAAGTAATCAGAAATCTTGTCTGCAAAATGGGCATAAACAGCATCCATCACTTCTTCGTCATACTTACATTTCCTTCCTCAAAGGTCCTTCTTGGGTTTTGAGAAGAGGAAATAGTCACTGGGAGCTAGATCTGGGCTGTAGATTGGATAGTCGATCTTCTTGAAGCCACATTTCTTCATAGCTACCTTTTGCAACAAGAGCTGTGTGTACAGGCGCGTTGTCGTAAGGAAGGCGCACACCACCACTCAGCTTTCCTCGCCTTTTCTCTTTGATGGAAGCACGTAGTCTGTGCAATAGGCCAGCATAGTACTCCCCATTTACTGTGGTGTTCCTGTCCTTGAAATCGATGAAGATTGTGGCCATGACTTCTTGGTTGACTGAGTGACCTTGGTCTTCTTCGCCTCTAAATTGTACGGCACTCCATTGATTCTCTTTTGGACAAGGGATCATACTAGAAGACCATAGTTTCATCTTATGTAACAATGGTTTGCAGGACCTCTCTCGTTGCCACGACAGAGCTCCAAAACTGTCTGACAATGGATGACTCATTGCTGCTTTTGGACTGAGGAGAGAAGTCTAGACACTAACCTTTTCCTGTTTAAAATTTCATGAATAATTCGAAGTAATGTTGTTTTAGAAAGGCCCAAACTTGAGTTATTTCTGTAGTTTTGAATCGCCGGACTTCCATGACTTCTCCTTCACAAGAGCGAGAGATGTTTTCAGAAGTGAGCTCCGCCAAGGGCGACCTACACGCTCTTCGTCTTCAGTGCTTTCTCGACCCATTCGGAAAAGTTTAGCTCACTCTTTTACGGTAGAGTATGAGAGGGATGCTTTCTTATATACACAGTCCAATCGCCTTATAATTTCATTTGGAATAAGTGCTTCTTTTGTGAAAAACTTAATAGCAGCTGGATACTCCATTTTGTACATTTCACAACTTTCTTTATGCAACTATATCTGAATAACTGAACACAGCGTATCGGAAGTTACAGCTGCAATTATTTACTTAACAGATAAGGTGTGACACAAGACTAGAATTTTATGAAGGGGATAATCCTTATCGGCGAAGCCGGAAACTTATTAACCCACCCTCGTATCTTCATGTAAAAGAATTCGTCTGGTTACAAAACCAGTTATACTACTTTTATTACAAAGGCTATGATAAAAAAAATCTGCGTTTTAATATCTAAACTTTATAATGAAAAAACAAAGTTAAGAACAATTAATTTCGAATTAATCTTACCATACTTTTAAAAGCTTAATCTATTGTGTTAAAATTTAATTTGACAATATTTTGTTAGCGTAATGTTCATGTAGTACATTGTTGTTGTTCATTGTTGTCTCTTCCGTTTCCTGCGTGTGAGAGGTATGCAGGTTGAGACATGTTCAGTCCCGCCGAGAGCAAAAAATGCAGGTGTCACTCGATGCTTTGAAATTCTGCTTTCGTCTCAGAACCTCAGCTGAGCCTATTCTTCCCTATAGCATTGCTCGAAAATTGTTTAAGTTGTTTAAATAGAAGAGACAATGACTTTCAATGGAAGGTGCACCAGCGCCTCCAGTTTGAGCTCTAATGGACAACAACATTAACACTGTTGCTGTCTTGTAATAGAGGATGATCGAATAACATTTAAAACACTTTCAGAAAATTTTCACTGTGAGCCATCCATAAGTTGGTAGCAGCACATGAGACGCATTTATGATGGTTGATTTCCGAACAAAAGAGCGTTCTCATGCAGGTTTGGAAGCAGCAGAGGATTTTTTTAAGGGAAGATGCAGGGTTTTCTTTCAAAGGTAATCACTGCAGATGGAACTTGACTACATAATTTCGATCGTGAGAGCAAACAGCAAAGCTTTGTGTGAGAATCCCCTGCACACACAACTGTAACTTAGCAGTGCTACAGAATACAACAAGGTATTCAAACGCTAAAGGCCACAATTCCGTGTTACAACCTGGATACTGCACCACGATAATGCACGGCCGCATGGGATAAATGTTGGATCTACATACCTGTGGATGTATATGTAGAAAAAATAAACTGGTTATTAGTTGGAACATGGCCAATAACAGACGCAGAAACGGGTTATGGATTGGAATGGATTTATTTTTTGTTATTTTATAAAAGTAAATAAACAACAACAGGAAAATAAAATTGCGATAAAATTCAAGACAATATACTAGAGTAAGAAAAACTAAAAGAAAGATTCAACATAGCATTTCAAAACAAAAAATTATCTATACTCCATATTCTGGTGATATAAGTATTACATATTAATAGTTGGGATATTAAAACAATGCATAAGCTACTACCAAAAGTAAAAGATTATTTAATACCTGCCATGCATAATTTAGGCTTAAAAAGCCTTGACATTTACTTTATATAATGTTCCTGTGTGACCACCTCCTTGGTCTAGTGGTTAGTGTTGCTGACTCCTGGTCGGGAAGCCTGGGTTCGATTCCCCGAATCCCTATACTTACGTAAACGTTTTTCTAAGTTAGGAAGGTCTGGAACGGCGTCCACCTAGCCTCGTGAGGACAATTGGGAGCCTGCCGATATAGTCACGTGATAGACGACCTGCGGGGTGCCAGCATGCTCATTATATGGCCCCATGCAATACTGCCCTCTATCATTGAATATGTAAGACGGAGATAGAGGAAGCAGAGGTCGCTGCGGCAGGTCAAGGCCCACCCCGGGCTGTAGTGCCAAATGAAAAGAAAGATGATATTTCTGTGTAAGGTTTATATCGAACAGATTGAGCATCGTTATAAAGAACACCAATATTAGATAATAAAATCATTTTCCACCAAACTACTATAATATCCCAGTTTATTTTATAGCTTGGAAAGAAAATAAAAGACAATCTGGTCATTAGAAACAAACCAAACAACATTAATAGATATAATTAACTTCAATTAAATGCTACTTAGGCTGTTGTTACCTTTATCTAAACTACAACAAATACATTGTAACCCACAACATGCTTTTGCGTCCGTTTATGGCCACGGCCCAACCATTTACCTTTTCTACATGCCAATCTAAATCCCTCCCCCATTAGTATATAAATCCAACACTTCGTTCCCTGGTGACGGAAGTAAGTTTACCTCCGAAAGCTTGAATTTTTACAAGCAAATGACCTGAATCCTGAAATTGACTGTTTAATTGGATAGTTTCTAATTCTTAAACTACTCATACATTATACTTAATTCTCTGAAAATTCACTTAATTTGCTGACTTAAACCAGATATACCATTTAAAAGTCATTTCTGGGAAGAAAATCGCAATGGAAAGTATTTAAACATGGCAGAAACATAAAATAAAAAGTACTAAATGTCACAAAGGAATGTAAAGGGGGAAAAAAGCACGATAATATTAAAAATGATGATTAGGTGGCATCAAACAGTTGTCTCAGTGAAAAGAAAGCTTTGTGAACTAAAAAAGCAGATAGTTTTACTTATAGGTCACGAAATATGAGAATAAAGGCAGCACCTACCATACAGTCGCTTTTTGAAACTATTATGAATACATTTGAATTGACAATAATTGGATTAAGACAAAAGGAACATCTCTTTAAACAACGCTGCATTAATTAGTAGCTCCAGTTAGTCGCACTTGTCTTCAATAGATTTTGATATTTCCTTCAAGTCGGGCAATAAGCATAGAGCCCCTTCACGGTACGAAGAACTGATTGAAAGGATTTTACCCTTAAATCTTCCAGAATTTAATTTACCAGCCGGCTTAGTGAAAATTAAAAGTGTGCCTCCCCTTGTCTTCGTTCCTCGGCGAATTTCCCGTCGTCCTTTACGGGTTACGTTTCAATTTGCCGGACTGCACGCCAATCGTCAGTTACAGATGCAAATGGATACTTGACGAAGTTGAAATCGATCACAAATACAGTTGCAAACACGCTATTCGGTTTGCACGATTGGGGAACTTGATTACTTAATTATTAAGCTAAACTGATTCACTCACTGCCGGGTCTAGTCATTCTGTTAGCTTATGGATTAATGAGAAAATTCGCCAAAACACAATTAATTGATCTCTGTTAGTCGAAAATGTTTGATGAAATTTTCATCTCCAGCATTCAACCCCATAGCACAGCGCGCATTCTGTCGTTCAGAATAGGCAAATATCAGTTGGTAAACATTTTTTCTACCAGGTTTTCGCCTTCCTGAGATGGAAAGTACTCGCATATAGCATTCAATTCCATATGAGCCATCGTACGTTCGAGGGTAGGTCCACAACTTTCCGATCTAATCATTTTCTATGTATGATAAAGACAAAAACTATATTTCACTTTTAACTAGTTGCCCTTTATTGCAATACACTTCTCACATCTTCGAATTAACATTTCAAGCCCCCCCCCCAATAGTCAGAAGTCCTGTCTGCAAAATTGGCATAAACAGCGGCCATTACTTCTTCGTCCCACATAAATTTCCTTCCTCGAAGGTCGCTCTTGAGTCTTGAGAAGAGAAAATAGTGACTGGGAGCTACATCTGGGTTGTATGGTGGATGGTAGATCTCCTTGAAGTCACATTTCTTCACATCTTCCTTTGCAACAAGAGCTGTGCGCACAGGCGCGTTGTCGTGAAAAAGCGCACACCATCACTCAGCTTTCCTCGCCTTTTCTCTTTGATGGAAGCACGCAGTCTGTGCAGTAAGCCAGCATAGTACTCCCCATTTACTGTGGTGTTCCTCTCCTTGAAGTCAATGAAGAATTTTCCTTCACAGTCCCAAAAGATTGCGACCATGATCTTGGTTGATTGAGTGACCTTGGCCTTTAGAGGGTGCTTCGCCAGGTTTACACCATTCCATTGATTCTCTTTTGGACAAGAGATCATACTAGAGTTTCATCTCCTGTAACAATGGTTTGTAGAACTTCTTTCTCGTTGTCACTGCAGAGCTCCAAAAATGCCTTACAAAGATAATACGTTACCGCTTTTGGATTGAGGAAAGAAGTCTAGGCACCCATCAGGCACTAACCTTATTCATGTTTAAAATTTCATGAATAATTCTAAGAATTGTTGTTTTAGAGAGGCCCAAGCTTGCTGGTATGTTTATAACTTTGAGCCGCCGGTCTTTCATAATTTCTCCTTCCATAAGAGCGAGCGATGTTTTCAGGAGTGAGCACCTCCAAGGGCCGACCTGCACGCTCTTCGTCTTCAATGCTTTCTCGACCCATTCGAAAAAATTTGGCCCATTCTTTTACGGTAGAATATGAGGGGGATGCTTCCCCATATACCCCGTCCAATCGCTGTTTAATTTCATTTAGAGTAAGTCCTTCTTTTTTGAAGAACTTAATAACAGCTCGATACTCCATTTTGAACATATCACAATATTCTACACATATCCTTCTTTATGCAATTATATCTGAACAACTGAACACAGCAGAGCGGAAGTTACAGCTGCAATTATTTACTTAACATATATGATATGACACCAGATAAGGGTTTTGTAAAGGCGAGGTCGGAAACTTATGGACCTACCCTCATACAATGGAACTATCATCACGAAAGTATACAAGAATTGGCGTAGGGTATACTTGCAACATTTAAAAAAACAAGAGAATATTGCGTGGACCCTCACATAAATTTATATGAACAGAACAAAAGGGTTGCTATTTAATTTTCAGCATTGGATAAAAATATCAATTATGATCAAGAGCTTTTTCAAACTTTGCTCCTTCGCGTACATAAGTCCATACTTACTCAACAACAGCAGTCACAGATGAAGATATTGCTCATGTAGAAGCCTTAGTGAAGAACATTGGCAAATGACTTAGTGGAACATAGACGAATCTCTAAACATTAATGCTTCACAGATGGCAGAAATTCTGCACAAATATTTTTGTGTGAGAAAATTGTGATGATGTTGGATACGCTATAACCTAACAAAAGAGTATAAAGCAACAATAGTGGAACGAAGCCAGAAAATGGTTCTTCGTTTCGACAAAGGCAGCTCCTGACGTGTCCACGATATATTTAGGCGACGAAAGCTAGAATTACTAATACTACCCGAATTAGAAGCAACCAGTGATCTGGGTCTTCCCAGTGAAGGATGTTCGATGTTGAAAAGTAAGTCTTCCAGTTTATTCCATTGAATAGCTATATAGCAACCATTCCACTTCGGAAGCAAACAAACAAAAATTCATTGGCAACTGGTATACCACTGTTCGGGGTCTTCAGAACTCTTAACAGAAAGAAGATGCAAAATTTGTTGGAGAGGATTGACGGTTCCCTGCGCCAATACCGCCACGGGTGGCCGGGGTCGTTAAGGCACGGACTCGTGAGCGGGAGGTCTGGGGTTCGAATTCTACCAGAACCGTCCTCCCTGACTGTTTTTTTTTTTTCCAGGTTTTCCTCAATCCTCGTAAATGTCAAATGCCGGGAAGGTACCCTTAACTTAGGCCTGGAACGTTTCCTTCCTTAAAAAAAGTCTTTCCCAATATATCATTTCATCTCATGTATCATTTGTGTCCATCGCCTGTGGTTCCTCAGTAGTACAAACAGGTGTTAAACACTACTAAAAAAAAAAAAAAAAAAAAAAAAACTGCGTCAATGCCTCTATGCACATCTCTATGAAAATGCCACTACCTACCATACAGTCCAGGTCTAGCCCCTAGTGACTTTTCCTATTAATAACTGTCAACAGTTTGGGAGTCCGGAGGAATTCTGAGAAAGCTGTTACGTTCTACAAAGAAGAGGGTGGTTTCAGTTCTAAAGAAGCATGCGTGCCCTGCTTCCATGATTGGTTTCAGAGTATGCAACTTTGTATTGAGAGTGGAGGAGACAGCTTTATGATCTTCTACTTAATAGGAGCCATAAAACAATACAATTACCTTAGTATGTAAGATTATTAATTACCTGTATGCTTAAAAGGACTTTTTAATAGTGTTTAACGTCCATTTTTACTACTGAGGCACCACAGGCAGTGGACACTGATGATACATGAGATGAAATGATATATTGGGAAAGGATTTTTTTAGGGAAGGAAGAGTTCCAGGGCCTCCCCGGCATTTGCCATTTATGAGGACTGAGGAAAATCTGGAAAAAACCCAGTTAGGGAGGACGGTCTTGGCGGGATCGAACCCCAGACCTCCCGCTCAAGAGTCCGCTACTTAACGACCTTGGCCACCCGTGCCGGTAACAAGGACATTAATCATCATGACGGACATCTGGATCGGAACTGGTTTATAATCGAGGTATATTTCAGTAATTCGAACATGAAGATCTTGAAACAGTTCCATAAAAATACTGGTACATTTTGTACTTATGTGTATGTCAGTAGTACCTGAAGAAACAGAAAAGTGAATTAAGAGTGAAGAATCAAAAGAAAATTGACCTTCACAGGTTGTGTTCAAAATGAGGACAGCTCCCACACTGTCATATAAAGATGGCTGCACTGTAGTATTTCAGCAGCAGTTTCAGAACAAGCAGCTATAATATGTCTTGTCATATCTTCTGATGTAGTCGGCATGTCCTTGCAGATAGTGTCTTTTCGGTCCTGATGGTGAAGTGATTACTTGCCTTCTAAACCCAAGATAGCGGGGTTCAAGCCCGGCCGGGATGGATGAATTTTTTCGGGTGTAAAAATCATAAGAATGACTTCCTTCGGAAGGGAAGTAAAGCCGTGTCGTACATTTACGGCACGAAATAGAACCTCAATCCTGAAAGAAGAGACCTCGGAGCAAAATTTGTCGGCCGTTTCACGCCCTGATTTGAATGGGACGCTGATGACCTGAGCTGCTAAAGAGCGTCCGTAAATAAAACAAATCCACAAGCCAGTGTCTTTTAGCTTTCTCCACAGAGAACCACATAAAGAGGTCAACTTTGAGCAGAAGTCAAAGATTTTGAAACAATCAGTGAATACAAGCTGTAGTATATTAGGATATCTTTCAGCATACACTTTACAAGAAAAAAACTTCATTCTTTACATATTCTCAATACACCATGAGCCGGTAGATTTTCTCAGCATAAATAAACACTGGCCAACAAGTTCCAATGTAATCCGTGTAAAGAAACAAAAGTAAACAAACATACGAACCTGTAGTCTAGTAACTAAGCAGTTAAATGCAGCAGCAAACTGTAGACATTTAAAAGTTTCATATTAAGATGGCTCGTAAAGTACTTGCACCAGAATCGTGCAATTAACACAACTGGCATTCTAATTTCCTCGGGTTTTGTTTCATTTATGTCAACAGGCATTGTGCTATTTGAAAAGTGTAATTTTCTTCAAGATATGCATATTATAATAATTATTAACACCTGTTTAGGGCTACAATTATCATCCCTTGTTTATACTTCACTTCTGTGAAAGTAGCATGTCAACAGTATCTTCCATTTCAGAGATATTACAGTGGAAATTTAGGTGATTCACTCTGTTTATTCCTGGATAAACTTACCCCTCCGTCTCTGATTATTCATCCGCCTTGGTAATTCACTAAGTTATCCTAGGATTCGTGGGTACACCCATTTATTTGCCAATGCCATGCACTTTCTTTGGATTTGCCTAATTTATTTTGCAGCCTTGCCATTGGTTTAGATGTTGCTAACGCCAAGAGCTGGACTTGCTAGTGTGCAGCAGGGTTATCCTATTGGAAAGCATTGCAATAAAATAAACCTCTCGTATCGTGTTTTTCGTCCGGCTCAGCCCTCCATGGGGTCAGTATAGGGTCGGGACCGGAATCAGTTTTTCCGCCCCGGAATATTCATGGGCCCGAACCCCCTTCAACTCCATGCCCGTATTTTACAGAAAATAAGTTCCCTTGCTTCGCCTTCTTCTTTATATTTCACCCTCACAAATGTTTTTATCTTCAACGTCAATATATAAGCTTATGTATATATATAACTGAACAGTAATTTTTTATATCTTTCTGCTCGTTCCAGTCAAGGTTTGAAGTATTTATGGCCAAAGCATGAAAGAGAGAGAGGGAGAGAGAACTGAAAGAAACAAAAGACTATCTTTCTCTTCCGCGACTAGATACAAATGAAATTAGCTGGTGCTGACATCTGGATGGGGCAGAAGGCAAGTAAGGGGCCGCTCGCATCCCTAACGTAATAAAAAGAGCTAATATCGTATTCGTGCCATGGTTCATCGCAGATTCTGTTTTGACTAGCTAATCCTGATGTTGACACCAATATCTGTCACAAAGAGGAAGAGAGAGAGAGAGAGAATGAGAGACTGTTATGATGCTCCATAACAGAAAATCAATTTGGAGCTTGCAGTTGGAAAAAAATAAATAAAAACAGAGCAGATATAGGCGGAATGTTTACTTATGAATGGTATAACGCAAGGCTTTAATGAATTGCACGTCGGTTGTGGCATGGGTCAATTTAGAATCACAAAAAATAATTTTGAACACATGCAATAAATCTCTTTCCATTACCATAAAGATTTTAAGTGCTATTATGTAACATTGTATTCTCAAGGTAACATGTGCACATAATTACTCAAGAAATTGGAAATGAATGCACAATAAAGGCAGGATATGAGACTATATACCACTGATATCCAGAAATGTTCATCGGAATTTCCAAGCACTAACACCAAAATGAAGCGGAGTGAAGTTATGTTGGTGCTAAACTGTAGACAACAGGTGGGAGAGTGCAAAGGTCACGACCTCAATTCACTCTCTCCCCTTAGTTTTTGTTTAACTACTGAGTGATGGCTGCTAGCTTGTGTTCTTGCTGTGTTTGATAGTTTAAGTATACCTAACTTGATGATAAGTGCTTAAGAATTCCTATGCCATTCATGTCTATATGGTTTGAGAATGTTTTCCTCGAATTAAAAACAAAAATTTTTGAGGGCTGAAAATAAAGTGATGACGACATTGAAGTCATGTTGATAATGGGTTTTGTTCTCAGTACCTCTTGAAGAAGGGCACAACATACTTGTAGTCGAGCGAAGTCGAGTAGTGGTCCGACCTAAGGCAATGTTTTCTAAAAGTGAGCAGCCTGTTTGGATTAAAGTCGCGATCACAAGGGACAGGAACGCGAGAGAATGCCATACACTTACATAGCTTTTAAAACATATCTCCTCTTGCTCTCGAAAGTGTGCAGCTCTGAAGAAGAGCAAGGAAAGGGTAGCGGCATTAACTTGTATTAATACATCAGAAATCACAAATAGGGAATTGTGCAAGCAAAGGATTTAAAAACGTGTTAATGTCAGATCTACTTAAAATCTTCAAAATCAGTAAAATGCTTGACTGGACCACGAACTTGTTAAAAGTTGGTTCTTTGAACATTTTGCATCCGAGATAATAGCAAAATTAAAAATAAAATTTGCCACTCAAAGCCATTCTGTACATCGATAATGCCTCTTCGTACCCTGATGAGAAAAAATTGCAGCCAGCTGATATTCATGCAATGTTCTTGTCCTCCTAACATTATCTGATTAATTCAGTCAATGGGGTGCTTGAGAACTGGAAAACAGAATACCGTCGGTATCCTACGAACAGTTTGTTGCAAGCAAAAGAAGAGGACGGGGGTTTTGTAATTGAAATACCAAGTATAGCAAATGTGCCATTTAAGACATTGCAGAATCCTGAATGAAGTAAATTTTGAATTCATGTAAAATCATGGCAAATATTTTGTTATTAAATTAATCAGATTTAGTGTATGTGAAAAGCGATGGAAGCAACTACTAAGCGTTAATCAACATTGATACATCTCAACATTTTTTACAATACTTAACAAGGGTAGGTCCATAGGTTTCCTGCCTAACCATTCTCTAGGTATGATAAAGCTAAACACTATATTTCAACTTTTCAATATAGTTTACCTTTATTGCAATGCACTTCTCACATATTTGAATTAACATTTCAATCCCCCCCCCCCAAAAAAATAGTCAGAAGTCTTCTCTGGAAAATGGCCATAAACAGCATCCATCACTTCTTCGTCACGCTTAAATTTCGTTCCTCGAAGATTCTTTTAGAGTTTTGAGAATAGGAAATGGTCACTGGGAGCTAGATCTGGGCTGTAGGGTGGATGGTCGATCTCCTCGAAGCCACATTTCTTCACAGCTTCCTGTGCAACAAGAGCTGTGTGCATAGGGGTTGTTGTGAAGAAGGCGCACACCACCACTCAGCTTTCCTCGCCTTTTCTCTTTGATGGAAGCACGTAGTCTGTGCAGTAGGTCAGCATAGTACTCCCCATTTACTGTGGTGTTCGTCTCCCTGAAGTCAATGAAGAGTATTCCTTCACAGTGCCAAACGTTTGTGGCCATGATCTTCTTGGTTGACTGAGTGATCTTGGCGTTAAGAAGCGGTGTTTCGCCATGTTTACATCACTCCATTGATTCTCTTTTGAACAAAGGATCATAGTAGAGGACCATAGTTTCATCTCCTGTAACGGTGGTTTGCAGAGCTTCTCTCTCGTTGTCACGGCAGAGCTTCAAAAATGCCTGACAACAGATGACTCGTTGCTGCTTTTGGACTGAGGATGGAAATCTAGTCATCCATCTTCCACTAACCTTATTCATGTTTAAATATTCATGGATAATTCGAAGGACTGTTGTTTTAGAAAGGCCCAACTTTGCTATATCTGTAACTTTGAGCTGCCGGTCTTTCATAATTGCTTTCACAAAACGATGTTTTCAGGAGTGAGCACCTCCAAGGGCCGACTGCACGCTTTTCGTCTTCAATGCTTTCTCGACCCATTCGAGAAGGTTTGGCCCATTCTTTTACGGTAGAATATGAGGGGGGTGTTTCCCCATATACACCGTCCAATCGCTGTTTAATTTCATTTGGAGGGAGTCCTTTTTTGTGAGGAAGTTAATAACAGCTCGAAACTCCACTTTGAACATGTTACAATCTTCTACACATAGCCTTCTTTAAGCAACTATATCTGAACAACTGAACAAAACGGAGTGGAAGCTACAGCTGCAATTATTTACTTAACAGATAAGGCATGACACCAGATAAGGTTTTTGTGAAGGCGGTAACCCTTATCGGCGAGTCCGGATACTTATGGACCTACCCTCGTATTTTTTGTAATGGGCAGAGGGATCAACAGCGCACATTATTTTGATAACATGATTAAAATAAAATTCCTGTATACATATACCGGCTGAAAGAGGTATGTACGTCATCAGCTAAGGAGATGATTTTATATATAGAGACAAATAAAATTATATAATAAATTTTAAAGTCGAGAATGAATTGCAACAAAATAAAATAACTTTGGCGCACTTGTTATGGCCTTAATATGCAAATACAGAATGAGAATGACAAGGCATAATGAAATACATCAAACACAGCTGGTCAGCATTTTGTTGTTCTGTTTGCTTTCTTCCTTATGAGCTATGTTTCGTAATTTTAAACCAAAGTTAGATAATGGGAGGGTGTCTGAATGTGCTGCGCAAATCCCACACACTTCAAACCGGTTTAATATAAGGAATGAGCGCGCAGTTGCACATTTTAACACAGTGGTTGATCGTTCAGTTACAATTTATGTTTTACTTATGTGCACGTAATAATTGTAACATTCGTTGAATGTTTAAATAAATGCAAAATTTTTACTTTTTTGTTTTCTTTAAATTATCAAGTAAACTATTTCACTTTTATTTCTATTTATTAAAGCTTACGTAGAAACATTTCCGTTCAACTAAAACATTGCATATATTTGTAATTTAGTTTAAGTACGTATGAGTAAATGTTTAAGTGTAAAAAATTTATTTTCTTTAGCTCTTTCATTCAATGCTAAAAGAAATGTCTTTCGTTTTACACACTTTTATTAAATGTTGAAACGTACGCTGCAAAGACGCAAGAACTCTCTGAGTATCAATCAAACGTTACAATTTTCGCAATGCAATTGGTGCAACGTAATCGCGGCCGCTTTCATTCAGCGTGCAACAGGCAGCGGTTAAATTTCCCCTGCAGCCGCGAAAATCTGTCCTTTACATTCACCTGCACAGTATATAACTCCAGTAACTACAAGTGGAGATGCGGCTTCCAAACGTCTCTTTTTTCAAACACGTTTTCTACAATCTATGAAAAATGGAAGAAAAGCTTTCTTAACTTTTTCATTGTTTGCATCGATACTTCTTTCTGGTTCCAAGGTATTCCTTCCACTTGGTATAATAACTGTACAACATTTAAAATTTTCATGTATTAAATAGCTTATTTATAAATTGTATCTTGATTTAGCATTGTTTTTCTTTTTGTGAGAAATTTACAATGTTAAATAAATGCGAGCACTATGTTGATATGATATTTGCAGTAGCAGAGCCTGTAGTATACAAAAAATTAAAATGTGCGACATCTTAAAATGTATTAAAGTAAACATATGTTAATAATCATAATTTGATGCATCAATCCATTTTGCCAGAGTTGCATCCATCTTCCCAAGGACTTATATGCTGTGTAAATTTTTGTAAGTGTGTAATGTGGAAATTGTAAAATTTAAAACAAACCTTATTTATGTTTATGATGAATTCGGTAGATTTTCATTTGATGGGTTTATTGCAAAAATTTACTCTGGTCAATGATAAAACACAAGACTCAATTCCTAACAAAGAGTGAACTTTCATGATCGATTTACCACGACCTGACACATTTATAGCTTGTGTGTACCACCATTGCCCATAGCCGTATGAGAGTAGGCTTAAACCAGTGCACCGATCTGATAAGGTCTCTGTGATCAGCCGAAAGAAGGCCCTGAGACCTGACTCACTGGCACTGCAGTTTTTATTATTATTTTTTTTTGAATAGTGTTTAACATCTGTTTTTACTACTGAGGCACCACAGGCGATGGATATTGATGATACATGAGATGAAATGATATATTGAGAAAGTATTTATTGTTAATGACGGAAAGGTTCCAGGTCTAAGTGTTGGGTACCTCCCTGGCATTTGCCATTTATGAGGACTGAGGAAAATCAGAAAAAAAACCTTGGTTTGGAATGGCGGTCCTGGCGGGATTCGAACCACAGACTTCCCGCTCACGAGTCCGCGCCTTAACGACCTCAACCACCAGTGGCGGTCTTGCACTGTATTAAAATGCCAGGCCTTTAATGGGAAAATTAACCAATTTTAAAAATTGCTTCTATAAGTTCAAGAATAGCAAATAGAATAGCAACAAATCTTTCTGGATAGCAGCACAAAAACAGAATAATTTTAAAATTGTCTCATTGTTTCATAATTCAATATTTTCACAAGAAAAGTATTTTTTTTAAATTTTGATTTATTTATAAACTTTAATATAAACAATAAACTTGAATGTTTATAATGACAGGGTGTTCATTTATGAATGAAATGACATAAAATAAATTGTGCAAAAAATTCCTTTTGCCACTATCCATTTTTAAAAATTAAGCGTATATGTAAAGAAGAAAAGAAAATCGAACTAATTAAATGTACACACAAACAGCATTAAAGGCTTACAAGATGAAATACGATATTTTACTATGCCCGATGTCCCAAAACACTCAATTAACCCAGGTTTATTTAAATTGCATTAACGTTCAAAACCAATGCTTTGTTTAGTACTAATAATTTATAATGTCTTCATAATGTTTATTTACGGCCCTTGTGTTATGCTGCACATTTACCATGCAAGTCTTTACCACATCAAACACACACTATACGCGACCTCTTTCTCTTTTGTTCGGAGTGACAAATTGCTCACTGTCTTTCTAATTTTCTTGGCAGAATTTTCATCCCACACACAGCTACATTGCTGTTGTTTGAGTTACTTAAAAGTGCGCTTTAAACGAAATAATCCGCACGCAAGGATGCATAATCTAAGAATATAATTGTAGATGATTTGTTTTCTTTTCAATACGGTTTTCCTGATATAATAGAAACGAGTTTAGCATCGCTATTAAAATAATATTAAATATACCTTTATTGCAATATTTGACGGTTCTGCGTTCATCTAAATAAAAATAAACCATTATATCTTAGCATCAATTTCCCCCATATAACTGTTACAATTTAATATTACGCGTGGGTTCTTTTTAGTTGCATTTCTGTTTCTGAAGGTGGCAATCACATCCGATTCTAAGCACTAGATTTTTTTGGTATGTCTTTTGTTTTAATCCCGTCAGTAAAACTGCTCCAATTTGTAATATTTACTGGAAACTAATTTAAACGGTATTTGAACTTCCTTTCTATTTTTTTCGGATGCTGGCTACTAATTTATGTCCCTACCAAGAAGGACTGATGTGAAAAATAGCTGTTTTTGTAGACACGATAACGCTTACTTTGATAGTATGCCTAATGATAACATTTCAGGACAAGTGTGAATGCAAGACCATTATTTTTTATTTCATTTTTTTCTCCCACCAATTTTCCACCAAAAACTTAAACAATACCTAATTGCATGACATATCCAAAATTTTATTTCCCATTTATGATGATTTTTTTGGCAGATAATGGAAGTAGTTGTGTGTGACACTTAGTGCTAACTAAACAGTAGCTGGTGAGAAATCTAGTGATGATCTATTTGCATGATCAAAAAGAGGCTGGAATCGAACACAGAAACCATAGGCAGGAGACCCGGGATTTGAAAAATTGCTATTGTTAATTAAAATAAAAAAATTTAAAAGAAACTGAATCCTATTTCTGGAAACGCGTCTTATATCCAAAATTACATTAATAAACACCCTAATTTTATGAAATCTGGTGCATTCTTCAGGCACTTGATCTTGAACATGTTGAGAGCTCATATAGAACTAGCCCTGGTCAGCATAACAGTTAGTTTCTGTCACAATACGATTCATCAAATAAAAATAAATAAATTGAAATGGGATTTCAGAAAGGAATCAGGAAGAGGAACGTGTTTAGGTTCAGAAAGTTCCATGAAGGAGACAAGAGGTTAAGGATTGTGACGCATTTCATCAGGAAATACTCCTGTGAAATGTTCTTGAGAGTTGTGTATGTCATAATCATCATTGGTGTAATGATAATCCAAAACATTGTCAGTGTTTAGAGAATTGCCACTGTCAGAAAGCGACAAACGCCTCCTCTTTAGATGCGGAGAACAAAAGGGCCTGCCCTGTAGTTTTTTTAATAGTGTTTAATGCCCGTTTTTGCTACTGAGACACTACAGAAGGCGGATACTGATGATACATGAGATGAAATGATATATTAGGAAAGGAGTTTTTTTTAGGAAGGAAACATTCCAGGCCTAAATCTACGGTACCTCCCCGGCATTTGCCATTTATGAACACTGAGGAAAACCTCAGTTAGGGACGACGATCCTCGCGGGACTCGAACCCCAGTCCTCCCGCTCACCAGTCCGCATCTTAACGACCTCGGCCATCCGTGGCGGTGTGCCCAGTGTAATTCCTTCACTGTCATCAGAACTGAAATGATCACTTTCACTATCGGATATCAAATCATCATCACTAACATCGCACTCTTCAAGATATGTGATTGTCTTATCTACGTCAGCCGTAAAACATCACGGGAACAACTTGCCGTTTTCAATCCTTCGAACACCATTATGAGACATGAACTGACAAGTGTTACTTTCTGATATAAAATACCATCCTTGTGAAAGCCGAAAGTTCCTCATAACAACACTTAATAAAATTCAGAGCTGTCACTTTCAAGAGATTGCACTCCCTGACGAAAATCTCTCACAAAAATAATTATATCAGAAAATCCTGGCAATAGGCAATTATAGACAATCCTGGCCTATATTTAAATAAGTCCATCTGATCATCTCTGGCGTTTAAAGAGCGGACGACCACGTTAAAACATTAATATTAAACGGCACCTTGTTGCTCCGTGCCGTTGCGGCAACTGCTCTGACGCATTGCTAAGGCGGGTAGCCACCTAGCACGGCGTATGTTAAACGCTTCAGAATTCTTTGTGTATATAGTATTGTGTTGGTTTTTTATTTGCTTTATTTACGGACGCTCTTTAACAGCTTAGGTCATCAGCGTCAGGGCGTGAAACGGCCGACAAATTTTGCTCAAAGGCCTCTTCTTTCAGGCTTGAGGATTTTTATCGTGCCGTAAATGTACGACACGGAACCCACGGCTTTACTTCCCTTCCGAAGGAAGCCATACTTACAATTTTTACCTCCGAACAATATCCATCTATTCTGGCCGGGATCGAACCTGTGATCTTGGGTTTAGGAGGCAAGTATGGTTACCACTACACCACCAGAACCCACTCTTATCTTTTTCATGTAGCATTGTATTATAAAACAGTTTTCCTTTTAACTCTCACTGAAAGTTTTGAGATAGTAGACTTCATTCACGGATATTTAGCATGTTAACTAGTGAATATGTTGGTATGAATGCCCAAAAATTTCTTCCCATTATGAATGCACAAAAACAACTAAGCTAAAGCTCATTATAGAAGTGTGTGTAATTGTGCAAAACTCGAACTTTCTGTTTTAGAAGAACGGAAACTCCGTTAAAATATTAGAATGTTCTTTTGCTCACTTAGCGTTTCCTAGACATATTATTAATAGAAAATGTAGTTTTATAGTCTGTGGTATATTTCCAAATTGAATTTAGAGATTGTAAGAAAAGTCGGGTTATATCTGGAGAAGCCATTGAAAATACTGAGTTAACTATTCGTCTATGATAACTACAGCACTATTACTTTAGCGCATTATGGAAGAAACTTAGTTAATGAATATTTAAGGTTAGGACATGGATATTTTAGGTTATTATAAAATGGGTGGTCGCTCTGATGGCCGGGAGGAAGGGACGAATTGAGAAATACACCGGGCGTCCAGATCCCGGGGTGGTCATGCGGAGTCCGTAATGTTTTCCAAGTGGTGGCAAGTTCTAGACGCTGACAGCCGTGTGAGCGCCATGAAGGTATCAAACATCACAGTACTTGCCTCAATGACAAGGGAAAACCACAAAAGATAACCCCAATATCAAGATGAATGAACTTTAGGAACAGTCCAAATGCGACTTTCAAGTGTTACTGCTTTGTAGCATTTATGCATTTAGCGTTTAATGATTGTGGGGTTGCAAAAAACAGTTGTTTATATTGTAATCCTCAAAAATTAACTGAAGTAGTTCAGATTTATTTAATTTGATAACTAAGAGACATTTTAAACTTTCTAAACTCAAATAATCTTAACAGAGTTTTAGAGCTATTTATACTTGTCAACGAAGGGTATAAAATTAAAACGCGGTACCACTGTTTCTGCTTTTCTTTAAAATTTAGAGCAACACTACTAATTAAAACATTAATGTCCCACTAAAAGTTTAGACTAAATTAGTGTGAGCTTTTTTATTTCATATAACACATGTCACACTTTTTATAAAATGTTAAATTGGACTTGTTCATGAAGAATAAGCATTAATAATACTAAAAAAGACAATACTGCTTTTACATTCGATCGATACTCTTTTTTTGTTTTTCGTTACTGTATGGTGTTAGGCGTATAATATACAATACACAATAGCTAAACGCAAAACCCCTTTTTGCAGCTTTATTTTCATAAATCTAAACATCTTGACGTAAATTCTTTCAAATGATAGATTAGGTATTACGATACGGTTTTAAGCAAACACGGTCTTGCTATACACAGTGAATTATTTATGGAAAGTTAGTAATGAAATGAAAGACTGGAAGAAAACAGAACAGTGGTTAAAATTAATTAGCTGTGCTAGATATTTCCTTATAATCTCAATTGTTTTCTATATATATAGTTCATTGTTTTGAATGGTTTTTTCTAATATATATATATATATATATATATATATATATATATATATATATATTTAAAAATGATTCAAAACAGGCTAGTTCTATAATTTGTCTGTGCTGTCAGACTTTTTGTACCTATATAGCACTTTACACACTGTATTTTAAGGGGGGAAATATTTCCATTTTAAATTTCTATCCTTGTGGTAAGGCACAGCAAATTTACATTCAAATCACATCCAGGTCGTATTTGGATTAAATGTTGCAAGCAACAACTTATACCGGGTTTTTCACGGTTTTGTCGTCCGTTTCACGCAGCTGGTGAATCGGCATTTCAGCGGCAACTCCCGGAGAAACGATATAATATTCGCGTAACTAATTGCCAGTTCTCAAAATCGCTACTACAATTACAGTGCAGTTAAACACATTCATTATGACAAGAGATTTTTTTTTGAATGGTGTTTAACGCCCGTTTTTACTACTGAAGGAACACAGTTGGTGATACATGAGTTGAAATGAAATATTGGGAAAGATATTTTTTTTAATGAAAGAAACGTTCCAGGCCTAAGTTTAGGGCACCTCCCCGGCATTTGCCGTTTATGAGGACTGAGAACAACCTGGAAAATACCTCAGTCAGGGTAAACGGTCTTGGCGGGATTCGAACCCCAGACCTCCCGCTCACGAGTCCGCGCCTTATCGACCTCGGTCACCCGTAGCGCTCCAAGAAATGTTTAAATTGTTGTCCTGCTATACGCTGATGAGCTGATATGTTAAAGAGCGTCCAAAATAAATCAAATAAATTGTCCTGCTATATGCAAACATTACTGGCTCCTTTTTAGCAAATTCCCATTCACACACATCAGTTCATTTTTCGAAATTGAGTCAAATTAATCTTAAAAGCATACAAGCCTACTGTTGTCTAAAATTATAGGCAGGTCATTTGGTATTCGAACCAATTTCTGTAATTGAGTTGTAGGAAACATCAAAGATATGTTTATTAATCCACGTTTATTATTCTTTACTTATGAAGAATGGTTTCATTTGTAGACATGCTCATGTTTTGAGATAAAATAACGTATTAAAGTACAGAAAAATCGATTTTATACTCATAACCAGAAAATGGGTATATTATGAGCAGTAAATGTAGGCACAGTGATATAGTCTTATTTTTATTCAGAATACCATACGTGGCATACATTTTTTATGGTTGAACAATTGGCTGATCGTGAATGCCGATTCAAGTATTTCCAGAAAGAAAATTAACTAAATAAATTTAAGATTTGGCTTGGACAAGTAAAGATTTTCAGTTTAAATTTATCTACACTTTTATTATACAAAGGCCGTACCCAGTAATGTAGAAAAACTTTGCCATGTACGCAGTAAACGATTTGTGTTCATAATACAGCACAGATGCACAGCCTTTAAAAACATTTTTATTGTGTAATGCTGCATTATACATTAATTGAGGTTAAATACTATAATGTTGATATTGTGCAGTTAAGGAAAAAGCGAACTATCTCAGAAGTACAGAAAATGACCTACTCTGTCTTAAAAACCAGGTTATTGATGTTTGGATCTCGCGCTGTGTTCTCTTCCGTGATGTGACATTTCTCTATCTTCGAAATACAATTAGATCGGCAGTTGTCGCCACAAATATGCAAGCGCTCATTCCAGGAGATTAAAGTTCTCTGTGTTAGTCATACCAAGTTTTTTCTTTTACTTTTCCTGCAGTTCATGATCACCTTGAAGTTCATTGTTTGACATGAAATCAATTCATGCATTTCTTCCATTGTCACCCACTCATTAACGTTTTCATTTTCGATTGTAGAATTTTCTGGTAATTTTTCTAACATTCCTTTCGTTTCACAGATTTCATCGTCCTTGTTTCAACTTTCACTAACTTCAATTTCATCCATATTCTCATTCATTTCTCTCTTTTTTGTCTAGGATGGACACTAAGAATAAAAACTTCGAAAATCAACAATTCTGGTATTTAAGAATGAAAACAGGTTACGCAAGAATGAGAAATGGTATTTGAAAGGGGCAGAAATTGAGGTGGTAAATAAATTTGCCTATTTGGGCATTAGGCTTAACAAGAACGTAGGTTATTTTTGGAAGCTATTACTGCCTGTAGGTATAAAATAACAAAAATGCATATAAAGTGCTTGGAGAAAATATATACGGGTTGTAGTAGAGGCTAAAATGATGTTTGGGGTAGAAATTTTGGGTAGTAATGAGGGATGGCTGACAGAAATTTCTGCAAGTAAATTATGGGCCTATCAAAACTTCATCAAATGAGATTTCACAAGCTGAATTAGACAGACTAGGGAGTAGAGGAAAAATAGTGACAAGATCTTTGAAATATGCTTCAGGTATAAGAATCTGGAAGAGAATTAAAATTTGAAACACTGTCTAGTAGATACAAGAGAAAGTGAGGGGAAGAAATACTTGGGTTAGTACAATCAATTAGATTTTGGAAAAAGTTGGCTTGGGTATGGTGTGGCATGATAGAAGAGGTAAAGAAAGAGTTTTTGGAGAGAAATTTGAAGAGAGGTGGTTTTAGTGGTAAAAAGTCATTGAGGATTTATAGCGGGTTAAAGAAAATATGGGGTAGAGAGAATTATGGGGATGAAGGTGACAGGTGGACGAGGGAGGGAATTGCATGGGCCGGGACAGGGGTAGTGAATCTGAATGGAATAAGAGGAGGTTAAAATATAGAGAAATGTTCGATGTGTGGAATGTAAGATATGCAATTGTGGGGGAAGAATAGAGAGCAAAATTTAGGATTGAAAAGTGGGATATCTTGCCATTAGAGATAAGAGGAAACAATTGGTGAATGTTGGCAGAAAATGTTGGAATTTGGGAATTACTTAGGTGAGATTAAAAGAAAATGGTTGAAGAAAATAAATAAAAAATGAGGAACCAAATCGGGCAGGAACATAATTTAAGTTGGTTTTAATTGAGTTAATTTTGTAGATGTAAGTTGCCTGATAGTTCAGTATCCACAAAGTTGAAACTATTCGGGCCACTTGGTAACACAGCAACTCGGGAAGATTTACTAGAGTGACTATGGTTGTATTTTCTTGTATGACTAAGCGATTGTAAATACAGTGGAAGCTTGTTGTATTATCAAGTGGAAATAAATTCAACTCAATTCATTGCGGTCTAGGAGTTTTTTCCATGATCCGAACAGAGTTATTGACTGAATCTCATCCTATCTCTCCGATATCCAGGAAATCACATCCAATTTGTTTCAAATTAACTAAGGCCTTAATCAGAATATTTAACAATTTCCGCCGGTACTTCATCTTGTAACTATAACTTATATGTAGTATATTTAATGCAGTACAGTTTTTGCAGTGTACAACAGGCCGGATAATCGAAGTTCTTTATTATTATTATTATTATTTATTTAAGGACGCTCTTTAACAGCTCAGGTCATCAGCGTCCCATTCAACTCAGGGCGTGAAACGGCCGACAAATTTTGCTCAGAGGCCTCTCTTTCAGGCTTGAGGTTCTTTTTCGTGCCGCAAATGTACGACACGGGACCCACGGCTTTACTTCCCTTCCGAAGGAAGCCATACTTAGGATTTTTACGCCCGAAAAAATCCATCGGTCCTGGCCGGGTTCGAACCCGCGTTTTGGGTATAGGAGGCAAGTATGGTAACCACTACACCACCAGGACCGACAATCGAAGTTCGGTTAATAGGGACTCTACTGTATTTACGAGAGGAAAAAGACCATCAGAGAATGACTTTATCCAAAATTAACATAACATAAAAACATTACTGTTCGAATGCGACACTATAGAGCTACCAGAAACTATTAGCAGGGTACAAAGAAGAATAAAAAGTGCGTTTGAAAAGCAGAGTTGCTTTAGAGTCGCCAACCTCTCCGGAGCGATATTCACTTGAGCTAACAAATGACTACCTGTAGAATGGTTGGGGGAAGGACCACTCGCACAATGGGGTGCGATGACAGCCCTTGAATTACACGGCAACCCTCTCCCGTCCTCCCTCGCACACACACACACACACACGTACACAAAAGGGTTAACGGCACGATCAACCTTATAACCAGAGGACATTACGGACTAGCAAGTTCCGTTATGTGGCCCAGGCCAAGGTTTCAGTCTTTATTTAGCCAACGCTGGGAGGTATTTATGCATGCTTTAACGTATCCTTAATGACCTCTAGCTGGGTTCCTGCATTCCACAATCATTTATCACTCCGGATAGTTTTCGATCGAAAACAGGGTAAAGTGATAACCCTCTTATGGCTTCCAGAGTCCTTCGCGCATTTGAGCAGTTGCTACAGGTTTGCTTGTCCTTTTCCTCAGTTCTTTTTAACTCCACTACTTAAAACGTTTGTGAGTACATATAATTTGTATGCATTAACTACAGATGTCAAACGTGAGCTTAATAAATAAAGCTGCGAACACAATTATTAATTCAGTTCGAAGTAATAATTGCAACAAAAATTATTGGAGCCCAAATCCAATTATTTCTATACTTTTGTACTAGTTCTGTTGACCAAGTACCTAATACTTAGTATCTGTAAATATACAATCTATGAGTATTTAATAGACCTTTGACCTTAAATAGTATTTTTAAATGGATTCCTGTAATTCAGGAAGGTATTTTCAGTTTTTTTTTAACTTACAAGCCCTAAATGTAAAGACATTATGATTTGGTAAAGTCTATGATATCTTAATAACTCAAGCACTTACTATTGTGTTAATTTCCATTTGTTTGGTGGCATATTTCGTCAAACTTTGAAGATAATAAAACCGATTCCGGTGTTTAAGTAGGACGATCAGATCAGATATGAAAATTAGAGGACATTTTGTATAGTTCCCTATGCTTACGTGTATAATTAATTTTATATTTTGAAACTCACTCATTGTTTACTAAATCACAGCATGGTTTTAAATCTAAGTTGTCAATTTTAGGTGGAGTCCGAAAATTAATTGAGCCAGTAATTTCAGGTTTTGAAAGTTACGGGAATACTTTGATAATATTCGCGACTTCTCTGAAGCATTCAAACTGGCACATTTTATTATTTTCAAACTTTACAGGAGAAACAAAGAAGCGACAATTTTATGATTAAAACACCCCAACAATTGTTTTATTGACTATTGGAAACGAAACAGCTCCTTCGTTAACAAGATTTCAGCATAAGCCTACTTGACGGATTTTAGGAATGGGATTAGAGTTTGTGGTTGAAATGTAGAAACGAAGACAGAACCCTAGACAAAGTCTAGATTGGCCAATGTTAAGATACGAGGGTACCACCATAAATTTCGGGCCTAACCACTAAAGAAAAAACTATATTTCACTATTCAACATAGTTATTTTTATTGCAATACACTTCTCGCATCTTTGAATTAACTTTGCAATCCCTCCCCAAATAGTCAGAAGTCTTGTCTGCAAAATGGGCATACACAGCCCCAATCACTTTTTTGTCACACTTAAATTTCCTTCCTCGAAGGCCCTTCTTGAGTCCTGAGAAGAGGAAATAGTAAATAGTTACTGGGAGCTAGATCTGGGCTGTAGGGTGGATGGTCGATCTCCTTGAAGCCACATTTCTTCACAGTTTCCTTTGCAACAAGAGCTGTGTGTACAGGCGCGTTGTCGTGAAGAAGGCGCACACCACCGCTCAGCTTTCCTTGCCTTTTCTCTTTGATGGAAGCGCGTAGTCTGTGTAGTAGGCCAGCATAGTACTCCCCATTTACTGTGGTGTTCCTCTCCTTGAAGTCAATGAAGAGTATTCCTTTACAGTCCCAAAAGATTGTGGCCATATCGCCTTGGTTGACTGAATAACCTTGGCCTTTAAAGGCGGTGCTTCGCTATGTTTGCGCCACTCCATTGATTCTCTTTTGGACTGTGAATCATAGTAGAGGTAGAGAACCATAGTTTCATCTCCTGTAACTATGTTGCAGAACTTCTCTCTCGTTGCCACGGAAGAGCTCCAAAAATGCCTGATAATGGATGACTCGTTGCTGCTTTTGGACTGAGGTAAGAAGTCTAGGCACTACCTTATTCATGTTTAAATGTTCTTGAATAATACGAAGGAATGTTGTTTTAGAAAGGCCCAACCTTGCTGCTTTGAGCCGCCGGTCTTCCATAATTTCTCTTCCACAAGAGCGAGCGATGTTTTCAGCAGTGAGCACCTTCAAGGGCCGACCTGCACGCTCTTCGTCTTCAATGCTTTCTCGACTTATTCGAAAAAGTTTGGCCCGTTGTTTTACGGTAGACTGTGAGGAGGATGCTTCCCCACATACCCCGTCCAATCGCTGTTTAATTTCACTTGGAGTAAGTTCCCCTTTTGTGAAAAACTTAATAACAGCTCGCAACTCCATTTTGAACATGTCACAATATTCTACACATAGCCTTCTTTATTCAACTATATTTGAACAACTGAACACAATGGAGCGGAAGATACAGCTGTAATTACTTAGGCTTTTGTGAAGGCAATAACCCTTATCGGCGAGGCCGGAAACTTATGGACCTACTCTTGTAACTTTACGTCCATGGTAGTAAAGATTCGACAACTACTCATTAGTTATACAACAGTAAAATTTAAAATTATGCACCCCTTTTCACAGATCAAAATTTTGTGATTACCTTTACATATTATAGCTATGAAGTGTTACATAAGAAAGAAAACTATGGTCCAGTTTTCAGAACAAATGGGACATTATTTGCTTTATATCATGTAATCGTTTCCTAATATAGAAGTTGTGCACTTTAGTGTTGCATAATTTTCCTTTATAAAAGGGGTGATTCCAGATCTTTTCCAAGTCAGAATAGTCGCTTTTAATGTTAATATTAATTCTATAATTAAAGTGATTTCATTATGGCGTTGGGCAGTATAGAGCTGGTTATCTAGTTAGGAAATTACTAAGAAATTTTCTGCAGCTATTCTGCCAATATTTCGAACAATATCATAAACCCATGGAATTAAACTAAAACAGGTCTGTACACCTTGTTAAGACGGGGTTAGATACACTGTCGTAAAGCACCCTAAAGAGATTAGGAAAATCATAGTTGCGTCAGAACAGAGCGTCGATGTTTTATATGATTGCTATTTGTATCTTTACGACCAGTTAAAAGCTTTTATAAATTGCTGCAATAAATTTGAACTCTTTGAGTGCGAATAATTTTAATCTTGGAAAATTATTAGTGGTATTTAGTAATCCAGCGGTGAATACATGTAATCTGTGTTCATCGATTGTTAAGTAATAAGCAAGTAAGTTCGTTGTTAAAACAAGTTAAGTAAAATGTAAAATTTCTTGCAAGGTAGATGAGTGTCCAGCGAAGCAATAGATAGAAACTAATAATTCAAGTTATACAGTAACTTACACAGATATTTTAAAACATTTCCTTAAACTGACGTCACACAACTATTTTAACAGTTCTACAGCAAACTTCTATCACAGTTGATAAAACATTGGACTCCATTGCTGACTCTTGCACAGATAACTATGCCTCGAGCCCTGGGAGTACGATTTGTGTGCTGAAACGTGTAGTGTAAAGACAGAGAGAGGTGCAAAGTGCAGTTCGCTTCTCAGGTAAAAACTTTATGACATATGAAGATGTTGCTGTTGCTCTATTTTACTACTTAACTTATCGGTGCAGTATTGTAATTCAAAATTGCCCGACATTTCAATGTTTGATTACAAACTTTACGATACAAAATCTCTACTTTTTATCTCTAGGCAAATGTCTCGTAATGTATTAACATCTTAAACGTGAAACCATGCGATTTTTTCACTTCCTTTTTATTACCTATGACTACAACTTCTGCACATTTAAACTTTGCCTAACTTTTCAAAACTTTTTTGTTGCAGGTACGTCAGAGTTAAGAGCAATAACATGTTTTCCTGATCGAGTGGTGAGTAGTAAAGCATTAATTAATTATTTTTGACAAGAGTCATCTATGTAGAAGCTGTCGAAAAATGCATTTAAAGCAGCGATTTAACTATTATTTGATCCTGTTGTTTATTGGGAAACTGAAATTGCTTCTCATTATGTGAAAGCCGCAGTTTCCATACTATCTGCACTTCAAGATGCAAAAAACTTAGGGTAATGTGCTCCCAAACAGGGTTCAAGAGTAGTTCATTATAATAGAGCACCCTAGGGAGCATCCCTGTGTGTAAGAGAAATTGCGCGCAAGAACTAACGTACCTGTGCTATAGCCTTTGACGTTAAAGCGCTCCTCCAAGGGCATGGCAATCTCATAATAACTACTTTGCGTATCACTTGTGCCTGACTTAACGTGCAATACGACCTGGTAACCCTGGCAACATTTTCAGGCGAAATAACGTAGTAAATGGAAATTAATTTCGTGCCATTTTCTAACTACGAGACCTGGGATTATATGTTCAAAAAAGAAGAAAATGAAGCATTTAAAAATTGCATTATAACATTTAACGGGGTAACATATTAAACAAACACTTTTTTTCTACATTTTTTCTTCAGTTCTTTTTTGCCAGTTTCCTTTACCTATTGACAGATTCATTGATTCAATTCACACTCTCCCTATTTAGCACAGGGCATTACTCCATTAAGCAAATCATTTGAAGGGTTGTCGGGAAAAACGACGAGGGTTCATAAAATGTCATTTTTAGCTAGGCCTGTCATCTAATTATGTTGAGAACTAATAGACGGTTGCTTGGTTATTAAAAATACGGGATGAACGATCCTTCATGCAACCAGTTTCGCAGCAAGGCTGGCTGGTGCGGGTGACAGAAAGTCCGCAGTAAATGTAGTAGTTTTGTCTTATCAGTTATTTCTAACATACGTAACATAAACACTTTGTGCGCAATTCTTCCGTTTAAATCTACCTAATTTTACATATAAAACTGGTACGAATGTGAATGGTTTAAAAATGATACAGCAAATGCATTTGATTAAACCAAACTGTAGTTCAGGGCTAATGTCATTAGTAAATATTAACAAAACGTTGTCTGTCTTTCTTCTTTAAGTAATACAAATATTGATGCTTCTTTATCTAATGTAAAGCTGGAATATAAATTGAACTGAGATACTGACATTAATTCTGTTTGTACTCAGCGAGATTGTTATTCTTATTGGGATATCTTAAACACTTAGTTCCTAAGCTATATGTAAGAAATGTATATTTTACTTTTTTCAATATCATATTAATTTGTGTAATTGTAATGTGGGGGAAAAATCAGTAAAAATGTTGTTAAATAATAGAAACAGGTTATTGGAATTTTAACAGGTTCGTTGTTCCAAGTCTCTCTTTTTTTTAAAGGGTTGTTGCACTTTTTATCGGGTACCCTTTACTCCTAATCCTCATCTCTCACGATCTTTCTAATCTTCCTCTTGCATTGTTGTAGTTTTTTATTGCTAATTTGATTGCTGCTACCAATGATAGTCTTGGGCGACCACTTTAAAAGAATTCTGGGCTATCATTTGTCCTCCATTCTCCTAACGTGAGAGCCCGCTTCTGGATTCTTTCTACCACTGGTTCCTTCATATCCATAACCTGTCTAACCTCTTCATTTCTTCTTCTTTACAATCCAGACACCCTGGCTGCTCTTCGTGTGCCACCCATCTCCACTGCCTGAAGTTTACCTTTTTGATGTTCAGTCAGAGACCAACCTTCTGCCCCGTAAATTAATAGACTTTCCACTAGTGTAAGAGGATTCTTTTCTTTGTTTCCTTGGATATAACTCTGCTCCAGAAAACAACATTTAACATCCTAATCGCCCTTCTATTCTGTAAGATTTTGTAATCCAAATCATCTCCGCAGCTTCCCAATTGGATCCCAGTACTTAAATTGCTTGACTACTTTGATTGTTCCCTGTAGTAGATTTATATCTTTTCCGCCTCCTCCTATACCAGATATTCAGTTTTCTTCTTATTTATTTGAAGACCTCCAGCTGCATGTGCTACATTAACTTTCGTATCAAAAAACTTCGCGTACTCTTGACTGTGAACAATCAGCACTTAATCATCCGCATATAAAAAACAATAAACTGTTTCATGCCCCAATACCTGCATATGAGCGACTCCACCTCTCCATTGTATGTTGAGTATAATGTATACACACTTAAACAGTAGATTTCTATTTAATATATTTCAAAGTTGAACCGAAAAACAACAGTAATGTGTAGTATGATGTTCTGTAAACAGATGTGACTCACATTACGTTACTCTAGCGTTGCTACAACAAAATGGAGCCAAGACTATCATTTGAACAGGGGAAAGCAATTTTGAAGTGATATTGGAAAACCGAGAATGTTGTTGAAGTTCAAAGGCAATGGAAACGTGTGTACAGAACAGAACCGCCAATGCGAGTAACAACTGCACGCATTCGAGACAAATTTCAAACTCGTGGTACCGTATGCGATGTTTACAAGGGCAGATCTGGGAGACCTCGCACAGCAGCAAACCCCGCGCACTGGATAGAATGAAGAGATCCAATTGAGTTCTCCGGATCTAACTCCCTTGGACTTCTACCTGTGGGGAACTCTTAAGAATATTGTATACTGTAGAAAACCAGCTACACTGACAGCACTTCGGGAAGAAATTGAAACGACATGTGCTGCAATCGCTGAGGACACTTCGCAAACGTTGTTTAATCAGTAGTTCAACGTACTCAGAAGTGTATCGAAGCCGATGATGGACATTTTGATCAACTGTTGTAACTGTAAAAGTCTAAGGTGATTAGTGCTCATCATTTTCTGTTTGTGTGATTTCAGTTTTGTTATGTTAACAAAGTTTTTTCTATGCTTGAAGCGTGTATACATTTTTAAGTACCCTCTGTATATTTTAAAAGGGTTGGAGATGTGCTACAACCTTGTCTAAGGCCTTTAATGGTTTGAAATATAGTTGATAACATATTTCCTATTTTCAGTGCTGCTTGACATTGTTGGTATAATCGCCTAGTGAGTAAAATTAAACGGGGGTTCAATATCAATGTTTTCCATTGCTCCCCAAAGTTAATGGATAGGCACAGAAGTGTCTATTTATAAGTAACTATTTAATTAGGTCATTTGTCATAACTACAATGCTATAAACTTGATCTGCCTGCTGTAAGATTGACTATAACTAGGTACAGTTTTGAAGCATTGGCCATACTCTTTTTAATAATTTGCCTATGGAGGCTGTTTCTGTGATATTTTAAGACTTTAAAACTGGTTTAATACAGATTAATGAACTTTTAAATTCGCACCTCGACTTGTGCTTTTTAATAATGTCGTTTATATAATGCTTAACTTTTTTTTATTTTGAAAATGCCCATAGCATCAAACGCGATGTTCATAATGTATATATTTAATAATTAAAATGGAAATGTTTCTATATTCTGACAGTACTGTTTTTTTTTAAAGTTTGTAAAAAGAGAGAGAAAAGCAACCAGGTACGATTTTGATACAACATTTAAAATGTTATTGCAGTAAAAAAGGTGTCTTTAACACAAGTTACAAAAACAAGGAGCTTGCGACATTGCCTTGTAAATATTTCCCTTAAAGCTGTAAACTCTGAAGAACGAGGACATGTTAAAAACACTGCAGTAAAAGTGAGAAACACCTGTTTAGTCAATAACCAACAAGCCTGCTTGAAGATAAGGACAAACGAAGAAACTGACACGATGCCGTAAAACCATGCGATCTAATCTGGTGGGTCAAAATAGTAGAGGAACTTGGTAAAGGTGAGATTGGCCTCCCCGCTGCGGTTCTCAGCGGGTGGCAGCTTGTGGTGGAATATTTGTTTGCCTGCTAGCTTGCGTGTTATTCCAACCCCTTCCCCTTTCTCTTTGGTAACTTAAAAGAGAGGATCGGTAATTCGAGGTGAAGGTTCTTTTAAGACCGGCTCTTTTTTCTTGTGCAGACTGCAGAGCTCTGGGGAAAAGCACTGATGTTTAGTTGCTTTGGAACAGATAGAAACTTATGGTTCACTTCGGCTGGCACAGGTGCGCTGTCCAGTAGCTCATGATGGCTAGGACTGGAAAGAGCAGACGCTGTTGGCACGGACTTCGGAATTTTGTATAATGAACGTTTATACTTTTCTTTCTATAGTCGTACAATTGATGGTAACCACTAATTTTATATTTCAGATAATTATAATTTGTTCTTTTTACTTCCAACTTGGATCTTGAAACGCGCCATACATGTTTAACCTGTTTCTTTAAGAAATTTTACTGTGTCATAAAACCCCAAGATATGGTAGTGGAAAATGCTTCCAGCGTGGACAATCGGCCGCATCTGTGATTTAGTGATAGCGTTTGTGACTGCTGATCCAGAGATCCTGGGTTCTTGTTTGTTGTTGATTGATTTGGTTAATTTACGGACACTCTTTAACATCTCAGGTCATCAGCGTCCCATTCAATTCAGGGCGTGTAACGGCCGACTAATTTTGCTCAGAGGCCTCTTCTTTCAAGCTTTTTTTTTTTTTTTTTTTTTTTGAGTAGTGTTTAACGCCCGTTTTTACTACTGAGGCACCACAGGCGGTTCTTTCAAGCTTGAGGTTCTGTATCGTGCCGTAAATGAACGACATGGGACCCACGGCTTTACTTCGCTTTCGAGGGAAGCCATACTTTGGATTTTTACGCCCGATCCATTCATCCATCTATCCTGGCCGGGTTTGAACCCGCGACCTTGGGTTTAGGAGAGGCAAGTATAGTTACCACTACACCACCAGGACTGATGGATTCCTGGTTTCGATTTCCGATCTGGATATGGTCATTTTTTCGAAGTTTTTCGTTAACCTGAACAAGCGAATGCTTTAAGGTTCAAAAGGCTACGAAACCCATTTGCCAATCGTTAATTTGTTTTATTTCATTCAACTCTGCATAGGTTTAAGGACCCCTCAGGGGCACTTTAATCATAATACTTTCACCATCATCTCCACTGGGACACTGTAGTGACGCCCTGTGGGCATCCCAGCTTCAGAAGTCTGCTTTGTGTAAACCCTGACGTTCGAAGTGCCTATATCTTAATGAAAATATTAAAATCTGTAAAGTAATTTTCTGTCTAAGAAATAAGCGTCTACGCTTGTGTCTTCAGGATATCAGACCAAGGTTAAATGAAGCAACAGTTAAATAAATTTCGGGTAGTAGTATTATTGTTTCATGTGTTACTCTGTACTTTCATTGTGTGCTATTTGTTATTAGTTAGTTATTGTATTATGTGTTGTGTGCGATACGGTTGTGAAAATGGATTTTGCAGAGAAATGGTACGGCGATTCCCAAGAAAATATCCTGTCAATCGTGTTCTGAAAAGAAACTGTAACTGTGTGCCATAATTGTTAAACATTTACGTGAGACGGGACTCTTCAACGACAAGAAACGCGATCCATCGCGACGCGTCCTCTTATGAAAGAAAAGTTACAAGATTTTTCTACGCATAGCCGCTACTCTATCTGGCCGACAGCCTCCTTGGTCTACTAATTGGCGTACTGGCCGGGTGGTTTTGAGTTCTATCCTCCGTATCTGCCTAGAAATTTTCTAAGTTAGGAAGGTCTAGAAAGGGATTAACTCAGCTTCCTGAGGACAATTGGGGAGATGACATGCAAAGACATAGCGTCTTTTGATCACGAAAGCCGGGTGATTGGATTTTGGTGCGATAACATTCCTTCCTGCAGTGCTGCTCTCTTCCAAATATGGCGCATGACGGAGGTAGAGAATGCAGCGATGGCTGGCGCAAGAGGAATCCCGTGAGTACTAACAAAGCCTGGAGGAAGCATTTATTTCTTATCGGGTGCGGCGGGTGCACTTTCAGAGTAAGCATTCGCGCTCGGGCGGTTCGTAAATCAAATAACCTCACTGTATCAGTCAGGTAACAGTCATGTGATAAACGTCTTTTCTACTCTCTCTGATCTTCTATACATTTTGCTATCTTGCACTGAGCATGACAATACTTTTAGGCAGTTAAAGTTACTGTCCTAGCAAACTCGTTCATTATAGAGAACAGAAGAAGTCGGAGCACATGAAGTAAGGGCTGTATGGTGGATGGTTGAGCTATACAGAACTTTGTAACGATAAAGAAAGAGAAAGTGTGTGAGGGCGGGGGCCTGCCACTTGCTACTTGGACTACCATTTGTAGCCTTAACAACGCCCCCCCCCCCTTGATGCTTGTGCTTTTCAGTATGCGGACATACTATTAAATTAAGTTACCCTGGAAAGGGATATGATAATACTGCTGTAGAAGAATAAGTTAATAAAATTCAAGAATGCTATTTAAATACAATTTATTAAACGTAAATCGTAAATATACTTCACATGTAATTATTTGAAAACGCCCCAAAACAGGGAATGTAAAGTATAGCACAACAAGTGTTGGTATGACGTGAACTAAACATACTACAGAGATAATGTTAATGAATTATCCAATGGTTAACATTAAAATACTTAAAAACAAAGGCCTTCTCCACATGTTATAAGCAATTTGCCCCATTTTACTATTCAGTTACGTTAATTTCGGGCAAGGTGATTATTATTAACTAGGTTACGATAACTGCCTTCATGCCTCAGAAACACAATAAAATAGATATAAAAGGTACGACTGTACAATTTATTGTTCAGGCAAGATGTTCTTGAATACATAACTTAATCTTCTTAGATAACATAACTAAAATGAACTAAATAGAACACCGTGCCTTACGAAAATACTAAAATTTAGAAAAAATGGTAAACTTTTACTTTTACAGCTTATCCCATGAATACCTGAATACCTGGGTCACTGGATACCCAGCTAATATGCTTCCTGAAAATTGTCTAATTATTAAATCTAAATATTAACCCAACCCGGAGATTTGGACTATCTTTGCTAAGGAAGTCTCTTTTCTCAGCGAATGGGTTGAAAGGCCGGTTCCCTTGCATTTTCGTAAGGAGAGAGGCGTGCCAGCTAATAGAAGAACACTCCCTAATGAGTCCATTCCTTACCTCCCGATTTGAGACGGTGCTGGAAAGAAAGGAAAGCCGGTAGTGGAATTGATTTAGGGACACACACGAGAAATTATGGAAGACCGGCGGATGAAAGTTACAGACAATACCAACAAGGTTAGGCCTTTCTAAAACAATAGTCCTAGGCACCACTCTTGCACTTTACAATAGTTAGTGCAAGAGGGGTGCCTAGCCTTCTTTCCTCAGTCCAAAAGCAGCAACAAGTCATCTGTTGTCGGACATTTTTGGAGCTCTGCTGTTGCGAAAGAGAGAAGTTTTGCAAACCATTGTTACAGTAGATGAAACTATAGTCATCTACTATGATCCCATGTCCAAAAGAGAAGCAATGGAGTGGCGTAAACCTGGCGAAACACCGCCTCTAAAGGCCAAGGTCAATCAGTCAACCAAGATCATAGTCACAATCTTTAGGGACTGTGAAGAAATACTCTTCATTGACTTCAAGTAGAGGAACACAGCAGTAAATGGGAAGTACTATGCTGGCCTATTGCACAGACTACGTGCTTCCATCAAAGAGAAAAGGCGAGGAAAGCTGAGTGGTGGTGTGCGCCTTCTTCGTAACAACGCGCCTGTGCACACAGCTCTAGTTGCAAAGGAAGCTGCGAAGAAATATGGCTTCAAGGAGATGGGCCATTCACCCTACAGCCCAGATATAGCTCCCAGTAACTATTTTCTCTTCTCAAAACTCAAGAGAGATCTTCTAGGAAGGAAATTTAAGTGTGACGAAGAAGTGATGGATGCTGTTTATGACCATTTTGTATACAAGACTTCTGACTATTTTGTGGGGGGGGGGACTGAAATGTCAATTCAAATATGTGCGAAGTGTATTGCAATAAAGGGCAACTATATTGAAAAGTGAAATATAGCTTTTCTCTTTACCAGACCTAGAAAATGGTTAGGGCAGAAACTTATGGACTCACCCTCCTATAGAACCGCCACGGGTGGCCGAGGTCGTTAAGGCACGGACTCGTGAGCGGGAGGTCTGCGGTTCGAATCCCGCCAGGACCGTCCTCCCTGACTGGGGTTTTTTCCAGGTTTTCCTCAGTCTTCATAACTGGCAAATGCCGGGGAGGTACCTAAACTTAGGCCTGGAACGCTTCCTTCTTTAAAAAAAAAATATCCTTTCCCAATTTATCATTTCATTTCATGTATCATCAGTGTCCATCGCCTGTGGTGCCTCAGTAGTAAAAACGGGCGTTAAACACTACTCAAAAAAAAAAAAAAAACCCTCCTATAGTTCAATGCAGATCACTCTTAAGAAAAGCAAGTGTGATGCAAATGTTTTCTCGCACCGTTACCTTCTCCCATAATAGTTCTCTTGTCTCTCTGTCACTGTCACTCCATCTTGCATCTGTCGTCCGCTCCTCCTAACCTCAGCAAACAAATTTTTTTTTTAAAGAAATGACCTAGATCCCCTAGTCAGCGACTACGGCTGACTTAAACGCGTTATAATCTCAGAAAAACATCGCCCCGAAGTGATTTTTCTCCACCTCAGTGTTCTTGCTCAGTCAACTAGCTTACATGCTGCAATACATCACTTTATACTGCTGTCGCTGATAAAATATAAAGGCCGTTCTAACACTAGCATGATTATAAAAGCTAGTTATCAAATTCTTTCTGAATGTTCCTGTTAGAATTAAAAATGTCACCTCGTTCCGGCAAAATTAGAAATACTGGCTTAGATACCAAATGAACAGGAAAACAGGCACATTCCTCAAGTCAGTCGTTGCTATGGAAACATTCATGTAGCCCACTTTAATTCTTTTGCTCTTTTCGTCTTATTAGCATTAATATAAAATGTACAGAATTTTTGGACTTTGCGTCTTCCATTCCAAAAATGTTTGAAAGAAAATTGTACATTTTACTTTACTTTGCATTCTGAAAACTTAAGTCGGTCGTTTTAGGCCATGCAATTGCGGTACCCATATGTTCATTGCTCTTACTTGTGAAACAACTTGACCCTGTATGAAAAGGAAAGACTTTATCTCATGGAGAAATAGCTTCTTTCATTATAATTATTCTTTTTTTTTTATAACTTTCGTGGAGAAGCTTGATGTATGCGTGTCGTGCAGAAAAGGAAATAAGTAAAGAAGATTCTTGAGTGGTGTAGATGGAGGAGAAATGCTGTTGAGGATGGATAGTTGAAAACTGGTGAAGTGGAACCAAAAAAGAGGGAAAGAAAAAGGGAGGAGGAGATAAGCAGAGGGTGGAGCAGCTAGAAGGCAGCAAAATTAATGAGATGGTTAGTTGAGATGACATAACCCTTCAGCAAGACTCAGTAAATGGCGAATCTTAACGTTTCCTCCCCCTTCTTCTTCTGTTTTTTCTTACACCTCTTCTTGCCACAGTTCCTTGCCCCCCTGGGTGCCATCCGAAAACAAATTTTTATCTTCATAATCATTTGTCCCTTCTGGTTGTATTTTGACGTTGATTTATTAAACTAGCGAATTTCAGCAAATTATGGCACGACGGATAAGTTCGTTAGCGCAAATGCAAACTTTTCTTGCAAAACTTACTAAATGTATTTTTAAACACATTTCATTTCACGCGGGAGTAAAATGTAGGTTAACATTATGAAATACAAACTCAATATAATAAAATATTCTAAGGGGGAATTTTACTTCAAATTATACGAGTGAAATTAAAAAAAAATTAAGAATTTATATCTGAAAACACAAGTATTCCTATATGAGAAAATTTAAATTTTAATTAGAATATTAGCAGGACACCAGTTATAATAATGTAAATGAAAAGTTTATTATATCAAAGCTCAGAACAAACGCCTATCCTTAAGGATTCTTGTAGGAATATTGAACATTTCTGCAGAAAATGGGACGTCCCGGATAACTCGAAACTTATGGTGCGCTTAGAAAGTAAGCATTGAAAATAATAGAAGCTGAAATCAAGCTTACTTTTAAATTTATGTTTAGAAACAAATATGCCGTATAATTTACCAATATAAAATTATACCATGCTAATTGTTTTGTTTTTCTCAGGAATGTTTTACCTGTGGGCGAGCCCGCCACTTGTTAGATGGCTAGCTGGCCAACCAGCAAATTAACCACATAACAAAACAAATTAAGAAGCTCATTATTTATCAAATTATCAAATGAGGTGTTGAAAGTGTCTGCTTCGAGTCTCCACACCTTTTTGACATTTCTTTAGGAAGCTATTCATCACTCGCTATGGTTCATTTTTAGATATCCGGGTAATTTTCTAACGAATATTATCTTTGAGTTCTTGAATGGGGTGTCGGTTTGTTGTATACGGCATATTTTAATTTTACCCACAGATAATAATTGAAGGCTGCTAAATCGGGGGACCGAGGGGGCCACAAAGCCCTACTAATTATTCTGTCTTGTGGAAACCCATTGTGAATTTGCTCTCATGGAATTTTTCGTAGTGTGAGAAGGGGCAGAGTCATGTTGAAAAAATGCATAATCACGCTCCCTGTTGTTCTCTGAAAAAGGGGTTAGTATGGTATACATATAAATAACAGAATCAACTGCATGTTAAAAAAATAGTCCTATGGTTCTTTATGTACTGAGTTTGCACATATAAATCGTACATAAAGACGTGCTGTGCAGCTGTAAATACGGGAGGCGTAATACACTTTATGTTTATTGTCGAATTAAGAAACGAACAACACAACACACGCCCATAGCTGCGCTATGACTACGACAGTCGGCGAGGTCAACAAGTAAGCTAGTATACATTCTACTCTTTTCACGGCGCGGCAAACGAGTGGAGACTCGCTTATAAAAAAAAAAAAAAAAGAAAAACCAGCGTCGCGGGTGAAGAACCATTTATCGCATTGCATTTCATGGAAATGTACTTTAAAACAATTCAGCTAAAATACAAATCTGGTATTCTACATTTTGGCAAAATAAAGTTGAAAACATCCTAATGAATTCCACTTTGGTTAACGCCTTATTTTACTTGTAAACTGACAACATTTTTTGGCAATTCGGCTAACTTAAGTAGAGTTACATTTCGTATCGCGATTCTCAACAAAGATGGCGGAGGTCGTTAAGCGCGGACTCATGCATGAGTGAAAGTACTAAGGTTTGATTCCAAGTAGCAGTATTGTCACAAATTGAGTTTTGAAAATTTTTCATACCACCCACTCATACTAAAATATAAACATAATACAATATATATATATATATATGTTACAAATATAATGATAATATTTTATGTATTATAGTTAGTTTTTGGTTTTTTTTAAAGGTGTTTAACGCCCATTTTTACTGCTGAGGCACTTACAGGCGGTGAACACTGATGACACATGAAATGAAATGATATATTGGGAAAGGATTTTTTTAAGGAAGGAAACGTTCCAGGCCTAATTTTAGGGTACGTTCCCAGCATTTGCCAGTTATGAGGACTGAAGAAAACCTGTAAAAGACCTCAGTAAGGGAGAACGGTTCTGGCGGGATTCGAACCCCAGACCTCCCGCTCACGAGTCCGCGCCTTAACGACCTCGGCCACCTGTGGCGGTTTTATAGTTAGTGATGTAGATATCTTGTGTGTATATTTGTTTATAATACGGTATAACTTTAACCTGTAAATGGTATGTCAACAAAAGAGAAAGGTCCTTGGTGTTTTGTTACGGAAGTTTGGAAAGCCAACATAAGAGTCATAAAACCTCTATTCGGAGGAAGTAATTAGAGGGTTGCTGTGTGAAGCCCCATTATTTTTAGCTACTAGGATAGCTACTGCAGGGTTAATAAACTCAAAGACTTTTAAATTCGTTAAAGGGCTAGCCTTTTAAACTGATCAATATCGACAAAAAGTTTTAAACATTCAAATACAACTGAGCTCTAGCCAACCAATGATAGGTGTATGTTTCAAATTTTAAAGAAAAGCGCGAGGCTAACAAGTGCTTTTTGGCGTCTCCTAGCCAACACTTTTTGATTTGAATTTAATATATAAGGAAGCTGTCGCTTCGCTGGGGCATGCAGTTCGCAGGAGCAGTTCATCTCAGTTTTGAAGTACAGTACGCCGCGAGATGCATTTCCTCGTTCAGTTCGAAGCAGTTCGCAGTACTGATTACAAGTTCGAATTCCAATTTCACGCGCCGCAGCACTCGTCTACAAGTTTCACACGTGGCAATCAAGTTAGTATCTGCGTAACTAAGTCTATCGTACGGAAAACACCAGAGGACGCTAAAGATTTTGGACATAATAAAATACCCATAGATTTTATGTCGCATCGCGTGCTTATTTACCATATAGAAACCCTCTCCCAGTCCCGGTGATACGTGTCAATAAATTAGCAGAATTCGCCTTGAGAAATTGTTGTCATTGAAGCGTGGACAACAACGCCGAAGCGACTCATAAATAATTAATATAAAAAACATTTGGATTGGTGGCCAACCTGAGGCACATAGTCCGAGACAACTAAATACTTAATAATTGGGTTCTAATTGTTGGTGTCATACCAAACCGCTTCAGTTTTCTCAACCCTCATAAAGGGCAAATGCCGGGAAGGTACTTTAAATATGTTAAACGCTTCCTTAATTAATTTACCTTCTCTTTTCAATTAACACCAGTGCCCAGAGCCTTTGATTTACTAGCAGAGAAAACGGATGTTAAACACTATCGAAAAACTAAATAGTTAAACACGATTTTATCATTCTCGTTGCCAGCATTATGTGCATTAATATTTTATAGCGCCACGAGTGGCCGAGGTCGTTAAGGCGCGCACTCTTGAGTGGGAGGTCTGGGGCTCGAATCCCGCCAGGACTGTCCTCCCTGACTGAGGTTTTTTCCAGATTTTCCTCAGTCCTCATAAATGGCAAATGCCGGGGAGGTACCCTAAACTGAGACTGGGACGTCTCTTAAAAAAATCCTTACCCAATATATAATTTCATCTCGTGTATCATCAGTGTCACCGCCTGTGGTGCCTCAGTAGTAAAAACGAGCGTTAAACACTAATTAAAAAAAGTAGTATTGTCATGCTATAGGTTAACAGCAGTAAATCAAACTCTTAGTTTTAAACTCCACTAAAACGCCGAACGCTCTCGTTAGACTCTACCTGAAATGTTGCCTGACGTATGATTAACAATTTCATCGAAAAGCCATAATAGTAAAACAACGCATAAAACGCTGAATTGATTTTTTTTTTTTTTTGGATTGATTTATTTAGGGATGCTCTTCAACATCTCGGGTCATTAGCGTCCCATTCAACTCGGGGCGTGAAACGGCCGACAAATTTTGCTCAGAGGTCTCTCTTTCAGGCTTGAGGTTCTTTTTTGTGCCGTAAATGTGCAACACGGGACCCACGGCTTTACTTCCCTTCCGAAGGAAGCCATACTTAGAATTTTTACGCCCTAAAAAATCCATCGGCCCTGGCCAGGTTCGAACCTGCAATCTTGGGTTTAGGAGGCAAGTATGGTAACCACTACACCACCAGGACCGCATAAAATGCTTTAATGATATAAATCTACCTATGCCTAGCTATACACAAGGAAAACCCCCGTATTGAAATAAACAGAACCATGCAAAAATTCAGTTACTGGCCGTTTATTTACCTCTAAATTCAATTGTGGTAGTCCCCCCCCCCCCCGCAAAGCAGTGCAATTGACCCATATTGGTCTTTGAAAACTGCTACATCGAAGCAACGGACACAAGGACTAATGGCGAAGCACAAAGCGAGCAAAGAGGCACTAAACGACGCCATCCAGTAAGTTACTCGGTCCTTTTACATAAAATCGAGCATTTCTATTGAATTCATAGATAAGCGAATTGCCTATAACTGAATTTTATAGTGTTTTATTTGTTCAAATCTGAGGGTCTTCTTTGTCAGAAGTCAATAGTAGTCTGCTATACAGCCGCTTACAATGTGGACACAAAGGAGCACCATTGTTGAGAGTGCACAGTATTACTCTTAAGCCAGGTTCTATTTCTCCACTGTTTAGTGAGTGCAAAAGAAAACCTCGATATCTGTATAAAAATGTAATTCAATGTAAATACTTTTATTATACCGTTCAGGCTAAATAGGCTGTCACAGGCGTTAAATAATTAATATATCTATACTTATATGGGGTTATTCAAAGTGATATGATCAAATTTAATAATTTATTTCTGCATAACTATATGGACAATTGTACTAAAACTTTTTGGAAATGAAAGCGTAACAGTCAAAGTTCTACACGTACATCTCCATTGCCCTGGATCTTGATCTCACGCCACATGTTTTGTGGCATGTTCACACCAATTTGCAAGATTACATTAACTGTGCGATGTATCAATTCTTGTAGTGACACCGACAGTGAGGGCTCCATAAACTGTGTCTTTCACATAATCACGAAAGGAACTACAGTAGGGTAAGGTATGCACATCTTGGGGGCACTACCGCGAGTGACCGACGTTGTTAAGACGCGGAATTCTGAGCGGGAGATCTGGGATTCGAATTCCGCCAGGATTCATCCTCCCTGAGTAAAGTTTCTTCTCGATTTTCTTCAGTCCTGGTAAATGGCAAATGCCGAGGAGGTACCCTTAACTTAGGCCTGTAGCACTTCCATCCTTAAAATTTTTCATAATTTATCATTTCATCTTATGTATCAACCGCCTGTGATGCCTCAGTATGCTAAATCATGTTAGCAAGTACATACAGCTGATATATTTTCTCTGGTTTTTAAACGAAAGTACCCATTGCAATAACTTACTTTTAGTTTCTTATGCCATAAAATCAACTCCCATGTTTTGTAACCGTTCTATAGTTTGCTCTTTTCTGCTGGTTATATTTATAATTTTATTTTGGAACAACTAGATGGTATGATGCATTATTATTATTATTATTATTGTTCATTGTTAATCAATTTGGAATATGTTTAAGAACCAGTTTTTAAGGGGAACAGACGTGAAAAATATCGAAATGTTCTATTTTTTGCTGTATTATATCAAACCTTTATTCTGTGCAATAAAATACATAGTTCATAGGGTTTAGTTGCATATTTAAGGTATTTATATTCTATTTTATAAAGGTCGGTAGTGACAGACCACCTTTTCCTCGACCATAGCTTTTTCTAAGTGTTTCTAGGAAGTTTTAGAAGACAACCCTCATGATAATTTATAAATAAAGAATTTGGAATCTGTTGGACATGCACAAAAGCGGCTTTGAGCTCGGCTAAGAAAGTTACATACCTCAAACATACGGTAAAATAAACTTGCTGCAGAACTTCTACGGATTAGCTATTAGAAGAAATGTAGGGAATGTGGAAGACATGAGGTTGGCCACATTTTCTCACAAGCCTTCAACTGTGTCATGGTCTCTGTTCCAAAGGTCTGGACCCGGGTTCAAATGTAGATATGAGAGAAGTACAGTTATAAACATACTGCATTACCATATGCTATTTTGGAAATATTATCAGTTACAGGGACTTGGCAGATACAAAACTGTTATCTAAAGTGTGTTCATGGGAAGACCCAAAACTCAAATGAAAGTTTTAATAATTGTATTTGCGAACGGATACCCAAAACTGTGTTTGTTAAGCTGGAAGCTTCACAGATAGGGGCCGTGGATGCTGTGATATGTTTCAAGGATGGTGCATGTGGCAGAATTAAAGTGTTTGAGTGCCTGGGTATTGAATCAGTAGAAAACATAAAAATGTCTCTCAAGCTGATCGGTGATCTACAGGTTTCTGAAGCGCAAAGAAAGATTACAGAGCTAACAAAGGAAGCAAGGATAATGAGGAGAAATGTCAAACGCAAACCAGAAGACCAATACAATGGGTGCCTATCAACCAGAGTTGTGTTAGCATCATGTACAGATGTGAAAAATTTACTTTAAACCTTTTTTTAAATAGTGTTTAACGCCCATATTTACTACTGAGGCACCACAGGCGGTGAACACTGATGATACATGAAATGATATATTGGGATTTCTTTTTTTTACCGTAGGAACTTTCCAGGCCTAAGTTTAGAGTACCTCCCTATGAGGACTGAGGAAAACCTGGAAAAAACCTCAGTCAGGAAGGACGGTTCTGGTGAGATTCGAACCCCAGACCTCCGGCTCACGAGTCCGCGCCTTAACGACTTCGACCAACCATGGCGGTTTTTCAACCTTAAAATAATTTTTCCAAAAGTCATTCTTTTTTACTTTAGGTGCACTTTCGTTCTAAATCACAAATGCTGCACGCTTCAAACTTTGCACAGATCTTCATACAAGTATTTTTAATAAGATGAACTGCATTCTGTGATATTTGGTTTCAAATAATTTATTTTTAAGTTGTTAGGTATTAAAATGTATTATTTTGGAGGCGAATTGAATTTTAAATATATTTGCAAAAGAAATATCTAAACTGTTTCATTCTAGTACATTTTATAACACGTGTATTGCATTGGGGTAAATGGTCTCTGAGAAAAGTATGTCCAGTTAAAATTAACAAGATAGGGAAAACCGTCATATTCTATTACTGAAAAATTTACTTGTTTTCAAATAGGAATTCTCGCTTAGCCCGTTCTACATAACACAATATAAATCGGCTGCCTTTCTGAAAAGGTACCTTCAGCCGACCCATTTTGAAGGAAGCTGACCAGTGTGAATTTTTAGCCAAGTCTCATCTGAGTAAAATCGTCTTGTATCGTCAGAAATTCGTATTTCGTGTAAGAATCTTATTCTTTGACACAATTATGTCACTGCTCTCCTTTAAAAAGTTTCGTCCATCATTTGTCTTTTTATTTCTGAGCCCTAAACTTTGTACATTTCTTTATATGGACGAATTAGAACTAGTTTATGATATTTTGTTACTCTTTGTACTTCTTGTTGGAAACTCTCCCTGGTCATAAAATTCTAATACAGTCCTGCGTACTTGCTTCTCAAAGCAATTTAAGTTTGGATTCCTCTTGGGAGGTCCAATGTGTTTCCTAGGCGACACAAAAACTTGGATACCACTAGGATAACTTTTTCTACCTTCATCGCAAATGCACGACACAGTACTTCTGTTTTCACTGCTTATCGTAGCAGTCAGTTGCTGTGTATTTTTAAAAACCAGTTTGTCCTTTTCTCATTAATATATCTTTTAAAAAAAATACTCTAAAAAGAATATCTCGCCGGCTTCGCAATACCCGCATTTTTTAATTTCTATTTTCATTATCACTAAATCCACCACTTACACTTGGTTTGCTTTAAAGTCATTACATAGCCTTCTGTTCTCTCGCTAACAAAGCCAACAACAGATCTGAAGACACAACTCAGTCCTAAACATGTCTGGTTCTAACTTTCAGCAGATGCAACAATATTCTATTGTAAGGCTAGGGAACTGTTACACGCCTTTCAGTATTGCCACTAAAACCAACTATTATAATAAGTAAGTGTAATAAGGCCATTGTTAGGAGGGCGAAATATTGTAACAGTGGGGAATGTGTTCTTAATTCAATTCGAAACTAATTCATATCTACAGATACTATCCGTAGATTTTATTCACTTTATCTAGATTCTACGAAAATATAAATATATTTGTCTATTTTTGCTTATACAAGTTATATTACTTTTGTTTGTAAAAGATAATTGAGTTAAAATTATGTAAAAGTACAAACAAGTAACTACAAAACTGGAAAAAATTCATAGTTCGTTTTTCCTTTCAAAGCTACCGTTATGTACTTCACAGATAAACATCGTTATATAGAAGCACAGTTGAAAACTAAATGATTTTTTATTTTGTTTTATTTACGAACGCTCTTTAACATCTCAGGTCATCAGCGTCTCATTCAATTCAGGGCGTGAAACGGCCGACAAATTTTGCTCAGAGGCCTCTTCTTTCAGGCTTGAGGTTCTTTATCGTGCCGTAAATGTACGACACAGGACCCACGACTTTACTTCCCTTCCGAAGGAAGCCATACTTACGATTTTTATGCGCTAAAAATCCATCGATCGTGGCCGGGATTGAACCCTCGTTTAGAAGTCAAGTATGGTTACCACTACACAATCAGGACCACTGAAAACTAGATGAATGAACCATTGCTGTTAGGAGAAAAACCTCTTAAAATCTCATTTTGAGATATATTAAAAAAATGTGATCATCAATAACCTTTTTCAGAATGAAAATAAGAGACCATATTGTATTAATTAAAGTTTATCAGTTGGTGTGTTTAAAATATTCCTGGTCACACATACAATTTATTAGGTAAACAGATGTATAATGAAAACGGTTAACAAAAGGTATAGTATCTTCTCCAATAGGGTGCTGGTGTAGTTGTAGAACAGAATAACAGGCTAGTACTGTGGAGTTGTGCTTACCCGTGTAAATTCCACTAATGGTCGCTGAGCGGCACTGCACCTCTCCCACGAGAGTTGCAACACAATAACTCTTCATACAACACAGCAATGTGACCAACCGAAGCGACATGATATATGTCCGCCTATCAGGAGCATCGCCGTTTCGGAATTATATTTTTCGTGCCTTTTGCCTTTTTTTTTTAACCCGATGAAATGAAGAAAAATGATGAATGGGAATATGAAGTGGCTTCCCTGTCTTACCTGATTTATGGATTAAATAAATATCAACTAAGCCTTGTCATAAAAGCACGTGAGGGTTAGAGACGCTAATGCTACAATGAGATATCTGTGCATTCCATTTTATGACTGTGTTTAATCTATATGCTTATAAATAGAATGGGATTTTAATTGGTTTGGGTCAAAGCACACCCTTTAACACTGAATGTAGGTTTTCCAAACACTGAACGTAGGAGAAACAAAATCTAAGAGTATTTTATGAAGTTAACTTTGTGTCTACAAAATCTTAAGATCCTACTGTGAACTTAAATATGTAAATATGTAATCATGTTATGATAGTCATCTAATTACCTTTGGCTGTATCATATACCTATACACCATTTAGAAATTAACACGGAGGTTCATCCTGGGAAAGCCACGTCTCGTTAGTGTTAGTTTGGAAATGCAATCGTTGTTTCTCCTATGTTATCACTTCTTAGTATTAGTTTAGAGTTACGAATTGTCGCGCCTTTTCTATATCTCGTCTATTGAATTTCGCAATTAATTCATATAAATTATATATATCACGTTTACAGCAATATTATGAATAGAGAAACTTAAATAACTTCTCTTCATCACAGGTATCTCTTGATAATATATATATATATATATATATATATATATATATATATATATATATATATATTGTGTGTGTGTTATATTAAAGTCCTACTAGACATGAAACCATCAATTGCTTCAAAGGCTGCTTTCAGATCTGTGTTAAGAGTAGCACGTAGGCTCCATGTTTAATAAACTCTCACAATGCTCCATGGTTTTAGCATTCCTTACTAGAATTATGATTTCTTATACGGCACCCTCCCGTTGATGCGTGTGCAAGCATGCATTTTAGGAAAAGGCTAAGAAGAAATCGACCCCAGGATATGACCAAGAAAGGTAGATTCCAAGTACGGTAGAATAGAACTCATATTTATTACAATAATTATCATAAAGCTATACACAACAAAAATAATGTTTTTTGTGTAATTGTTTTAACATTCACATAAAAATGCAATAACCTGGGAAGTATTTCACTAAATCCATTAAGAATCGGTTATATAATAAATGTGTTTGCCTGCAATTTACTTGTAAAAAATGTGTTTGTGATTTGCGCCCCGGCCAAAATAAAAATTATGCCATTATTCGCCTCATTCATTCCATGGCTCATAAGTACTACATAATTTGATTCAGTAAAACGACTTTTTCCATCGGGGGCCACGGTTTTATGGAATATAACAAAAATATTGGTTTAATAAATAAAAAAAACCGATACTGCAACACATAGCAATTGGAATGAACACGAAGATGCCCCGTAAAACCATCTCCACCGCCACGGGTGGCCGAGGTCGTTAAGGCATGGACTCGTGAGCGGGAGGTCTGTGGTTCGAATCCCGCCAGGACCGTCCTCCCTGACTGGGGTTTTTTCCAGGTTTTCCTCAGTCTTCATAACTGGCAAATGCCGGGGAGGTACCTAAACTTAGGCCTGGAACGCTTCCTTCTTTAAAAAAAAAATCCTTTCCCAATTTATCATTTCATCTCATGTATCGTCAGTGTCCATCGTCTGTGGTGCCTCAGTAGTAAAAACGGGCGTTAAACAATACTCAAAAAAAAAAATCTCCCTTCAATTTCACTGAGTGTTGCCAGGATATTTTTAAATCGTGATCTTCATTTCATAACAAAGAATGCAGAAAGACATATCCAATGAAGATAAGAGAAAAACGAGAAATTGTAGCTGACAAAACCTCTTCTAGAACTATAACCCATCGAAACTCTGTAATGGCTCCTGGGAGTCCTATGTTATTGTTGGCTAAATGTGCCGTGATGAACAGCATTTTCCTTCCTATTCAAGTTTAATTTCATTTTCCAAGGCAAAATATGATCTACAATTCTTAAAGAGATGGAGTTCCGAAAATTCTCAGCTCTGTTTTTCAAGGTTTCAGTAATAGAATCGTCTATCTCAAAGGAACATGCTTGGTGTGTGAACAATCTCTGGTTTTCGTGGATTTTATTTTATCTTTTAGCAACTAACGGGTGAAAAATATCTTCTCTGCAGAAATTAAGATACCTGCATTTGCTGCCAACGCTGAATATGCAAAATAGAGTTAATAATAAATAAACAAAATCTGTATACACCACCCTGGTATCTGGTTTCCTAAACAATACAATTATCTCTTACTGCATTATTTTACAGACTTTTACAAATAACTAGATTAAATTAATATAATAAAACAATAAAAATAACTCAAAATTAATTAAATTAAACAAAATATAAATTTACTAAATTACTTCCCAATTTAATATTCTAAAATCTACAAAATTAACAAAATTTCTGGGAGCCAGTAAGAATTATAGCTGGTGGCTAGCTGTTCTATCCTAATTTATTACCTTACTATACTACTGGTCACTAATTACCAGCGGTATGTACTGGTCCAGTACTTTGGCAGAAATTTCTCTAAAATTTACACTCAACATTTAAACATTACACTTATTAATCTTTAACTCATCTCACTCATATTAATCACCTTCTCTTTAACAACATACTTTACTTAAAGTTCATTTTTCACTATTAATCTTTCGTACCCGTTTCATTTACTTATCCTAACACTTTAACTCATCAAACACTATCACCTCGCTTCTACCATATCACTTTCCATATTTTCTTCCCAACTGTCCTTTCTCCATCTCTCTTGATCCCCTGGACCCCTGGTTACACCATTTCTCGCGCTCTGCTCCTCCTTTCCGGACACCGTTTCTCTATCCTCCATCTCCTCCTGCCGCTCATTCAAGGAGATCTTCAGCACCCTTTGATATTCTTCTGTAATCTTTATTCTTCCGTCTTCTTTCCGGTCCCATACCTCTTATTGGTATTTCCCCATTCCTTACTTCAGATTGTAAATAAAATATATTCTGGTCTATTTCCCTTCTTCCTTGCCTTTATCTTCTCCTATAACATTCTCTTCCTGTTGATTGAATTAAAGTTATCTTGTATATTTTATATTCCTGTTAAGTTATTTGTGTTAAGCTAATATAAATAAACATCCGATTCTGCATACCACATACTTAATGCTGCTGCACTACATTCGTGTGTTTGTGAGGAGCATTCAGTTTGTGCGTTTAAAAGGCTAAGAGATGCCTTTTAGAAATTAGAATAAGCATTTAATTTCAGATATTGTGGTGGTACATAAGCTTGCAACAACGACCCCTATATTGGAATTTGGTAATGTAAATCGCCCAGACACTTTCTGTTATGTGTGCACTGAAATCACAGAGAGGTACGTTACACATCAGATAGAAATAGAGTATAAACTATACTTTGGATGTCCCTTAGGCGACCAGAACAAACCCTGGGTTTTCCATGTGTGTGTTGTGTTTCTTGTGAAGTGGCACAAACTGAGTGGATGAAAGGAAAATGTCGTGCAATGGAACTCTGGATCTCTATGATTTGGTGAGAGCCAAAGGATCATATAACGTACTGATTTACTGAGCAAGGTTTAAAGCTATTCCTCTAAAACAAACATTGCCGATGGGATGTTATCATGTCAGCATTGAAACCTATACCAAAGGGGTCACAATTGCTAACCCCCAAGGCTGTATTCGCTATACAGACACGGACATCTAAAACCTGACACCAAAAGGAAATGCAATGCGTGAAAAAGTAGGAAATAGGAATAAAGGACGTCATATTTGGTTTAGCAGGTTGAACTGAATGACTCAACTGGGAATAAAAGGTCGGCCCAGCTAGATTCTAGCCTACTGCTTGGAGCAGTGAGTATCGTATGACTACGGAAAATATGAAAGTTATTACATATATAAATATATTTGTTTAACGGTATAAATATTAGGCATGTAGGTGCACCTAGAACACACGTGACGCATATTAAAAGATAAGTTATGGCTCGTTCATTTCGTAGTGGTCATTAGTGTCTTGTGACGATTGAATTGCGGAAAGTTTTACGTATCGTAATTAGAGGGCCGATGACCTGAACGCCTAGACAGGTGCAGGCGGTTCAAAGTCAAATTGTAATTACTATCTATGTCGTGAGATGGTTTTACGAGAATTGAGTGTAATCAAGAATCCTAGGTTATTTTCAGAAACACCTGCTAATGTAAAAAAGTTACGACTAATTAAATGTTTTGTGTAACTGTTACGCTGTGTAACCTTTTAATGAAAAAAGTCATCTCCCAGTCCTTTTGAGAAGGACTCAACAACACAACAAAAACTCCCAGGATATTCTGTTGTCGAGAAGCGTAGACAACAGGCTGAGGCAAGCAACAACTTCAAGAATACGAAAACTCTTCAAAATGTAGAATCTTTTGGCATCCGTCATATCCAAAGAACAAAGCTAAGAATTCGATTTTCGATGAAAAATCAATATATTTAGTGTGTGGGTGGGCGTATGGTGACGTGACTGCAAAGTGACTTGAACACAACCCCGGTAACTGGTACTTCTTTCTGAATGCTTTAACGGTAAGTTTAGTAGTTCTGCTACTCAACGAAAATGTGGTGTTTCATATCTCATGCTTCTAACCTAAGGGTAAAACGACATGAAGGAATAGATGTCCCGTGTACCACTAATATATGCCGTTTAGAGCGGATTCCTTTGGTTCCTGATCGATAATTTAGCATTTATTTCTCTCTTCATCCTCACCTGGCCACTTCAGTTTGGTACACCTTGTAGACCTTGTTTGTTAAACTGATTGGAATTAAAAATAAAAGTGAGTAGCCAAGCGGTTGGATACTCACAGCTATTTCCTCAGCACACAAAAAGAAGATTCCGTAGGGGTGGGATGTATACATGTTTCGGTTCTTCATTGTAAATTGCTAGGCCCGGAGCCTTCTTCATCACACACACCCAATGATCCAAGTGGAATGAAATTTTGAAAATTGCATGATGACGTGTATGTCATATTGTATATTGACCTAAATTTTCTTTTGTTATAGTTTTTGATAAACAAGGAACATGCATTTAAAAACTAAGATTACTGTATTTAATAGGCAGCGTTTAAAGTATTTTATGAATTATTAAATCAGGAGATTTTATATTATGCTTGTGTCCTAACATTTATTTGTCAGCCTTTGATTAATTATGTGGCAAGTATGTCAAAATTTTCCATTTTAAAGATGTAAAATTTTCTAGATTTGTGTCAGGAGCATCAGTATTAATATCTCAAGCGTTTCATAATTATTGAGATACGTTTAAACCATTTGCATGTTTAAAGTTTATTTCTGTTTTGCGACAATTTGTTATTCTAAATTCAAAACTATTTTACAGGTATTTTGAATTTTATACTTTTTTAGAAAATGTAAATTGTTCTTATATTCCTATTGAAAAATTGTCTTTCTATGGCCATATTATAATCGTTTTATTTTAGATTATAGTCATTTTTCTAGGTTTGCAAGGAGGGTTTACTAAGTAAGCTATTTCCTGTGGGATAGCAGAGATAGAGGAAATCACTATGTAAAAACAAAATAGCTGACACTTAAATACAATGTACATTCGGGGATAAAAGTTTTCCAACACTTGTTGAAGTTACATATCTGAAAAAGGTATTCCACATTAATTATACGTTAATATTGACCCCTGGCATTTTTAAGAAAATGCTCTCTAGTTGGCAAACTTTTAAAGTTATATGTATTAGTATGTGGGCTACCTCGATCGAGAGCGTCTATTGGTAAGACAGTTGTTTTTATTTAGGTTCATGCATCTATCTTAAGCCATAACTTGAAATATAAATTAATTGTTTCAATTTATTAAAAAAAAAAAAAAGCTTCAAAAGTAGATATGTTTTGTTGTTGCATAAAATGGACAAAATTGAATATTACACAATCCTTTGTAAAATGTGAACATGACCATACCAGTCGAGAAGTGAATCCACCTGAAGCACTTCTAAAAAGTGCAGAATTCATTCAACAAATACAAGAGAGCGTCTATTGGTAAGACAGTTGTTTTTATTTAGGTTCATGCATCTATCTTAAGCCATAACTTGAAATATAAATTAATTGTTTCAATTTATTAAAAAAAGCTTCAAAAACAGATATGTTTTGTTGTTGCATAAAATGGACAAAATTGAATATTACACAATCCTTTGTAAAATGTGAACATGACCATACCAGTCGAGAAGTGAATCCACCTGAAGCACTTCTAAAAAGTGCAGAATTCATTCAACAAATACAAGATTTGTTATTAAATGACCGGATAGAAAAAGAACGTGAAATTTTGAGGGTATAGAAAATTCAAAGGAAAGTGTACGCTAAGTTTTAGTGAAGAATTGCATTTGAAAACGCTTTCCACAAGAATGTACTTGCTAACAGTGTATCATAACCCCTTCTGTATGAAAATATCGTAACAGTGATAGAGGCGTTTTATTAACAAGAGAAATTTCGTGCCTGGACTTATAATTGTGGTGTTATAATTTATAATATCAGAATCAAAACAGCAGTCAAAGCGGTGAACGTAAATCGGCTGTTAAGCGCTAAAAAGACAAAATCGGTTTCATCTACAGGTAAGATTATTGTAACCTTTTGGGGAGATAAAGAAATTTTACCAATTAATCATCTTCGAAAGGTTAAAATCATAATCTACTATTTCAAAACAAATATATTAAACGTTCGTGAGAAAAGACCCAGTTTGCAAAAGAACAAAATACTTTTTCATCCAGACAAAGCACCTCATCACAGAAGTGTTTCAGCGATAGGTAAATTGTGTGAATAGTTTGAGCATCCGCCCTACTCCCCAATTTTGCTTCCTTTGACTTATATCTGTTTCTCAAGGCTTATTATTTTCTTTTTTTAATATTAAATCAAGAGGAGATTGTAGCTATAAAGGAATATTTTGCCAAACATCTCAAAAATTACTTCATACACGAAATAAAGTAATTGTAGTGTCCCTGGAATAAACGTTGAAAAATAAAATTAATGTTCAAGTTAAACTTATTCCTTTATTGTTAGTTCAAGAAATGTTCAAAGCGTCCTTTTATTTTTGAAAAAGGCGATTAAGTACCGGAACAATATAGAGAAATACGTTTAATTAGTACTGCCTATTAGTTATACTCGTATTGTTCAATTTTAAACGACACACCGAAGGCCATTTCAGAAGCTTCGTTATGTGAAGAACAAGGTTTTTATAAACAGACTCTTTCTCAATTATTAATTATTTATAATGAGTGAGATAATAAACAAACAAGCATAGTCTAATGTAAAGCCACATTCCATTTTAAAATTTCTGAAAATAATTTTTACAATGTTGATAGACATATACTCCTAAATAATTTAGTAAAGATAATGAAAATGTGGATAACCCATTAATATAATTAGCAGCAATTATGAAACTACTAAAATGGCACTTGGTTTAGAGTATAAAACAACACAAGAAAAAGTTATTATTAAAGAAGTTAATTTAAATGTAATTTATTCATAAAATTATTCAATATTCATATAAATACCATGATGAATAAGTGGAAGTACTGGGTAGGTACACAAGTGGAACACACAAAGTACACTGAATTCATTGATATACGTTAATGTTTTAATTTTCTTAGCGAAGCACTGAAATATAAAATTTTCTAACAAAAAGAGAAATATAATTTTATATCGTAGAAAGAGCTTTATTAGAACTAAACTTGTATAGATAGCCGTGTCGGGCAGTAGGAGAAACATTAATTATTTGGGACTAAATATTATAGAATACGGGACAAAATAAGAACTACTAATATTAGGTAAGAACTTAATATTTTCCGCTTACTACACAGACATAGACAAAATGGGAAGGTGTATTTAGAAAGATTATCAGAAGGAAAACTTTAGGAAAAAAAAAAACAGAAAATATAAACCAAGAGTAAATCTAAATTTAGTAAGACGGAAGGTTATTAACGGTTTTCTAAAATTGAAAGTGAAGAACAAGAAAATGTTCTGCATTGGCTGAACCTGACAAAATTATGATAGCAACTCTCTTCATTAAGCTGGCTGTAATTAGCTCGCGTATGAAGTTCTTGCACAAATACAGTGGAGCTTTCATGTACTTAAGACACAAGTTTTGTAAAATTAGCAGCACTAAACTTGCGGCAAAGGATATTTGTGGAGCCGCAAATAAGAAAACTTTGCGACGCAGACTTTGGAACAAGAATGAACGATGTTGAGCTACGCGGCGTGGAAACGATTTGCAGATCTGTGTGTGTGGTTTCTTGAGAAATGAAAATAATCGAAACTACGACAAAATGGTTCATGATTTAGTGCAAACGTATCGGGCTCTTGGATGTGCAAATTGAAGGATGATACAAGGCTTCGATAATGGACACCTGCTGCTGTTTATGCTGCAAGTCTTTTACTGTTCATCATACAAGACACAGGTGTCTGTTTCCGGTAGCAATCATTGTGTATTTATTTCTATTAATCAAACAGTTCAGATGTGTAGGAAGAGGTTTATCTAGATGTCTGTGGGAAAGAAGTAAGAAGTGTTCTCGCATGACTCAGGTTGAGGACTTGGAAAGGAAATATAACAATTCATGTTCTCGGGAAAAGAATTAGCTCACTGTGCTTTGATTTGGTTTATTTAAGAACGCTCTTTAACATCTCTGGTCATCAGCGTCCCATTCTATTCTGGGCGTGAAACGGCCGACAAATATTGCTCAGGCTTGAGGTTCTTTATCATGCCGTAAATGTACGACACAGGACCCACGGCTTTACTTCCCTTCCGAAGGAAGCCATACTTAGGATTTTTACGCCCCGAAAAAATCCATCGGTCCTGGCCGGGTTCGAACCCGCGATCTTGAGTTTAGGAGGCAAGTATGGTAACCACTACACCACCAGGACCGACAAAGTAGGTAAAGGGAACGGGACTCACGGTTAAGGGTACTTATTCATGTTTGTATATATGTCTATAAAATTACTCATAGAAAAAGTGTGATTTATATATATCGAACTATTTATATATAGTAATTAAAATATGTATATCATGTATGCATGTAAGTTTTGATTGTTACAAGGACGTGCAAGGCCCATGCAATAGTTATACTGCTTGTGTGTACTTTAAAACTGCTGCAATAAAAATCCATTACTACTACTACTACTACTACTGCTACTGCTACTGCTACTGCTACTGCTACTGCTACTGCTACTGCTACTACTACTACTACTATTACTACTACTACTACTACTATTACTACTACTACTACTACTGCTACTACTACTACTAACTACTAGTACTACTACTACTGCTACTACTACTACTATTACTAACTACTACTATTACTACTACTATTACTACTACTACTACTACTGCTACTACTACTACTACTACTACTACTATTACTACTACTATTACTACTACTATTACTACTATTACTACTGCTACTACTACTACTACTACTACTACTACTACTACTAGAATTACTACTATTATTGCTACTACTACTACTACTACTACTACTACTACTACTCCTACTATTAATACTACTGATACTATTACTACTGCTGCTATTACTACTACTACAACTACTATTACTATTACTACTACTACTACTACTACTACTACTACTACTACTACTACTACTACTATTACTATATCTTTTAAGTATAATTATGAAAATTTTCACCTGTATCTATAATTACAGCCATTTCCAAAAAACTGCAGATTGATGCAGAGACACTATAGATTATCTTAAGACTATATGCGAAATTTATATTTTTTTTTTTTATTTTAAGTCTTTCGCTATTCTCTCGCTCTGGTTTTTTACCTGTTTTAGTTTTTGTTCGTTTATTTGCAACTCTTTATACTATACAAAGTATTATATAGAGATAGAAGTTACAAAAGTAATCAATAAATGGGAAGGGGGGTAAGACTTTAAAAGTTTAGTCACTAGATGGCAACATGTTCTGCAAAAGAGACTTAATGGTCTGGCACGTATTGAAACACACAATGAAATCATAGTTAATCTAAATATTGTGAATTTTTGTTTCCACAGTTTGTGTTTATCTGTAGTTTTGTGTTTCTTGTGCGCGATAGTAAAACTATGTGGTGTTTAGAAGTCAGTAGAAATGGCAGCTTGCAAACTTTGTTGTTGTGTAAGTCATCAGGACAATTTTTGTTAGAGTGTGGGAAATTCACTTTATCTCTCTCACGTTTCCCGGACATCTCGCTCACTCAGAAAGACAGTTCACGCTCAGGGCTATCAAGCTGATAGAGCTATGGCTTTTTATAAACTAAATCTGTTTGAATTTGTTACCATAGCTGGCAAACAACATTCCGTATCTTTCATGCTTGAGAGGCGTAAAGTTTAATTTCTGTATATAACTAAAACGTTTATCAATTTGAGAAACTATGGCATCAATGAAGTTCACTTGTTGGTGTTTTATTCTGTTCATAATGAATGATAAGCTAGTGTTTTATCCCATATAGAATCGAATAGCCTTTTACAGTTGTTTTTTATTTCTACAAATTTCTCACTTAAATTCGGGACCCGTGCACAGTGCAACCGGAGTTATTATGAGTGGGTTATTTTGAGATACTGATGGGTGATTTATTATATTTATTTATTTATCTAACTAATCGGACAATTGGATGTTCTTCTTGTCTTACCTTGACTCTTGGTGTCATGAGTTCGATGCTTCCTAACTCTCTGGTTCTAATGCAGAGGATAGGGATTTCAGGGAAATTTGGACTGTTTTTAATGACTTGAAGTCATTGGGGAGAAAGGGGATTGTTCAATGTAATAATATAAAGTTCGGCTCTGGTTGGACATTTAATTTATTTGACAATTTGGAAGGTTCTGAAACATATTGTGCTTCTTCGGATTATAATTCGCTGTATTCACTCACGTATTTATTCACTTTAACACAATTTTGAAATCTAAATGTCACCTTATCAATAATTTGGCGTATATATTCTTACTATCACGCTTGCTTGACTGACTCTCACTAACCGAACGATTTACTTTGACTCTTCGCAACGGTTTAACTATTCTACTATGACACTGTATAATGCATATACTGACTAATTGTCACTCTTGCTGCTACCGTTACTACTGTTACTACTGTTACTGTTACGACTGCTTCCTCTCGCGAATGCTTACAACTTAACCTCTTATCGTTAATATTAAATCTCTTATGCGAAATCGCTCCTCCCTCGCGAAAATTTAATTCCTTTAAATATTATTAAATTTGGTTCCTTCTAGAATATTATTGGATCACACAAGTGCATGGTTTATTACAAGTTTGCATTTATTCGTTGGGTTCTTGAAATATGTTGATTGGTTGAAGTTTCTGGGTTTTACCAGGAAATATACACTTGCTATACCCACGCTACGAAAGGATGAGGCATCTACTCTTCACTAGATTCTTGCGTTAAAGCACGCATCGACCATCCTTTTGAAGTACTAATAGCTTGGTTTCTGTAAAAACACGTGTTTCTGTATGCACATTTTCTTTTGGTGGCAAGTACAGTTATCATTGAATTCATATTCCTAGCCGTTTAGAGTGTAATGACATATGGCGCCTTGAGACCGGCGAGTCTTTCCGAAAGGGTTTGACAGAGTAATATTTAACAAAGGACCCTCTTCCCAGGTAAAGCTAATGTCTAACAAAAGTTCAGGATTTCCATTCCTTTTACAAAAACATAACAAAGACATATGTGTACTGTCAATCATGGTATTATAGGAAGGTAACTTGAATATTACTTACTAGCCAAAAAGACATATTTACATACATATACTAATACATATAATATTGGGGTCCTCCTTTTAATTGTAATGTTAATACCGTTGATTACCTGAAACAAGATACAATTATTATATGTAGTAGCTGTCAGAAGCAACCATATAATTAAATAGGACATTTTGAGGCAACATTTCCTGCTTCGATAGGAAGAGTTGTTGCTTTATTTCACTAAGATATCTTGAAAAGCCACAATAAATATCTTATGTTCCTTTACAAGGTGCAATATGACATTCTATCTAGTTGAAGCATGGCTAGGCATTTTTTTGGATATATAGCTGTGGGCGATACTGAATATTCCACTATTTTTCATATTTTAATATTTCTCTACTCCAAAAAAGTGTTTTATTTTATTATTCTACTTTAAAAATAATACAAACCTTTTCCTTTTCACTATAACATTTTTCTAGAAATAATATTGCTTTTAAAAATTAATTCCTTAATTAACATAGGAATACAATGACAGCTATAGCGCATAAAATTTCATAAGAACAAGATTATTCTGATATTTGGTATTTTTCTGTAAACGCAACAATAGCAACCCAGGCCTACATCGTCATGTCAACTGTACAAGCCAGAAACATTCTGTAAGGATTACAGGTAGAACAGAGGCAGACATGACTGTTGCACATAGCAAATGAAAATGTTTATAAAAGATTTTCCGGTGTAAGGGACGCCAGCAGTTTATAGTATTTATTGTTCAGCAAGCGTTTATGTTGGCAGCCTGTAGTAGCACATAAAATAATTTCCTCACCTGTACGATAAAAGTTGGAGAACGCATCCCGAGTTTTTGCTTTATAAGGGGAGACCATAAAGTGTAAAACATGGACTGGCCTTTTTTTTTATGTGCTCAGCATATGAAACATCAGCATATTCATTTCGGTGTTAATACAACACGGTTGTTAGTGTCGGGTGTTCATACTTGCTGTTCCAACAGCGCGTGCTGTGTTTATCTTCCCCTCTTCGCTCTCTCCCAAGGCTGCTTGAAAGCTCGCCTTATATCAAATGCGAAACAGTACCAGAAGGGAGAGCGAAAAATCTCATCGTGGATCTTTTTATCTGAATCTGTACAGATTTTGCAATTATAATACTGAGCAGTGCTATTAAAGTATTAGATGCTATTTCCAGATCTGTGATATTATGGTAGTAAATTATAGTGCAGTAAAACTCTTATTTGTACCGTAAGAAATGCACGGAAAATTCTGGAATAAGTTCTTTGGTTTTTAAACACAGAAATGTAATCACTTCTTAGAAATTATTTTCTGTTTTTTACATTTACGTATTATTTTACAGTATTTTGAGCATTTAGAGTGTAAGGAATATCAATTTAAAAGTAAACTTGGGCTGTGGAATTTCTGGAGCATCAAATACTTCGAAGAAGAAAATGAAAACATATTATTTGGAACATATATATCGCAGAAAAATTAAAATAAATAAGTACGGAAATAAAATATAAATAAATATAAATTTTAAAGTGCTTAAACGGAAGGAAATTTATACAAAAAATAGTGTTCTTCTGCAGGATAACATGACACATCAATCGTTTTAATATCTCCATTAATTAGCACGTAACTGCATGTTTCTGGATATAGCCTACTAATAAAAAGGTGTCGTTTATGACGCCCTCTATAGCCCTAAAATTTTGTAAATACTTGTCTTTTAATACCCCCATTAAATATGATTACTTTAAACCTTTGCAAGTATGTAGAATATTTAATATTCAACATTTTAAAATCTCCACGATATGAATAAATTTCCCTCAATCTGTCATTTGTCTAAAATCGTGCATTTGCCATTTGAAACCTCTCTGGCAGCTGAATGCTGGATAGCCCATAAACCATTCATGCATTAATGTAATGGCTTGACTAGAACACAGCAATTGAGGTTATGTTGTTGTTGTTACAAGTAAATAGCGTCCAGTAAAAAGTACTTGTAAAGTTAGATTAGTGAACAAGTACACAATAACAAGAAAGTTAACTATAGAAAAGCACTTTTTTAGGCTTCAAATTGGTAGAAACTTGGATCATAATAATTACAGTAATTTTTGTCGCGCTATTTATACAACGTTTCCAAACGCCGTATCTACTTCTCGCAAGTTTTCTACTTTAAAATTAGGATTTATTCACTATTTAATATGTCGTGGAAATGTATAGATTTCCTGATGTTAGCGAATTTTATTCCTAAAATTTTCAAAATTATGTGTCAATTCTGGTACTCCATACCACACGAAGATGAATGAGATGCATAAAGTGGATTACTTGCTTTGTTCACGATGCATTAATGCAACAAGAACATCGCTAAGTGCAATGACATTATCGTAACCAATGAAATTATAACGAGGTGCGAAAATTGCTAGTTAAAAGAAGAAGGCTATAGAGAAGAGAGGGGAGTTGGGGAGGAGGGGGTACAGTAAGGATTCTATTCATATTTCTATATGTATATAAATATTATCCATAGAAAATGTGTGATGTATGTTAATTGATGTGTTTGTATGTATGTATGTAGTATGTATATTTCGATTATTACAAGGACAATACTAGCATGTACGGCCGTAAGACCCGCGCGACACTTGTACTTGCATATGTGTATTTTGAAACTGCTACAATAAAAAGCCAATTACTACTATCAACTTTCCAAATGTCAACCTTAGAAAGCATAATATAGTCTACCAGACCTTCGAGCGAAAAGTATACCGGGATCTACCCGTAAAGAAATGCATCTGTATTCAGAAAAAAGTGTGGAGAGCGAAAATGAAATGCAAATACAGAGATCCCAATTTTATGTAAATAAATTGATATTGAGTATAGGATGAATCATTTAAAAATTACCACCGCGAATCTTTCTGAGAGGTACAACTTATGCCCATTTTCATTAAATAAAGTTCAAGAGTCCACTAATTTAGCCGTTTCAACAATATGTATATTTCTAGCTCAAATTATATTTTTCCAAATGGAATAGTACCTGTCGACTTGAAGAAAATAAAGTTAAATTGGATTTCAAAGTAGCTTATTTTTTGCTCAATTGTAGACATGTACGTAGTTAGCGAGATATGTGGGACTCGAACGTCATTTTAACCAATATTTCCCCTTGATTGCTAGGCAAAGCCAGTACGTCTATTTGTATTTTGTGTAAAATTTAGGGAAATTATAAAAAATAAGTTACTGTTTATCCTGTATGGATCTGCAATTCGGAGCTCCTGCCATGTGAAATTATTAGAGCTGTTTGCTTAGGTAAATAAAGATAGATAGCCTACTGTGTCCCTTCAGGGCAAAGGTCTCCTAACAAGGGAAAGCTCGCTTTTTCCTAACGCGGTGAGCTATTCCACGCTAGTTTTTCGTATGCTGTTTAAGACACTCTGACTGATTTGTTCTTTGGTTACTTCATTTCTCACTGCACTAGTTGCTTCTCGAGAGATTTCCATTTTTCTCTATGTCTTGCTATCTTGAGGTCTGTCCATCTTCTTGTGGGTTTGCTTTGTGTCTAAGTACCTCGCCGTCTATAGTTCCTGCCATTGGGCGTCACCCCCACTTCATTTCCTACTCCCGGAGATGCCCCCAATGGGGGTGTAAGCATAAAACGGTTAAAGTACGGGCATACCTTCCTGCGAACCTAAAAATCCATTCCGCTCTATAAGTATATTTATTTTAGCTAGTGCATAGGCTTCCTCTGATAGGATCTTTCGCCTAACCTGTATGTGCTGTGTAAGAAACCGAGCAGCTGTTGACGGCGCACATTACCTAAAAAGAACTTCGTCAGGAATGGGCAAACCATCGCTGAAATGAAGCCTCAAGACATGGTCCTTACAGGAAGTTCTTACTGCTATATCGCATATGTACTCTTATTGTAATTGTAACACATTTCTTCTTCGTTTTCAGGGCCACTACTGAACATATATGGAACTACTGAAAAAATATTTTTATAATTACAGCAACAGCTGAGTCTATTTTTCAACTGGCGTAAATGAATCAAGTTACTATTTCGATTTTATTACCATTTCTAATACTTTGTGGCAGGACTATATACAAGACCGAATAACAAAACATTCCACAGGAGCTTTCAGCGAGGCGAGAGGTACATTACCTGATTCCCATATCTATACGTGATAAAAACGTCAAACGAAGCCCTGATGGATAATAAGTCATGTACCAATAAACACAACAAACGCGAACAAAAAGAATCTCAGTGCTATGACAATTGACGGCGGACAGGTACAGGTGTTTTTCAGAGATTCCAATATCTCTCTTGCCACTCGACTGTCGGATTTAAACGATACGCGTGCATGATGGTTATTTAATCTCTGTACGTATTTCTGGTGGTAGAGCTCTTCAAATAAAACATGCAAAATGAAAATATAGATTTTCATTTATCTACTTTATAAGTTATACGTGCGCTGTACGTGCTTGCTAAGTAGGCAAAGAAACAACAATCAGAATGAATAGGAGTTGCTTCTTAATGCCAATCTTGAATAGTGTTAAGATTTCACGGATCGAGTGTCGAATATGTAAAATAGCAACACCCATAAGAAACGCTTGAAACCGACAGCACATGTGCTCAGAAGGAATCAGTATGATTCTCTGAAAATGCGACAGGTGTCTGAATTTGTTCAAGGGAGAATTATGCTATAACGAGAGCGAGAAATTGTTGCTCGTGTTGGACGAAATGTATCCACACCAGTAGATCGAGTTAGTACCAACACACAGATGTGAAGGCTTCCAATGGCTCTGTCTAACAACCGAACGAATAGACGGATATCATTTCCCATGGCTATTATGAATGCTAACAATGTGTTAGACACTTTAAAGGCCAGTGGTGCTGTATGTAAATTGTTTCACTCTGTATAAAAACTATCCCACAAACGCGGTGATTTCATTCACGTCAGCTCCGAGCGGCACTTCACACACTTTCTCCTACTATTCTTTCCTCCTGTTCTTAAACGTCCCTTCAAAGCAGTGCAGTAGTTGAGCTTCACCAAGTTGGGGGCAGTTTACTCTAGAACAGTGCATTTTGGTGTGTTAATTTTACTCAAAATACGAGTAAACCTGTTGTGTTCGTGCAGAATTTAGTTTCCAGTTCTTGGTCAGTTGTCTCCTTCCGAAAAAGCAATTCATTTTACTGGATCAGTGCACAACAAAAAAGACACGCGGAAACAGTTTTAACAAAGGATAAAGTAAACGAAATTAGTACAAACCGTGAGCGTTCGCCAACAAAATCATCCCGAAATTAGCACAGGTGAGGGTTTCAGTGGGTTCTGTACATAAAGTAACAACATAATCAAACCTCAAACCTACAAGTATACACCTGTTCATTGTTTAAAAAAAGACAGCCCAGTAGCAAGAGTGCGTTATTGTGTGCGAGTTTTTTTTTATCTGTTATTTTCAGAAGAGGCTTGAATTCACCTGAATGACCGTGTGCTACCGCCTGTGGTGCCTCAGTAGTGAAAACGGGCGTTAAACACTACTCAAAAAAAAAAAAAATGACCGTGTGAACAATCAGAACATGGCTTACTGGTGTGTCGAAAGTCCGGTATATGCGTGTGTGTGTGTGTGTGTGTGTGTGTGTGTGTGTGTGTGTGTGCGCGCGCGCGCGCTTACGAATGCAATATGCTTATCCTAACTACAAGGATTGATGGAATTTTGCGTACAGCATGGCGCGTTCCTTGCACAGTGGCTTCCGCATGCTTAACAACAATACACTTATCGAGCATTTGGCGCGCTGAGATGATACTAATAAATTTCAGCAGAAGATGCCAACCGTCCAATTCTATACGGCATCAGTTTAACAAATTTCCCCATGTGCTTCCGTGTCATACCGAGAAAAAGTCAAGCTCGTGCGTCTTCTAAGATTCTTAGATTTGTTCTTCAGATTTGATCTCTCAGATCAGCCCAATATCGTGTAAACACAATTTGGGAGATCAAACAGTGTTAATTATTTTACGAGAATGTAATTCATTTCTTGTAATCAAACGCTCATTTTACTAGCATCGCCTTGGTTAAAGAATTCGCATGCTGTTTCTAGCATTATAACTTTCTAAAAAATATTTCAATCAAAATATTATCTGCCTGTCTTTAAGCAAAAATTAAATTCTTCCACAAACCTGTTTCTTGTAAACGTTTAACTTCCACCAACAACTAAGATTTTTCGAGACAGTGCATGAAATAATGACGCAAATGAGATGCGTTTTCGTTTTCAGTATAAGGAAAAAGTATTGCCAGCAACATGTTCTGGCCTGTTAACTTCTCAGCGCCGACTATGGGCAATCAGGAATTGAGTTAATTTATCAGAAAAAAAATGTAAAATGAGATACATTGTAAAATTCTTAACAATTCAACAAAAATCTTCTTTGTACTTACAGTATTAGGACGTACTTAATTTCTGTATCCTGAAATTCATGAATAGGAGCATAGGGATATTCTCTTTCCTAATCCACACTACTTTTAATCAAATATAATATTCGAGAAATATTTCACTTTAACATAAGGAGATGAAACAATCTTATCATCACGTCTCTTTCATAAAAATCGCAGCAACCCCTTTTAATTGATCACTGCCCTCAGTAATACAAGGCATATCTTCAATAAATCGTTTCATTTTACTCTTCCTTGAAAAAAAATGCACCTTACATATTATTTTCCTATGCAATCATCCAATCAATTATTATTTCTTCTGCTATTACCGGATCTATAGGGGGGATAAACCAAACCTCACTGTGAAAAATCTTATCTTATTCTTCAATTAATCATATTAGATGAATAATAATTACAATAATAATAATAATAATAATAATAATAATAATAATAATAATAATAGTAGGATCTAATTTCTGAATATTTTATTTCATCATTTACAGAATGAACCTTAATACAATCACCTCTACTACTCAAAAGCTAAACGTAACCTTCGTTTCCTAACCTAACCTAACCTAACCAAATCAATTCAATTACTTTTTCCAAGAAAATAAAATCATTGCTCTTCCTCTCTATAATGTCGGTATTATTGTTTCAAAAAAATTAACAACCAGTTTTCATCACATCCATACATACACCAATTTGCTCGTCATAAGGAAACTCAAAAAATGCTAAGTGTTTTATTGAACTAGCAACAACCATTTTATGAATGTACATGGCTGTGGCGTTGAGATTAAGAAAGTAAGACAGCATGCATGTTTTCCACAAACTATTCACATAATGTGTATTCTCCAGGACCGCCCACAATAGTCCATGTCACTATCATAACTAATTTATTAAGGTTTTATTGTTAATAACATCGAATATCTATCTGTGTGCATATGAATGAGAAATTCCTGTTTATTGGTACGCTAAGAAACTTATTGAATTTTTATAGGTAATTTTTTTTGAGTGTTCTTTACCTCTTCCCTTACTGTCGTAATTTTTTTTTTTTTTCACTTCTTAATTGCAAAATTACGAATATGCTAATTTACGGATTATTTATGGCCTGAATCTCCCCTTTGGGAAGTATTTCATTAAATTTCTTTCAGTTCATCTAGTAATTCTATACAAACAAAAGTTTTATATATATATATATACGATTTTATTTAAAGAAATGCATTGTGAACAGGTACATACTTCGTTACAACAGTTGAATGACTTGGAGTGTGCCATAAGGGAGTGATAACGGAGCGGAATGGCTTGGGACTCGAATTCGATAGATTCCGTTTCAATTCCTTAGGAGTTGGCTGGTTATCCTGGGCTTGGGTTTTCCGCCTGGTCGCTTAGGCAAATGCTGGGACGAATCTTTCCTTTCCACGAATTTGCAGCTCTTCCAATTTCATATTATTTCATTCCGTTGGTTCTGTTGCAGAATCGAAAGTGCCAGGGTAAAGTACGCTGGTGCGGTGTGACGGTGGCTTGCGCTTTGGAAGTGTTTCTGTTTAGGCGTAGGTATGGAAGCGCCTTTCTGAGGAGGTTGAATATCTTGTATAGGGGGACTCAGGGTGTTATATTTGGAAACGAGCTTAAGCACCCGTTTATGTCCATGCCGTACGTCCTAGCCGCCAAGTATCTGCCTTCCTCCCGTAGGTGCCCTTAAGGGAGCATATGCACAAACGGCCAGCTTTGCAGCAAGTGTTCTTCGTCCCTAACAAACCAATCCAACCTAATCCAATGGAGAAACACTCGTCCGTTACTAGACACCGGGAGTCAACCGGTATCGAGACGAGATTGCTGTATCCTGTAGTTTTCCGTTCTCATATATACACATACATAGCCATTCAGATAAGAACAGACACATTGAGAATCTAGTGCTATTCTAGGGCGTTTTAATTGTTCCTCTAGTATTTCTAAAGCATCTACGAAAGTCACTAATGAGGGCTTTTCCTAGTAATTGCCTGAACTCCGAACACTCGCTAAAGTTTAGGGGTAGAGGGGACAAATTCTAATGCGAGTGCCAATCAAAGCACATTGTTCTCCCCTCAAGAGGAGTGAGTATATTTTGTGTAATATTAATTTATATTCAGATTTTGTTGAAATATTTCAGACACACATAACACCTGTAGTTGACGTTTTTTATTGTAAATGTAAGACAATTTATTGTCTTTCGTTTACGAGTGGTTTTTTGAAGAAGAGTTAATGAATTAAAGAAAAATATTGAAATTATTTTTCACAAACTCAGTTTATCATCAAAACCCTTAAACCTTCCGTAACTGATTACGAAAGGTATATCTTAACTTTCTTTATAACAAAAAAGTTTAATTAAATGTTTTTTGAAACTGTAAAATAACGAATTACAAAGACATAATAGCGAAATGTGAGGCATAAACATGTATACACTTATCGATATATCTGTGGAGCAGCTGTGTGTATTATAAAGTACAGAAAGTAAAATTTAAATTTTAAAGTAGTCATTACGTCATTGCATAGAGCAGACATTTATATGCTCAATGTTTGTAATACGTTTACAATAACGACATTTTCATAAAGTAATAACAAATTACTGAACACTCACATTCAACAACATGTGCGAGTACAGGTCCTTAATTGGCATGCAGAAATTAAAATTATTGGATTAAAATTTAAATAATTTCAAAATTTAATATACATCCATATCTAAAAATTATCAGATTAAGGCGAGTTGTGATAAAGTATTTAAAAAGTTTAAAACTGAAATATTAATTCTCTGATAATAAAAGAGTTCTGCATTTTCGAAACGGTCTTGCTTTTATTTTGATGTTTCATCTTTTACACTGGTAATATTTCTCTTTTTTGTAAATATTTGATTAAAATCTCGTTCTCTCTCTCTGAACATATACACATGTCCTGGAATCGCCGTAAATTTGTCAAGTTATGCCGTTATGTGCTTTCATGGTAAGCAAGCTATTGTGGTTGCATCTTGCAGGAGTTTTAGAGAAGGATATAATCAGACGTTATGTAAATATGTTTCTTATATTTAATATTACCTGAGATATTTTAATTAACGAATAAACTACATAATTAATACTCAATCGTTGCACAGGTACTCTACTTGTGTACTTGCATTAAATAAACTTTCTTTTACCTGCAGATGACTAGCTCACAGGTGGCCGCGCCGAGTCAAATCCAACTTATACTATGCCCGCAGAGCACAACGAGAAAGATCGCAATGTATTGTCGATCAATGGTGCAGTGTTTTGATAGCTCTGGATTGTTGTCCGCCGCTACAAAATGAAGCAATGCGGGTTGCTAACCTCTAGTTTGGCTTGGAGTTCGGCACCTCTGCTCTTAACTACTGAACTTTCAATCAGTTCACGGGGAATAGTATTTATGCAGTGACAGTGAAACAAGAAAAAACATTATCAAAGAAAAGTATTTACCTAGTATCAATAACATGTTCTCAGTATTGAGGTATTGACGGTTGCTAAATCATTTGCAGCTTTCCAAACTCTTACGTGTAATGTGGGATGCCTATACCGAAAAATTCGATACAGCGATTCTAGGACACCGATTCAAAAGTACGGATTCATGGAACATAGTGCCGGACTATTTTGCATAATACTGTATATTATGTAACTTGATTATTATTACTGCAGATAGCTAAAGCTGAACAGAAGAAATATAGGAATAAATGATAAAAGTATGAAAAAAAAATAATAAATAAAAAAGCAAAGTACGGTATTTGTAGATATATAAATGGAATCAACTTATATATTATTTACAATTACAGTGGTTATTGCGTTCTAGCATTTTTAATAGTGTTTAACGCCCGTTTTTACTACTAAAGCACCACAGGCAGTGAACACTGATGATACACGAGATGAAAGGATATATTGGGAAAGGATTTTTTAAGGAAGGAAACGTTCCATGCTTAAGTTTAGGGTACATCCCGGGCATTTGCCATTTATGAGGAATGAGGAGAACCTGGAGATACCTCAGTAAGGAAGGACGGTCTCCTGGTGGGATTGAAACCCCAGACCTCTCGCTCACGAGTCCGCGCACAAATTCTAGCTTAAAATACACTTCTTTTAATTTGCACATTTTGGTTAGGAAAATGCCCACAGGGCTTTTATGCTGATATTAATCTAGCTTTCACGGAGCAAAGTTATAGTCTCCAGAAAGTCCGAAATTGTGCGGAAGAACGTGCAGGTCGGTCCTTGGATGTACTCCCTCCTGAAAACATCGCTCTTGTGGAAGTAGGAGTTTTGGAAGACCGGCGGCTCAAAGTTACAGAAATAGCAGCAAGGTTTGTCCTTTATAAAACAACAGTCCTTAGAATTATTCATTAACATTTGAAAATGAATAAAGTTAGTACAAGATGGGTGTCTAGACTTCTTTCCTCAGTTTAAAAGCAGCAACAAATCATCTGTTGTCGCGCATTTTTTGGAGCTCTGCTCCTAAAAATACGAGAGGGAAGTTTACAAACCATTGTTACAGGAGATAAAACTGTGGTTCTCTACTATGATCTCTTGTCAAAAAGAGAATCAATGGAGTGGCGTAAACCTGACGAAGCACGGCCTCTAAAGGCCAAGGTAACTCAGTCAACCAAGAAGATCATGGTCACAATCTTTTGGGACTGTGAAGGAATGCATTCATTGACTTCAAGGAGAGAACACAACAGTAAATGGGGAGTACTATGCTGGCCTACTGCACAGACTACGTGCTTCCATCAAAGAGAAAAGGCGAGGAAAGCTGAGTGGTGGTGTGCGCTTTCTTCACGACAACGCGCTTGTGCATACAGCTCTTGTTGCAAAGGACGTTGTGAAGAAATGTGGCTTCAAGGAGATAGACCATCACCCTACAGTCCACATCTAGCTCCCAGCGTTTCCTTTTCTCAAAACTCAAGAAGGACCTTGGAGGAAGGAAATTTAAGTGTGACGAAGAAGTAATGGATGCTATTTATGCCCATTTTGCAGACTATTTTGTGGGGGGAGGAGATTGTAATGTTAATTCAAAGAAATAAGAAGTGTATTGTAATAGAGGGTAACTATATTGAAAAGTGAAATATAATTTTTGTCTTTATCATACCTAGAAAATGGTTAGGCCGGAAATTTATGGACATATCTTCGTATATGCCAGCAGGTAAATAATTGTTCGCAAAAGAAAATGAGGAGGACGGTGCAACATCGCAAGTTTGCAAAATAAATGAATATAATTAGCTCGGAAGTTTTCAGCTACTTTCGTTCCCGCAAGCATAAGTAAAATGTATTATAGTTTTCTCATGTATTTTCCATTTAATTCCTATGAATAGAAGTTAACTTTAGAGTACATGTGTAGGGCACTCAATTTTGTTCAGATTTATCCTTCCCAGATTTCAATCAACTTATATGTAAGCTTTTTTTTTTTTTTTTTTTTTATTTAAGACCCTCATAACTAAGAAGGTCTAAAGAGACAATGAATGAATATTTGAATGCATAAATAATATCGAAATCTATAACACTGAGAATTCCCTTGCATTCATCTTTTCAGAATTAAGGAAAAACTCTGGAAGAAAGTATACCTGATAGACTTCTAACTGGAGACCTTCGGATTTCAGGCATATACGTGGACGGTTTGGTCATAGCTGAGAGTTTGTTTACATATGCTTTCTATTTTGACATGGACATTTAATTTTTATTTTGAAATATTTAATATCTTTATTATTGAATACCCCACTTTTGGAAGGGTAACATTTATGTTAGTAATCTGTTTTTTTTAAATAAATACATGATTATATGGAAACCATGCTTTTAGTAGAGAACATGCTAAAGAGCGTTTGAAAACTCGAGAGGTTTACGGTCAATATTTCAAGCACAGAATGATGTATGGCACGAGTGTCGTACCCTTTCAAGACAACTGACTCTTTGTTCATTGACTGTTCATTTGTGAAGCAGTTGGCTGTCTTTATTTTGCTCATTATCGGTTTTTCGATAGTACAACACTCTCCATGTAAATGACCCTTGAGCTACAACGAACAAGAAATGGAAATATCGCGGAGTGTTAAACGGATACCAGATGCATAAAAATGCAGACAGATTCTCGATTTTTTTCCCCAGTACTTGTAAATGTGTTTCGAAACCCCAAATACAATGCTGGAACAAATCCGCAGGTTTGACGCTCTGCCGACCCTTAATGACAGACTACTACACAACATTTTTTTTTTATTCCGCCAGACTACAGGATGGGGACGGACTGCTTTGCCCCAGTGTGTATATTTCATTGATTGCGCTGGCGTTGTGCACGACATGCCCGCCCTCTCTCTCTGCCGCCGCCGCCGCTCTTGTAGTTCTATCGGCAGCAGGCAGCCACTCTGTTGTGCGTTATACTGGTGCCTGCCCTGTCTGAATGTGAGTGCGCGCGCGGGGTGTCCCCCCATCCTGTACTCTGCTTATTTATCAGTCAGCCAGCCAGCCAACGGGCAAAAGCCTCAAACCATTACTGCCGCCGCTACGGGCAAAGGAAGACGACGACCAGACACTCGTGTACCTCCGGTACGATCGCTGCCGACTCGCCTATCAGCGGAGCGAACGTAAAGGTTGCCAATCCCACATCAGACACCAATTTGCTTTTTTAGCTCTTTCTCTGCGACCAACTTTCTTTACGCGGAGGAAAAAAAATATTGTGTGTTAGTGGTTGTTTCTTCGTAGAAACAGTTCATCAAAGGGAGTAATTTTCTTTTCTTCCTAATTGTAGCTCTTCTTGCCTTCACGTTACATCTCGGAACATTATGGTATTCCTGCTTTGGTGACAAACTTTTACTTAATCCTGAGTGAAGCATTCTGTTATCTTCCTTTCCATTTTTTTTAGATTTTTTGACCTGCTGCAACAAGTAACCCGCAATCCTAAGAAAACATTTCGATTTCGTAACAACTTCAACAGAGACACAACTTTTGTGAAGTGTTGCAACTCACAGCAGCCCTGAGGAACGCGGCGAGTGTGTTCTGTTTTGGTGTGCGACAAGGCGCTTCCGTGCCACGTGACACTAGACTGCGTTACGCAACTCCGTCTCGCGTTGTTTTGGTGTGCGTGGCGGTGCCCCCCTGTTTTTTTTTAGAAAGGGGAGAGAGCACTGTTGTAGAGGGGGTACGTGTTGCAGTAAGCAGGCGCAAGAGAAGGTCACCAAACCTTCGACGGCCATCAGCGTCATCAGTTTTCTACCCCCCTGCCACGACGAAACTGCACAACAACATTAACTTAGATTTTCTCCAGCCTGAAAACCTTACGTTCACACGCATTCCTAAAAAAAGAACTCGCGCACAGTTCTCCCTCTGATAAAGTGTGGTGTAGTTTAGTTGATAGTTTGGTTTCATTCCCACGACACTTCGACAGAAATAGAAACAACAAATAAATAACGGTCGTGTGATAAACAAGTGAATCTCGGTCTAAGAAAATAACAGCTGGTGCGTTCTTTTTTTTTATTTGGAGAGGTCAAGTGGTTTCTATGTTTATAACGGTGGTGTGATAACAGCGAGCTACACTTTCTTTATCCGGATATAGTTTTAAAAAGATTTGCGTGGTATTTTTGATAACCACACAGGCGTTAATTTTTTGAATGTATTAACAAGAAATACTTGCAGAATATACATAATTAAAGGTCGACACATCCTGTATAGGCATTGATCTCAAAGCACGGCGCTGCTGAGGTCGCCAATATTACCACCGCCTCCGCCACATCAGCATTGTCGGATTTTTCTCTGGCCGGGACCCTGTCACCAGTTGCCTTGGCTCCATCACCGGTCCTCGTGGGGTACAGCCTTGTTGGCGTGTACCCTTGCGCAGTGTGGAAGCCGCGGAGACTCCACGGCGTCCTAAGGAGCACCACCACCACCACCACCAACGGAAACGCCACTTGCACCTGCAACAGCGGAAACAGCACCAACAACAACACCAGCGGGATCACCGGCAACAACAACACACTCAACGGCAACGCAGCGGCGGCAGCGTCCGCAGGTTCCAATTCCCCGCCGTCTGCCAGAGGCCTAAGAGTGGCTTCCACCGTCCGCGCCGTGCCCTACCCCTTGCCCGCACAGCTGTATCAGTTCCCGCCGGCCGTCGCCGTGCCCGCGGTCGCCGTCCCCAGGGTTGCCGCCGCCCAGCCTCCTCCACCTCCGCCTCAGCTGGAACAGTGTCGGTGCCGGGGCGGCGGCGACGAAGACGGCGGGTGTGGTGACACGGCGGCGGCCACCACCTCCGTCACCACCACCTCTTCCACCTCCTCCACTACCGCCCCCGCCACCCCAATTCCTACTCCCATGTTGTTCGTCCCCTTTTCAGTGCCTAACTTCGCGCCGCCTCTGGCAGCGACCAACTTGGGCACCAACAGCAGCACTAGTCCTTCCGGAGGAACCACGCCGGCTAAGGTAGGGACCTTTCCTTCCTCTCACGAAGAAGAACCTTGTCTTCACGTTTGATACTGAAGATGAAAGTACGTAATGCTTGACCCTTAGAGCGGAAATTGGTAGAAGGCAACCATAAAGATTTCGTTTAAAGACATAAACCACAAAATGTAAACATTTGATACAGAAGTGACATGTAACAGAAACCACGAGGAAAAGAGTTAAGTAACCTCTGCTACTGTAAAACAGACCACGGCGGATAATAACCTCCCATAGCAATGTAAATTCTTTCACTTCAATGTACTACCTTCACCAGAGATTTCGACGCTCGTAGTTTTCACAGCTACCACTCTCACGGCATAAAAGTCTTATGTTGTGCTTGTGCTGAACGTTGTATCAATCCTTTGAGTAAATAAATACACCCTTTCATGCGTTACTTTTGTGTAAATAAAAAACCCTTCGCTTTAACTAGTATATGTTTGTGAGCGAATAAGGTTCGCTTTCAATGAACGAGAGAACATTCATTTCAATTATACATCTTTACTGTGTGATTCAGTAACTGTAGTAAATGAAAAGAAATTATATTTTCAATAGGATATAATTGAGAGCCTAATGGTAGCAAAGTTATAGAATGTAAACTCTCTATAGTTATTCACCTCAAAAGGTAGACTTTTCAATAAACTCTCGAGAAGAGCATGCGTTTTCAACGCGTGTTTCCTGAGCTTTATTCAAGGTACCGTTTTTATTTAAACTTTCCTGCAGTGATATAAAAATCAGTGAGATGTTTATTGCAACATATGATTACCAGCTAAATATGGGGAAATAGAAGAAGAAAAAACAATACATTTTCTCCGACAAGATCCACTGTATCGTTAAACTAAAATGCGTTTCGGTTTGTAATTATTTACAAGAACTTAAAGGATGTTGAAATTATCCATTTAGCAATCTCTGGTTAATAGTAGCAGTAATTATTTGTTTTATTTCACCAAACTTTTCTGCTTAAAGCCAATTCCAGACAGAAAATAATGAATGTTGGAGTAACGTCACCATTAGCTTGAATTGATACATTTTTTTAAATTCCAAATAGAAGTTAGGTAGTCAAATAAAAGTTTAGATTTTTACAGCTAAAGCATTGTAAATAAAATTGAAAGTACGGCTACTTTGTGTCGTGTAAATTTCTCAGCATGTACAACCATTTTACTTCCGGTTCTCTTCCTCTTTTTTTTTTTTTTTAACTACTGATGTACCCCAGGCAGTGGACACTGATGATACACGAGATGAAATGATAAACAAGGAAAGGCTATTTTTATTTAAGGAAGGAAACGTTCCAGGCCTAAGTTTATGGCATCTCTCTGGCATTTGCCGTTTATGAGGACCGACGAAAACCTTTAAAAAAAAACCTCAGTGGGGAGGACTGTCCTGTGGGATTCGAACCCCAAACCTCCCGTTCACGAGTCCGCGTCTTGACGACTTCGGCCACCCTCCTTTAACAGACCAGAAGATATGTCCTTAGAGTAGACCAAACATAGAATACTAAATAATTATTATAATTATGTTCGTAATAATATTTTTTTTCTTATTCCACTTGGTACAAAGAAGTGTGCTAGTATTTAAAACGGCATATTTAGCTCTTAGTACTGTTAAATTTAAAACAAATAAACAGCAGTACTGAAAAAAAGTTATTTAATTTTGGAAAAAGAATTAAAACTTAAATTGAAATAGGTGCATTCTTATTACCCTTAGTGTTAATGTGTAGTTATAGTTTTAAATGGCTGTATCCTCTGCACACATAAATAGTTTTATTCCATATACATATTATTATGACTTTAGAGGGCTTTTTTTTTTCATATGCATTTGTTCAACTTTTGGTGCTACGGCAACTGTCTACGTGACTCAGAATACTGACAACAACAATCGAACAATCTTTTTTAGAATACTTTTGCAATTGCAAGATAGTATTGGCTTCAATACTATTTATGTACGAATACTATTTATGTACGAATGTAATAAACAGTATCTCAATGCATAAAGGAGATCTTGAACGTTTCGTAGATTGAGAAAATGACCGCACTCCTTCATAAACTGGTGATCAATGGTGCAGTTACCGACAAATAGAACGAGTAGACGTGGGAAACGAAGTGAAAGCATCTCTAGTTTTAAAGGAAGTTCAGGAAGTTCCTGAAAAGTCTGCACTACAATATTTGTGGTGCTATTATTAGCAGAGCGTTTGGAGATGAGTTTTTCACCAGTATGGTGAATTCTGGCAATACACTTTCGGCTTGATCCTTATAAAATGATAATGCGTTTGAACTCAAAGAAAAATATATGCAAATTAAATATCAACAGAATAACGTTAAATGGCTAGAAAAAAATCTTGTATACAGATGAGATACATTTGGAACTAAACGGAGGCGATATGCCGGATAAGGCGGAAAATAAACCGAATACAATTATTCAGCAAAGATTACATAGTACTAAGGCTATTGTCTGGACCTTATATCTATGAAGAAATGGAAAATGGACAAAGAAAAACCACAAATCAGCAGATATCAACGTCTTTGTAATACCAGTATTATAAAATTATGACAATTGAAAACTTTTTAATGATATGCGGCATTCTATCTCACGTACACATTACCGTAAAAGCAATATTTGGTGATCAGGTAATTTGTACGCATTTCCCAAACAGTTCGCCTCCTAAGTCACCAGATATGAAGCCGGCTGACGATTGAGTATGGTATTATCTAATGAACAAAATTATTTTTTGTTAGACCTACTACTCATAAGGAGCTGAAACAGCTAATATCGGATGTCATTCCTAGGAATGCACTAAGTAATAGCTTTAAATCATAGATGTAAGACTATTCCTCATTGGACAATTTGATGGTAGTCATGTTTCAACTTTTTCTTGTCTGTTCATCTATAATATTCTTGGTTATTCTTATGATAAAATGTCATTTCTTTACGAACAAATAAGTGTTTTCTATTTTGTAGAATCTAAAAATTTATTAAAGTTATGGCTATATGAAACTGGGGACTGACTTTAGAATAATCTGATATGCTACATAAATAATCTGGATTACCACATAAATAATCTGATAAACTACATAAATAATCTGATAAACTACATAAATAATCTGATAAACTACATAAATAATCTAATATAATATATAAATAATTTGGCCTGCTATATAAATGATCTGGCACACTACATAAATAATGTGATATACTACATAAATTATCTAATATACTACATAAATAAGCTGGCCTACTACAAAAATAATCCGGAGTACTATATAAATAATCTGATTATACATAAATCATCTGATATATACATAAATATTCCGATATATTACTTAAATAATCTGACATACTACATTAATATTCTGATAAAACTACATAATAAATCTAACAAACTACATAAATAATCTGATATACTACATAAACAATCCGATAAACTACATAAATAATTTAATGTATTACATAAATAAAAAGCTACATAAACCTCCAATAATTTTACTTAACTTTTGGTAATGATTGACGCAACATTTGAAAGAATCAAAATGTCCAATTCAATGACCATAATTTTAAAATTTTCTAAAATTGATTACCAGTTGCTCTTTATGCTATGCACTGAGTGGTATGATTACGATTTCATTTTCACCAAACATTTTTAATATAATTATTTTTTCGACACTTACTCATTGCGAAGAACGCTTAGAAAGAAAACGAAAATGGAAGAAACCATAAAATGCCTGACCTTTAATGCCAAATATCCCAGATTGAAGTCATCAGATTTGCAGCCACTCAAATTTCACGTAAGAACACATCTTGAGTCTTGTTATATTCGCAGAGAAACTTCAATATTTTAAGGAACTTATAAGTGACTTAGTTTAAAAGCATTTAGACTCTGTGATAGGCAAATGAAAATCAATCATATGTATAAAAGCTGTAGGAAAACTACTGCCGTGTAAATTAATTCACTAGAAAATAATTTGCTTTATTAATATTTAACCCCTTTATATCTTACGTTAATAAAGAGGGTGTCTTATTTTACTGCTATAAACATTTTTAATGAATCTTTATTATTTCTGAATGTATATATTTTTAAATGTTGTACTAGAAATAGGAAAGAATTTCACTATTTTGTTTTGAATGCAATTTGTCACTTATTTAATAGATGCTTTGTAAATGCTTTTATGTAGGTTACAAAATTTGCTTGTTCTTGTATTTTTCTACTTTCGTTGTTTATTAATTACTTTGACATTCTATTGGGATGTAAGATTTATTTTTTCTCCCTCTGTTAAATAACACCTTTTTTCAACAACTGTTTATCCACCTTTTGTCTATTTCTTTATGCCTAACAGAATTATTATAATAATAATTATAAAAACTTGAAAAATTAAAACAATTGTGTCACACATGTGAACACGGCTACTCTGTTTTTCTGGGATTGAGGACTAAATCTAAAGTCATTTTTGATATCTCATTTAGCGTTTTTATAAGGTACTATTTCAGTACTTTTACCGCATTTGGAAAGTTCTTTTTAATGTTTACATCCATGTCAAGATCACCCTTTTTAGTCAAGTTTCCTTTAGTATGCAGTGGAAACCTGTCTTTTCAAAACTACGTGAAATGAAGAGACTAAACTGCACAATTCTTGTTCTTGCGTTTTTTAATTACTTCATGAAATATTTTCTTTTATTCTTTATATTTCCCCTGCAGTGTATAATTCACACTTTCAACTTTTTTCTATTTATCTATAATGTTTGGGTTTCTTTTGAGTTTTTTGTGCAAAATTTATTTGTAATTTCTCTGGGTTATGTAAACTTCTTTTGTTTATTTCTTTTTATTAAACTAACCTACCCTACGGGTCACAATTTTAGTCGAATAAACTTAATTTAATGTCATTAAATTTAGCTGGTATTTAAAAAAGATTATCTGAGAATACGGTTCGTTTTAGTTGTTTCTGTCATATCTCTGTTTTGATTTTGTTCTGTTCACATATTTTTTCAATTATTTATTTACATATCTATACTGGTTTTTCTGTCATGTAATTAAGATATGTTAGTATTTAATTGCCTTCAATAATTTAAAAAGATGCTATGATGCACTTTAAAACCATCAAGAACTTTTTTTCCATCAAACAATTTATTCTCCGTCATTCAAGAATTTATTTCTTTTTCTTCAGCTACTACTGCAATCAGAGACTGTCAGGCATTCATTCAGCTTAAAGCAAAGCCAAACCATTGTCTCACTTGTATTAAGGGCAGTAAATATGAAATCTTTTTTAAAAAATATACATTATTTACCACTTCACTTTTACTTCATTATTACGACATAGATTAATGTATTTCTGTCTTACCAACTGTTTAATTCTGTACTGTAAAAGTTAACATTCGCTGATTTAAGTGCATTTTTCATGGGTATCCTTCACTGTTTAAGGTGCGAAAAGTAAAATCTGTTATCCCAAACCGCCACGAGTGGCCGAGGTTATGGCCGGACTCGTGAGCGGCAAGTCCGGTGTTCAATTCAAGCCAGGACCGTCCTCTTTGACTGAGTTTTTTTTTTTCCTTCAGACTTTCCTCAATCCTCATAAATGGCAAATGCCGGAAAGGTACTCTAAACCAGGGACTGAACTTTTTTTTTCCCCCAGTTTTTTGTTGCAATTTTATACAAGTCCTTTTTGTTCTCTGTGCATGATTAGAGATATATTAATATATTATTTATTTTATTGTTGATTTAAAATAAATGAATAAACAAATAGCTACACATTGTGTTATAAACTTTCACCGCAGTTGTAGCACGAATCGACAACTTTCTTAACGTACATCTGGTCGACTGTTATTTCTCCACGCATAGCGTACGGAGGATTACCCATTAATAAAACGACTACAAATTGAATTTTCCCGTCTGCTGCATGTTTCACCGGTGAACTAGCGCGAAACCTGCGATAGGGGCTTTCACATAAAACGCTCATCTGTCGATAGGGGAAAAACGTTAAATGTTATCATACGTATAGAATAAAAAGTAAAAATTGGAGTAAAAAAAAAAAATTGTTCGCGTCAGCGCAAATCGTGAAGACGGTTTGTGAATTTCTGCGAAAGTGAACAATGTTTATTTGTAAATATTAAAGTGGGTAGGGTCCTAGATTGGGACGAAACAAAACACTGAGTCGTTTATAGAAACAAAACCCCCCGTTTAAAACATTTTATATTCGTAAATTAACTTCAAGAACTTTAAATTGCAAGAATAACAACAACGCAGTGTTGATTATTCATGCTAATGATATGAAAAGATAAAATTATGAATAATGGGAAGGCAAATCTCTTCCATATGTAAACTTGCGACTGAAAATAAAACTTTATTATATTATATTAGCTTGAACTCTCGTCTAATGGGTGAGGGGGCACGGGTTCGTTAATCCAAACCGGAATAGTATTAAGTTCATTGTAAGGGCTGCGAATCTTTTATCAACATGTATTAATATTAGCAAACAAAGCTATAAGGTAAAAAAAAATATATATATAACATATATTTTCTAAATTTTTATAACCCAAGTGGGCCCAAGAGAAATAGCTTCAAAATGCTTTGGTAAGCTGCCGTAACAAATATAAAATTCCAAAAACAGTGCAGGATAACATTATAATTTCCATTATTAAGTATTCTGTGGCAATTTTCAGAAATCGTGATTACAATACGAACAACACATAAATAGGTTGCATTTTCCTTTTTTTAATATTTAATGTATATATATATATATATATATCATACTTCCAAATAAACATGAAAAATGTGATATAAAATTTACAGGAAAGAGATTCAACTAAATGTGAAAGCGTTGAGCACTAAAATTAAAATATTAACTAATATTTTATACACATTTTATACTATACCTAAAAACATTATGTCAATTTACATTTTTATTATATCCATGAGTTGTATAAACATTAAATACGTTTAATTTACACGTTATGCCGTTTCTATATTAGATATCAAATTAAAAGTTAAATATTAAATACTTATTAAAATTGTTATACTTCCATTAACGTATATTCATCATTTTCCGGAAACTGGCTTTAAATATGTTCACGGCGAATCTTTAAAAAATTTTAAGTTCCAGTTATTTCGACATTTCTCTAATTGAATCTGGCGATATGTATTTCGTTCTTATTTTATAATTATTTCGTATTTGATGCTGTTTAGGGCCATTACTTCCACACATTTTATCCCACTTTAGCAATTTTTTATTCTTGGTATTCAAACTTCGCTTCCACGATAAGATCGATGTCTGATATGGTTTGTAAATCTTTATTCTAGTTTCTTTGATCTTTTTTACATTCTCTGAATGCTACCATGCATATTTTGAAAGCTGTTATTCTAAGGAATAATTAAATAGCTTTTCTTTCTTTCGTACTCGACGTTTATTTCCAAGGTTCCTAACTTTGATACTTTAAAGTTGAAACTTATTCCGCAATTGATTATATTTATAAACTGACAAATAATAATTTTGTCCTAGGGCGTCACATTTACTCCTACAGCAACGTTGAGAGGTTAAGTTATAGCTAAATTATCTCCACCTAATAATATTTTTATCGATACCCCTAAATACAAAAATCCTAGCATTTTTTATGATTTTATTATTTTAGTTATTAAAATAATTTAGTGAAATACTACGCTCCTGTGCAATTTGTTTATTTGTTAAGTTTTCTCCAGCTATATTTTCTTTTATATTTATTTTTAGAGATTTAAGTAAATGTTCCAGAAGACTGTTTTCTGTTTATCGGTATAAATGCTTAAACAAAAGCAATATATTCAATATATCGTAAATTATACATTGATCCTGGATAGTAATCCATAATTTCAAATAAAATTAATTAAGCAGTAGGCCACCTTAACACTTAGGGCATGTAAGAAATTTTATTGATAAATAGATAATATTTTTTCATTATTATTATTATTATTATTATTATTATTATAAACGTTACATCATAAATAGTGTGTTTAATTGTTACTTTTAATGGTAATACAGTGTAAAATTAAAATTATAAAATGAAAATAACTATTTTTCATTTTGATCCCACGTAGAACGATGGTTTTAAAAGAGAAGGGTCATACTTAAATTGTTGCAGGGAAACACAATGACTTTACAAAATAAGTGTGGGGGCGGCGGGGGAGGAACCGAACAAAATAACTGTCTTAACCAGCTCTTCCATGAGATTATTTTCGCAACGGGCTTAAATAATTTTTATTATTGTTATATTTAAACAAATAGGAAAAATTTCAGATGCTGATCATAGTATTTTAAAAATTATATACTACACCTCTAAGCCACACATAAGACATATAATTAATAGTATTAAAATACTACTACTTTTGAATTTATATATTTTAAGCATATTTCTTATATCGTTAATGTATTTAGTTTTTAACTCAAAGAATCGGATGAAAATAGTGTTATCACAATCCGGAATTCATCTGTTTTAGAGCATTGCGCAATACAAATAAAATTTGCAATAAGTTGATAGTATTAATTTCTACGAAGGGCATTTTTTAAAGATTTAAAGCACGTGAAATCATTTATTATAATTTAGATGTACTTAAGAACTAACTTTTTGTTATTTCTGAAATCTCAATTTCAGCTTAAAGAGATTGTAATGTAATAGTACCGCACTCTACATTTCCAGCAATAAACACTTTGCTTGCAGATATGTTGTACTGTGTCACATTCTACTAGGGAAAACTTAAATATTGGGTTATTACAAACTGCAGTTCAATTAAACGAGAGAGTTATTTTCTGTTTATTGCATGTAGTGTACCATTCACTAAATTATCACAAAATGGCCTGAGATTGCCGATAAATTCACGAAGTTAGGACTATTTTTAAATCAAAATTATAATTTAAATATAATTCCCGTAAACTTGCCTTAAATTATTTTAATAATTGTACGTTTTATTATGAATGCTTAACGTTTCAAGCCATCTAGTAACAGACGAAATTGATTGTCAGTTATACGAATAGAGAAGAGACAAATATGGGTTTGGGACTATTTCATGAATAGAATAAGAATAAAAGTTATATATGTTTGAAATTATTATTAACAATTGTATAAAATGTTATAACTTATGCATACCTACCTATTCTGAGACCGTGAGAATTAAATAGACGAAAGACGACTATTACGATCGCTAATGTTAGATTTACTAATACCAACTTAGGAAAATAAAACAGAGGAAACATTTTACCATTCGGAGCAACTTGTTTATTAAGATTTATGGTTGCTTAGGCAGATTATGTAATTTACAAAATGCTTTCAGACTGTTTGGCTGAATACGCAAAAACAATTTCTTGAGTGAAAACGCATTAAGTTAATTAAATTGGCAATTAATGAAAACACAGAAGAGTGGTCAGTAAGCGTGCTCAAAATTATATAGTGGAGGTATAGAGTTGGCTACACTGACCATAAAATAAGCGCAAGTCACGTGATAAAACAGATTTGATAATTTTTTCAATAATTTTACTGCGATACCTGGCTGCAATTGGTCAAAATTCAACTAGTGGAAATTTACTCATATAGCAGCATTGGTAAATTCCGTTAAACTCAATATATGGGTGTTATATATGTCATATTTTGCTTAACATGTCTTAAAAGATCTACCATTTTAAACTGATAATTCCAGTCATGAAATGATTATGAAAGACAAATAAGATAGGAAAATTTGGAGGTCAAACCCCGGGCTCTAAATAAGAATATTTATCTTACAGTGCAGATGCCCTTCTGAGCTGTGTTATCTCTCAGGCCACAGCCTCATTCGCGTATACATTTCATTAAAACTTGACCATTAATCTGTGGCATATTCGAGCAATATGAAGTAGATTTTTTTCTCAAAAACTAGTTTCATTTATTCTATGTGGCCAACTTCAAATGTGACATTACCGCAATACAAATAGGGGACTGTATACACTTATAATAAGGTTACAAATTCCAGCGCATTGTGAAGCGTAATTAATAAATGATATAACCTCGCCACAGTTTCACAATGTTGAAAGTAGTCAATCATGATTATTCCTTCTTATTTAAAAAAATTGGTTTCCTGCAGATGTTTGAGCACGAACTTTCTTTCGGGCTGCATGGTTGAAGTTTAGAAAAAAAGACTTCTGTTCAGATCGGCGCCAATGCCTTAAGATATCGTTTAGTAGATACACAAATCATGATGTTAGATATGAAAGATACATTTATAGGAAATATTGAAAGTATCCAAGATAATTTCTCGAATTTAAGAAGACATATTCCAATTGGGGGTTAGTATTTTATTTTCTTATATAACATATATCTCAAACGTTAATGTTTATTACAAAACAGGTAGTAACTACCTTTATTGTCCAATGCTATCGGATTTAGCATTTGCGTATGTGGGTAGATCCATAAGTTTCCGGCTTCGCCGATAAGGATTATCACTTTCACAAAAGTCATCTCATGTCATAACTTATCTATTAAATAAATAATTGCAACTTTAACTTTCACTCTGCTATGCTCAGTTATTCAGATATAGTTGCATAAAGAGGACTATGTGTAGAAAATTGTGACATGTTCAAAATGAGTTTCGAGCTGTTATTAAGTTATTCACAAAAGGAGGACCTCATTCAAATGAAATTAAACAGCGATTGGACGGTGTATATGGGGAAGCACCCCCCTCATATTCTATTGTAAAAGAATGGGCCAAAACTTTTCGAATGGGTCGAGAAAGCATTGAAGACGAAGAGTGTGCCTTCGAGGTGCTCACTCTTGAAAACATCGCTCTTGTAAAAGGGGAAATTATGGAAAACTGGCGCGGCTGAAAGTTACAGAAATAGCAGCAAGGTTGGGCCTTTCTAAAACAACAGCCCCTCGAATTATTCATGAACATTTAAACATGAATAAGGTTAAAGCAAGATGGGTACCTAGACTTCTTTCCAAAGCAACAATGAGTCATCTGTTGTCAGACATTTTTGGAGCTTTGCCGTTTCAACGAGAAAGAAGTTCTGCAAAATATTGTTACAGGAGATGAAACTATGGTCCTTCACTAAGAGAATCAATGGAGTGGCGTAAATCTGACGAAGCACCGCCTCTAAAGGCCAAGGTCACTCAGTCAACCAAGAAGATCATGGCCACAATCTTTTGGGACTGTGAAGGAATACTCTTCATTAACTTCAAGGAGAGAAACACCACAGTAAATGGGGAGTACTATGCTGACCTACTGCACAGACCACATGCTTCCATCAAAGAGAAAGGGCAAGGAAAGCCGAGTGGCGGTGTGGGCCTTCTTCACGACACAGCTCTTGCTGCAAAGGAAGCTGTGAAGAAATGTCGATCATCCACCCTACAACCCAGATACAGCTCCCAGTGACTATTTCGTCTTCTTAAAACTTTAGAAGGACCTTCGAGGCAAGACATTTAAAGTGACGAAGAAGTGATGAATGCTGTTTATGCCCATTTTCCAGGCAAGATTTCTGACCTTTTTAGGGGAGAAATTGAAATGTTAATTTAAAGATGTGAGAAATGTATTGTAATAAATGGTAACTATATTGAAAAGTGAAATGTAATTTTTGTCTTTATCACACCAAGAAACTTATGGATTTGCCCTCGGGTGTCAATATATCCTAAAATAGATCAACACAAGTAGTTACGAGTTTCATATTGTATTGTTACTTTGACATTCTCTGAATAAACCATGCATTTATATAGTTTGATTTATGCAATGCTATAAAAATTTATATGAATATACTGGCTTTAATAATTGTGTTACACTGCAGGGTGTTATTTGTTAAAATTTTATTTTACATGCTCCACATAACACGTGCTAAAATGCTCTGCTGATTCTGGTGGACAGATGGCATGGGCAAAAGCTCTTGGTTGAGCTGGATAATTTGCAGTGATCCGGAATTAGACCCAACAGAGAAATAATCTATTTTGTGGCTTATTAACATTGTGCCATTATTGCAGTGTGACATCTGCTTCCCTGTCAACATATGTGCTTTTTCCAAAGGTTCACACGTGATGCGTTTTGTGGAAAAACAGAATTTAACAAAAACATTTCACCAAACTCAAATGCATTTTAACTGCGAGTTAGTGAAGATTTGCATTAATTTAGTTAGTAAACCCGAACGGCTTTCCACTGGAAGTAAACATGATGCACCCTCATGGTTCGCGCTTATGAATCAGGTTCATTAAAATAAGACTCTCAGTTTATTCTTTGACATTAAAAATAAATGTAAACATACAATTTATCTTGCTGTAACGCTCTTAAAATCTTCATATTGAAAGATTAATATCGTTAGAACAAGCAAAAATATTTTTAAATGCGATTAAAGTTGTTACAGACTTTTAAATTAAACTCTTAATATGCAAACCTCTGTCAGATTCTGTTTTGTTAAGTTTGCGGTAAAATACTGTTTGTTTGCTGACTATATATTGGTTTAGATATACTTTAAAATATATTTAGGTGAATTCCGAATGCAGAATAAATCCGCTGTGTAAAATTCAGCGAGGTTATTTCAGTTACTGGCCAACCGACCGCGGCTACTTACTAGGAAAGCGCAGCAGCCTTAGCCGGAAAAATTGACGGGCGTAGTATTGTTATTTTAGTTTTTAAGTTTTTACTGAAAGTATAAAACGATACTGTGCTTAAAATTAATAATAATAAACAGTAATCACTAATTTGTGTTTTAGAGCTGTTGAAAATGTGTCCCTCCGCGTCAATACATTGCCGGCATCTGGTTAGAAAATACCTGTATTCCACAAGTACAGGCGGTTCAGAACAAGCTTCTAGACCATAAACAATCATTTATCCCGTAACTTCTACCAAATTGCCGAATAGTTTCTAACCCGAACACGATTGCCAGAACGCTTTCTTGTAAATAGGCTTACCATTTCGCTGTAAGAATCCGTTTATACAAATGCGTCTTATGTAAAGGCCCGTTCTTTTAAACTACATTTATGTAAATGCATAACTAACTAACGAAGAATAATTAGCACGCAATTTACATATAATGAAAGTACCGTGTGATGTAACACATGAAAGCACAACTACTCGCTGACAAATTCTCCTTACCTAACTACAAACTGCTACATGCATATGCTTCTTCCAGTACTCAGGCGCGCTTTACCTGTCCGTAATTAAAGCTATACAATTTATATTTTATTCCAACCGTTCAGAAGAATTCTTTTATTTTTTTTTTATTTTTTTATTTTTTCATTTTACGAGAAACAGAACGAATATATACCAACCTTTTAGTCAAGTATTGGTTCTTTCATTGGGCTAACATCCCTGAGTGCCTACTTACTCACTGCAGGTATACATTGCTCAGAGTATCCTAGTTTTTCTTTGCCATGTAGGAAAATTTCTAGCGATCAGTAAAGATGAATTTCACTAAAAGTTACAAAAGTTTAAAAAGTAAACAAAAAGAATATATTCTTATTATTTTTAAATCTTCCTTATATGAAAGTTTATTATATCTCGCAAAAGTAACTTTAAACAGCAATCTCTACTATTTTATACGTCTTTTGATTATATTTGTTTTCGTTGTTAGATGTCTGAATGTTCTAACTGCATATGTGCTCACTAAAAGGCAGCCCAACAAATATGAACATTTCAATATCTGGTTGCCAGTCGCTGGTAGTGTAGTGGTAAGCACACTTGCCTTCTAAACCCAAGATCGCGGGTTCGATCCCGGCCAGGACCGATGGATTTTTTCGGGCGTAAAACTTCTAAGTGTGGCTTCCTTCGGAAGGGAAGTAAAGTCGTGGGTCATGTGTCGTAGATTTACGACACGATAAAGAACTTCAAGCCTGAAAGAAGAGGCCTCTGAGCAAAATTTGTCGGCCGTTTCACGCCCTGAATAGAATAAGATACTGATGACCTGAGATGTTAAAGATGTCCGTAAATAAATAAATAAATAAAAAAGAACTATTTGGTCCTAGTTCCTAGTTTATTTTGGGTAGAAAATCTGTGTTTATTTTTGAACATTAATAGTGATTTTCATTTATTCCTTTTAATTGTCATTTTACAACTTTTAAACAATATTCTTATTTAAATGATTTATTTTTCCGAGGCATATTAATATCCTTATTGTTTTGTTTTATAATTGAAAATGTTTTTTAAAAAAGAAGCACAGAAAACCAATCATAGTGGAAGTTAAAATAAAACAATGCATAGAAAATCTTTCCAATGGAGGAAAAAACAATTCTGATTCTTACCTCCCATAGCTTTCTCACAATACTTTCTCGCAAATTCCTTTAAAAGTATTCAGGTAAAGACACTAACTCTAATTTAGCAGATTCATAAGAAATTAAAATAATTTTTGTATTCCTTTGGTAAATTTACTTGTTTGGGCTCTTTCACAATCAGAGATATTTATAGGTGTTATCTTAATATTTAGTTTTAATTTTCTTTAAATTGCTTGCATTCTGAAGAAATGCAATTGTTTTATCAGTATTATTGACAAACAATAGAACATATTTGTCCGACTCAAAAGTGATCCAGATGGAACAAAACATTCATTATTAGCAAAAAAAAAAATAAGACGCTACATATTTGATTTCATTTCACAATTATTTGGTTAAATATAGTACAAAGTCAATATATATATATATATATATATATATATATATATACAGAGGGTACCAAAATGTATACACACTTTCACAGTAGATATCTATTTAATATATTTCAAAGTTGAACTGAAAAACTACAGTAATGTGTAGTATGATGTTCTGTAAACAGATGTGACTCACATATATTATGATAGCGTTGCTACGTGACAGGTAACTCAACAATGAACAAATGAAGCCAAGATTATGGCATGATGTTCTGTAAATAGATGTGACTCACATGCGTTATGCTAGCGTTGCTACAACAAAATGGAGCCAAGATTGTCGTTTGAACAGCAGAAAGCAATTTGGAAGTGGTATTGCAAAACCGAGAATGTTATTGAAGTTCAAAGGCAATGGAGACGTGTGTACAGAACAGAATCGCCAACATGAGTAACCATTGCACGCATTGGAGGCAAATTTGAGACATATGCTATTGCATGTAACAGGATTGTGCACCACCACATTACCACCGACATGTACGTGCGTACCTTGATGACAATCTTCCAAGGCACTGGATAGAAAGAAGAGGTCCGATTGAGTTTCCACCACATTCTCCGGGGTCTAACTCCTTTGGACTTCTACTTATGGGGAACTATTAAGGATGCTGTATACCGTAGAAAACCAGTTACACTGGCAGCACATCGCGAAGAAATTGAAACGGCTTGTGCTGAGGACACTTTCGCAAACGTTGCTTAATCAGTAGTTTCAACGTACTCAGAAGTGTATCGACGCCGATGGTAGGCATTTTGATCACAACTGTTGTAACTGTAAAAGTCTAAGATGATTAGTGCTCATCATTTTCTGTTTGTGTGAATTTAGTTTTGTTACGTTAACACAGTTTTTTCTTTGCTTGAAGTGTGTATACATTTTTGGCACCCTCTGTACACACACACACGCACACACACACATACACACACTGAGCTGTTAAGACACATATATAAAAGAAAATTTTGATTTCAATGGTAGAATATCATGCTTCAGTGAGTATGAGGGTACTGTGTAGGACATGACCTCTAAATACACATTTAATTGACCTTTGTGAGGTCAATTTTTAAATTAAAAAGTATATTTTTTCTAAGCAATGATTAATTTATTCAATGTAATGGATAGTTTTAGTGCTCGTAACGGATGATAAGAGCGAGAATGCCGTGGTTTTTATACATATTAGTAGTTAATTATAAGTTAGCTGCCTACAGATCAACTGAAATATCAGAACAGTTATATACATACCTATAAGTACTTACAATATCCTCGTGGCTTTCCAAAGGCCCCGATAGATTAAATCAATGAATAACACCTCTCAATTGATAAACAACTTGAATCCTGGATTTTCGAACACTATAAAAAGATAGTTTTCAAACAACTTCAACATGTTTTGCGAGACTAAAATATTTTTTTTGACTGGAGATTGCAAGAGAAGTTAAACTGAGAGTTAAAAACTAATGCTTTAGAAACATAAAAAGATCAGAACTTGAGTACTGAAACTAAATTACTTTTCTCTCAAACCTTACAGCTATGTCGAACTGAATTATGGAACTATTTGTTGCATTCAAAAACCTTCTGAGCATGGGGGAATAAAACTGATGTAAATCTGGCATTCATATTTTTTCAATAAATTATATATCATTCTGTGTACGAGGATTTAAATAATAAATGATTGTTTCTAATTTCTTTATAATTAAAAATGTTATATTACATTTTGTTAAATATTACACACCGCATTTTTATGGGCAAATAATATAATAGGAATTTATTTCCGCATAAAAAGATTTTTCGAACGCAAATTGAAATGCATTTCCAGTCATGCACAGTGTCATTAAAACAGCTGATAGTTTTACCAGAGCTATAATTGCATTTTATGTACATACACTGATTATTGAGTACCAATAGAATTAAATTTTTTGTGTTAGAAGTGTTAAATAGATGGTTAAGTGCACACATATTTTACATATCATAGTCTGCATAAATTCGAAATTCCAGTTAACATTTCCATAAATGGAGCTTGACATACATTTATTTGTTAATTATTTCTTTATATTTGCATAGCATTTTCATTGCCAAGATTTTTTTTATTTACTTAGTTTGCTATACGTGACATAGTATGCAATTTGTTAAAGTGCCAAGTTATTTTGCTATTTTAAAATGCACGTTGGCTTCTTTCCTTCTGTTCCTCAGTAATTAGGCGATAAAATATGTTATATATTATAATTGCAACACTTTCAGATATCGGGAGATTGCCTTAGATAGGCAATTTATCTATGGGCGCACATATTTACAAGCCTGCAAGGGAAGCAGCCCAATGATGAAATTTAATAAATAATGTAAAATTATATTGAATACATTTGATAAAAATAAAATTTATTACTGCCATATATTAAGAAACTACGTGCTAATTTGTCTCATTGAGGATACTATGGTTGTCATATGCTTTTCCTGTCTCTAATATAATTATTTTATGAAATTTTTAAACATTCAATCAATTATCGAGCAATGGAAACGTTAACACCTGAATATTTTCCTGTGTAAGAGAGAGAGAGAGAGAGAGAGAGAGAGAGAGAGAGAGAGAGAGAGAGGAGGTTCTGAATATATATCAACAAACATTAACAAATAAGAAAACGAATATTTGAGGGTCATTTATGATAACTCTTTCTCCATAAAGTAAGTTTCGATACATATTTTACCCGAAAGTTCTGTATTCTTGCATTGATTGAATTTTGTAGCTGCAAGACAAATTCTACAAGCATCCTCCTACTCCAAAATTCTCCCCCTGCTATCGCCCCGATTTCCGATTTGATGCCTGGCAATTTTCAGCTGTCATCGGGGTCGATAATGCAACAGAATCCAAATTTAATAAAACCTCCAACGGAAATGAATCACGGAAAGATGCTGCCGTGGAAACCTGGCAGTAAATGTATTTAGTTACGAGGTATTATTTTCAAAATAGATACTGTAATAGGAGAATGAGTTTGAACGTTTTTCGTCCTGTGTTGCATTTAAATAACGTTTAGCACTAATTTATCAAACATTTTACTATTCAAATTAATAATAATAATAATCATCATCATCAAAATTAGAGTAATACGTCAACAAAGGCAATATCGAAAAGAGAAAACTATGGAGAAGAAAATTGCATCCAGACAGATCATAACTTCTAAAACACACCATTTATTTAAATCTTTTTACATAAACTTCTAAAACTACCTAAGGAAATATTTACAATTAAGGAAGAAATAGACATTTAAATTCATTTCCAAAAATATATAATTTGTCAAAAGTAGGGAATGCAAACAAAAGTTATGATATATTATGTAAACACCCAAAAAGTTAACACTAGTTTTGAATCTTTCAAAATTAAAAGTAAATTGACTAAAAATGTGCTAAAATTTCATTTTTTTTGTAACAAACAACAAATTGGAGATAAAATATATGATAAAATGAGATAAAATGACAAGTCCCGAGCGATGGCGGAGAGAGCCGAAGGTAATGCCACAGATAGCTAGATAATAAGGATTTCAAACGAATAGCAGCACGCACAGTATGCGCTATACATTGATGTTTATAAACTTTTTCTTTTGCAATGAAAGGATAGTTGCCCCATTATAGTGATTTATCGGCCCCTACCAATTTATATTTACGAAAAACAACTGGGTCTACCGGTTTCTAGGATATACCCGGGGTTAGCGTTAGTATGTATATATAAATTGAATTAATTGCGAATTACAATAAGAGCAGATTTGCCAGCGTTACAATATTTTACCTGCCTAACAATCTCCTGTCAATATATATTTAAAAGGCATAGGTTACATTATGTTTAACAAAAAACAAAAAATGCAACATTTACACTGCAGCCACACACAGTAGTTCGGCTCTCTCCGCTGTCGCTCGGGATTTGCAGCAGCTAGCAACAGGAGTTGCACTTGATTTCCGTACTCCATATAAGGGTAAGTTATAGTAGAGAGAGCTGAAGATCTTGACTCTGTAGACAGAATGACGTCAAAGGACAAAAAATTAATTGCATTATAAGAAAGCTATTCTTGCTCATATTACTCCAAGCAAATTAGTTACTGCATTTTGCATATGCATAAACGCTACCGCCGTCTGCTCAGAAGCAGCCATTTTCAATCAGCTGTTAGTTGATCTTCGCTTGTTCTTATTTTTGATTGGCTAGTACGTACGTTTGCGTCTTTCGTTGTGAATGCCTGCATACTACTAAGTTAACGTGTTACATCTTATTTTATTATGTTTACGTTTAATTTTCATTGTGCATGAGGTTATAGCCGTAATCAAGTGTTTACTTCAATGAAATGAACTGAACTTTCCATAGCGGCGCAGAATGGACTTATAAGTTACTAAGTTATTCTGAAGTGGATAATATTTGATACCAAAGCAGACAATTTTATTTATTTATATTGTACATTGTATATATATATATATATATATATATATATGCATAAGTTATTTTTAATAGAGGAGTGTGACAACTTTGCACTCTTAAATTGGAGAGGAAAAAGCTAGACGCATCTACTTATGGAATGCCCAACGTCATTTAAGTCGAGATGGTATGTTTATGTTGAATAAATAAACAGAAATGGTGCCTGATGCTCCAGGATTCTACATGTGGGAAGAATGTGGAACAAATATCATTAATTGGCGGCCCAAAAGAAAAACATCCAGGCAAATCAATGATTACAATTGCTTTCGTGTTAAGAAGTGCCTTGCAGAATGTTGACAATATAACTGTATTATGGGAATCCGAAACGCCCTATTGGTGGTGCCGGGGACATATCAAAGGCTACAGTAACAATGTAGCCACGTCCTTTCGTAGATGAATGCGCTTCCGCTGGTTCCGAAAGAAGATAACCAAACAACGCTGGAAGACTGATACACGTAAGAGTAGTTCACATATTTAAAGGAGATGCCTTGAGTAATGAGATGAATAGTGGCAAAAAGAAAAAAAAAATATTTCATTTCGATCCAATATTTAATTTAAAATATTTTGCAGCTTTGATTCTTCTTGTTGTTGAAATGACTGGTTCTGAATTTCTGTATATGCACGTACGTTGGGTAGAAATGCTTCAAGATGGTTAGAAATATACAATATAACAGTGCTAGAGTGTTCTGTTTTGTCTTCACATATAAAACCGAATGAGAACCTGAGGAATAATATTTAAAATCCTTCAAAACGGGAGCTGTTCAATGGAACGAACACAATATTTCAAACAACACACATTTACTCATTCCATAATTTTAATGATCTTTTTCAAAGTAGTCCTCGTTGGCTGCAATGCAACCGTCCCAACTTTTCTGCCGGTCTCAAAGACATGTTGGAAACTATTTAGAGTTCAAAATCGTCTCCGCAGTCGTCATTATTGCTTTTTTCACACGGGGATACATCTGGGCTGTATAGAGAGCCAGTGATACCACACATTAATTTTTGGGAGATATTCAGCAACAACATTGTCGTGGTGTAGCATGTAAAAGCTGCCTTTGCCCAGTTACAGTAAACTCTCCCTATGTCCAAAATAGAGGTCCACCTTCCTTTGAAACTTATTTCATCCCTTCTTTAACACTTTTAAACCATCTTTGAGCAATGCCATAGGGAGAAAAAAAAAACTCTCCATAGGCTTCCTATAACATTGCATAGACCTCAGCATAAGATTTGTTGAAACGAAAGCAGACTTTCAGAGTAGCACATTCTTCATCGTGTGTCTTCTCCACTTTGCTGTAGACAGAACTGAGTATTTCTCAATTTGAAAACCTCTCAAAGACGAAAACTAACATTGAAATTGTGCCACGTGTACCTTTCGCTTTAAACTAAAAAAACTTTATTAACTTCAAATATTAGCGCAAGAAATTATGGTTGTAAACTTTTTGGTATTTTTATTGGTCTTTATGAGTATATTGAGACTGTATATGACGTATTTTTTCGTACCATCATCCCTGTGTCGGTCCTGGTAGTGTAGTGATAACCATACTTGCCTTCTAAACCCAAGATCGCGGATTCATTCCCGGCCAAGATCGGTGAATTTTTTTCGGGCAAGAAACTTTTAAGTATGACTTCCTTCGGAAGGAAAGTAAAGCCGTGGGTCCCGTGTCGTATATTTATGGCACGATAAAAAACCTCAAACCTGAAAGAAGAGGCCTCTGAGCAAATTTGTAGGCCGTTTCACGCCCTGAGTTGAATGGAACGCTGATGACCTGAGATGTTAAAGAGCGTCCATAAATAAACCAAATAAAAAATAAATGACCACTGCAGAAATCGAGTTAGATTAAAAAAATAGTCCTCATTTCTTCGTTTTTGAGGTGGTGATACAAATTATTATTAATGGACTAGCATCACGGGAAACGGGAGAAAAAGAGCAATTATGCAAATTAGTGATTGTGCTTGTATAGTTTGTTATTCATTGTCAAAAAGTTTTACTTGTTGCTCTGTGGACTAATGTTGTACTCTAAATGAGGTAAATCATGTTAATGTTACATGTATTATATGAGTTTATTGATAATTCCATCCGAACATCTTTCAGCTAATAAATGAACTGATTGATACTTTATTGACTGATGAGAATTGAATTACACTGATGGTGCTCAAAAACAAACATTCGTTAAGCTCAATTAAATGGCTGAAAAACGATCAGCTGTCGTGTAATAGAAGATAATGACAAGAAATTTAAGTGAAAATTCTGTTTTTTCTTTGCATAATATTTTTATGTGTTGACTTATGATCATAAATACATCGCACGTTTTCGGTATAGTCGCAGTAGACGCTTTACCTGACTTGACATAGTATTACAAAGATGCCTAATATTTCACACTTTTTTTTAATGGTGTTTAACGCCTGTTTTTGTTATTTAGGCACCATAGGCGGTGTACACTGATGATACATGAGATGATATATTGGGAAAGGATTTTTTTAAAGGAAGGAAATGTTCCAGACCTAAGTTTAGGGTACCTCCCCGGCATTTGCCATTTATGAGGATTGAGGAAAATCTGGAAAAAACATCAGTCAGGGAGGACGGTCTTGGCGTGATTCGAAACCCAGACCTCCCGCTCACGAGTTCGCGTCTTAACGACCTCGGCCTTCCATGGCGGTATATTTCACACTGAGTTTGTTGAATGGAGACTGGCCAAAATGCAGCCAGTTGAATTTTCCCACAATCTTTGGGCGTCTTTTCATATACCAGTGCCAGGCTAAGTTATAAAGTTAGTTCCGTTTTCATATACGGGGCGTTAATATGGTGTAATCACCGTAACAACGGTATATTTACATGGTTGTGTAGATTCAATGCACTTCGATTAGCGGCAGTGTGAAAATCACACAGTTATTTTTCGATGAGCTGCACTTATTCGATCGAGAACCTCATACGGTCTGTTATGGTTTTGGTGGCACTGTAAAGCGAATGAAATCCATCGGCAACTTGTGAAGTTTACGGACCAAACATCATGGAGTGATGGTGGCTCAAGACAATGGCGACATAAGTGGCTTGCATCGCGCGCTTTGACTCTGACGAGCAGTTCCAGTCGAACGTCAGAGGTTGGCTGCTTTCACAGGTGCGAGAATTTTATGACACCGGAGTTTCCAAGCTCGTTGAACGCTAAGGCAAATGTCTGAATGTAGCCGGAAACTATATAGAAAAATAAAACAAAACTTGTAGTTTCAAACTATTACAAAAGAAATTGTGTAACTTTATTAATGTTTTTGTTAAAGTAAAACGGAAGTAACTCTATGAATAACCGTCATATTTTTCACTGTCTCTGTTTCGTTGGTGAAGTGGATGTTGAAAATCTGATCCTATTTATTGGGAAAAAAAAAAAAAAAAAAAAAAAAAACTAAATTAAACATACAAATCATCCAAAACATTAAAATAAGTGCTAAAATTCCGCGAACTATATATTAACTAGGGGAAGAGTGGTATATTTATAACAGGAACACAAATGACATAGTATTATTAATGCAGCTACTTTGAAACACCTTGCCAGTGAGAAGTGTTTTCCTATGTTCATTTTTTTCGCTGCATTTACCCTCCTCTGTTTGAAGGACTTACATCTTTAGGTACTTTATACGTAAACGCAAGGGCCAGTAGCCTAGCAGGTAAATGAAGATGTACTCAGCAAAATGGAGGGTTTTTAAGTAAACTGTTCTTGACAGGTCGCTGTGCTTATCAATCGCTTGTTTAAGTAGTTGTATCACTTAGAGCTGACAGATGTGGAACGTTTGCTAAATTGGTAGACAGTTGTCATTAAAGAAGCGGCCCATTGAGAGTTCCTATGGTAAGGTTACACAGGGGTAGGCTTAAACATCCTCATAAATGGCAAATGCCGGGGAAGAACCCGAAACTTAGGCCTGGAATGTTTCCTTCCTTAAAAATCCTTTCCCAATATATAATTTCATCTCGTATATCATCAGTATCCACCGCCCGTGGTGCCTCTGTAGTTGAAACGGGCGTTATTCACTATACATTCATTCATTCATTCAGGGTTAAACAAAGTTATCAGCAGGAGCATTCATGTTTCTTTTATATATAAAGCAAAAAAAAAAAAAAAAACATAGGGGGTGGAAAGCCTAGCTAACAGTCCACTTAGCTCCAATGTTGCCACAATTTGTAATGAGGTGAAGGGTGTTTTAAATAAACAAAATCAAATATTTATGTGTAACACCTGTGTTGTGAAAATTAAATTAGTAAATTTAAATTAGTAATAACAGAAAGGAAAATGTTTTAAACTTAAATATTTTTTTGGAAAGATAGCGCAAAAACGCTAATTGTTCATGGAGATAAGAGCACTTGCAACGTGTTGAACAATTATGTGCAATAATCAACTTAGATACAACACGTATGATCACTGGGGCGAAGAGTGTGTGTCTGTAAGCTCCAGTAGTTTATATTTGTCTGCCAAAATCGCTAAAGTTTTTCCTTAGGATAGGAAACATGTTATCATATTAAACAAATATTAATGTCATGAATGCGATATACATTTGCGCTGCTTTTGACTTCTGTTTCATAAAATAAACCTTTCACGGATGTCCCTGAAGAAACACTTATAATATATAGCTACAATCGCATCTGCAGATATGAAAATCGTTCCGGGAATATTAATTTCGTAATATTTTTACGAGAGATAGGTTCAAACCAAATTTTCTTGAAACCCGATTAGTATATATCGATGTTTAGTCTCGATATTAGATACTTTAATACTCGATACTTTGAAATTTTTGACAAATAAAATACAGAATTCCTATTTTATTATTTTTATTATTAGCCCTGACAGAATTCAATTGAAAATATTTCCAATTGCTCATATTATCCGAAAAACTTAGACCATAAACGTCTGTCACTTTAAAATAACAATTTGATTGTGGTATAAAACCAGTTATCATGCTAAAGACGATTAAATATGATATTTTAGGTACAATAAATTGCTTCTGATATTTTGATAGATATCTTAAGAAGTCAAATGGTAGTTTACTAAAATGCTGTATTTTTTATTATTTCTCAGACTCAAGAAGTTGTGTTACATGCTGAGCACGGTTTCCATGCAAAAAGCAAAAAGTGTTCTAAAGATTAATGTAGCATTATCTACTTCATACTACAATTCAGCACGTTTTATTGCCCTGGTTCGTGCTTTTTAAGAAGTGTGTATCGCAGATATACTGTAGCCAGGGAAGGGACGTTTTTAGTATGGAGTCGGCGGTTGGACGACCAGTTTCTTGGTAATTCCTACCTGCTATTTGGCGACCACTTTAAAATGTTTTACTTATGGTAGTGTTAATACATTGCTGTATTAACATAATATCCATAAGGTATCTATCTCACATAAAGGTTAGAGTCGGTCCTTGAGGTGTAGTTGTAATCATACTTGCCTTCTAAACCCAAGGTCGCGGGTTCGAACCCGGCCAGGACCAATGGATTTTTGTCGGGCGTAAAAATTCTAAGTATGGCTTCCTTCGGAAGGGAAGTAAAGTCGTGAGTCCCGTGTCGTACATTTACGGCACGAAAAAGAACCTCAAGCCTGAAAGAAGAGACCTCTGAGTAAAATTTGTTAGCCATTTGACGCCCTGAATTGAATGGGGCGCTGATGATCTGAGATGTTAAACGGCGTCTGTAAATAAACCAAATCAAAAAAAAAAAAAAATAATAAATAAATAAACGTTAGATATCGATTCCTCTTGAGATAGAAAATGCATCTCTAGTACCTATCCAATACAGCTTATTATGAAATCTTATTCCCATTTTATCCCTTATCCTTCCGCAATTAGTTTTTTAACAAAAATACTGACACCTAAAGAGAACTAAAATATTTTTCTGATGAACAGCACGAACATAGAACAAGGTTTCACTGAGCAGGTATTTAAATGCTATCCCTTCAATACATTTACTAACCGAGCGTGGTGGCCTAGGCGGTAACGCTAGATATAGAATTCGGAATACCCCAATTACCATTGGGCCGGCCATTCTGACCTATTTTTTTTCTCGTGGTTTTTGCTTGTCACTTAGGCGAATGTAGGGATGGATATTTTTCAGAAATTTCCGCTCTCCCATTTCACATCAATTCATTTCGTTGATTCTCTTACAGGTACGAAAGTGCCAGGGCAAATGGTGTGATGATGGCTTAAGCTTTGGAAAAGTTTCTATCATGGCGTCTGGAATAGAATCGGCCTTCTGAGGGGCTGGAACAGCTCAGTGGGAGGGGCTCCACCGGTGTCCTCTGGAAACATATTTTGGACGCCATCTGCGTCCGCGCAATCGCCGCCCGTAGTTCCTGGCTCCCAATATATTCCTTGTCTCGTCCCTTCCACCTGATGGTGCCTCCATTAGAGGGGGTAGGCACTAAGCAGTACCCATGAGCATTCCGAAGTACGGTATAGTCCAGAATTCTAAATTGCTCACCAATTTTCGATGTAAAACAACTGAATTTCATAAAAAATACAAAATACGAATGCACTCTTTTTCTAATACTCACCACAATTATAACCTCATTTGTATTATGTATTTATACAACAGAACCATTATATTCCACAGCAAGTTAGGACAATTTTTCTGTGGCCCTAAATTGACCTTTATAGTATAAATGGAATAGCCCTATACAGCTGTTAACGTTACCTTCACTATTCTCCGTTTTAACACAGAAAGGCTTACCTTATTTTTCATATCATTATCTTGTCACAGAGATAACATTTACAACGCGTGCAAAATTACACACTTGCCGCGAAATTACACCATGCAAAAAATAACGACGTTAGGTGGGGAAAATAACCCTACATTTAAACTAAAAAGGCCGGAGGATTACATCACAAGAAGAGTTATGACGACTTGCTAATCCTTGTCTAAAGCTCGCCGCGCCGGCGCGAAGCCCGCGCAGTCAGAGGGTGCCTTTGTTTGGGTAACATAAATAAATAAAAGCGTGCCAAGTGTAAATAATGCAGAAAATCTTGTTTGTTTGGGGCCGAGGGATACAGTCATTGGAAATGCAAGAGGATATCACCACGTTATTTTTGTGATAGGGTTCTCTCTGTGTCCTTTTGGGCATTGCCCAACAAAGAATTGGGATAAGCCATGCCTTTCGTGCCAAGTGTTGCGAAATTACAAAAGAGAGATACCCAATTACCTTTCATTTTCACTTGTACAGGTTTATTGTTCTTTAGGGATGTTTTTCCTGGAATATTTTATATAAAGGGTGATAATATACATTATCATTTCTTGTAACAATGTCAACTATATAAATACAATTTATATTTTTAAGCAGTTGTTGTAATTAGATATTATAACAATAGACATATTGTCGAAAAGTTAGTTCGGACAGTTGCAAAATAGTCCAGAAAAGCTGAAGATTAAATTAGTATCAAACTTTTTGTATAAGAAAAGTAATTTTATTTTATGAGCAAAGAATTTGTGAAATGAGCCTTCTTCTTGCTCAGATTAAAAAATTAAATTTTCTATTTAAAATTAATATTGAATTAGTTCTGACAAAGGAGGACTTTTCGATACTTCGGTTTCTGTCTTCCAAATGGAAATACCTTTAGTAGGAAGGGACGATAGCATCCAAAGACAGCAAGATACAGACACTTTTCCAAATCGCAAGCCATCGCCACACATCACACCAGCCCACCTCATCTGGTACTCGCTTTCGACCTTGAAACAATTTTTTTAATGGTGTTTAACGCCTGTTTTTACTACTGAGGCACCACAGGCGGTGAACACTGATGATACATGAAATGAAATGATATATTGGGAATGGATTTTCTTTTAAGAAAGAAAACGTTCCAGGCCTAAATTTAGGGTACCTCCCCGGCATTTGCCAGTTATGAGGACTGGAGAAAACCTGAAAAAAAACCTCGGTCAGGGAGGACGGTCCTGGAGGGATTCGAACCCCAGACCTCCCGCTCACGAGTCCGCGCCTTAACGACCTCGGTCATCCGTGGCGGTTTGAAACAGAAATGAAATAGCGGAACGTTCATGGAAAGGTAATATCCATCCCAGGTTTCGCCTAAGCGATTAGGGGAAAGCACAAAGAATCTAAGATGAGGATGGTGGCCGCAAGGGATTTGAATCCGGTATCTATCCAATTATTAATGGTTATTGTAAAAGAACTATTGCTTCAACAATCTCTCGGGTGACTTCGCTGCGCTAATGATAATAACAATGCAATAAATAAAAACATTTTAGCATTTGTTTCATCCATTATTGTAAAAGATGTTCTGTGTGTATAAATGAATGATATATTATGGTAATACTTTATTTTAAAGCTGCTTTCTTTAGCTAAATGTAGGCATTATTAATAGCGTTGTTGGTCATTACTTTAAATACCTGGACATTTTTTCTTATTACAATTATGTTAAATCCTTAATTGTTTCTACTATAAACACCAAAGTATTAATGTAACTTTTTTTTTAAAAAAATTAGATCATTTTGTATACTATTTTTCTTAAATAAAATAATCATTTTCAACCCTTTATTATTTCCTTGATTTTTTTTTTCTTTTTGAGCAGTGTTTAATACCCGTTTTACTACTGAGGCATCATGGACAGTGGACACTGATAACACATGCAATGATATGATACGTTGGGAAAGGACATTTTTTAACGAAGGAAACGTTCCAAGCCTAAGTTTAGAGTATCTCCCCGGCATTTGCCAGTTATGAGGACTTAAAAAAACCGGGAAAACCCTCCAGTCCGGGAGGACGGTCATAGTGGGATTCGAACTCCATACTTGCCGTTTAGGAGTCTGCGCCTACGACCTCTGCCACCCGTGACGGTCCTGAAATGGTTGAAAGTCGTTTGCTTCTTTTCGCATTTGTGTTAGAAACTTTCACACTTTCTGTTCAGCATGACATTTAAATACGTTTGCCTAAAACATTTGCTTTGAGTAATGGAGGTCTAAAATGAACTGGTCGTTTCACTTGCATTTTTTAACGTTTACTTGTTCTACTATCCCAATTAATAGGGTTAATTGACAGGTAGGAGGAAACTTAAGCACCTTGGCCACTCTAACGAAGCCTATATACCTATACCCTCTTGGGGACAGCTTTGGAAGGAAAAGCTGAGATTACACTAGTCGGCCGGGAACCCAAGGAGGCGAGAGGTACGGACGTGGGCGTTTCCACACAGCAGGTCCGCGAGAAATATACTGGGACCACCAAGGTATTACTTACTATAGGTGAGAGAACGCGGCACACTCTCAGATCAGAAACTTTCTCTTGAGCGCAAATCACTCCCACGCCACATGGCACCAGCCTGGCTCTTTAGCTGAAAAGAGAGGAAATGGGAAAGTAGAAAATTCGAGGAAAGTAAATGCCCCCTCAGCATTCGCCTAAGTGGTCAGCGAAAATTACGAATTAGCGTTTCAAGCTTATCGTTCAAGACACCCCGCTTTGTTCCTCAGCAAATAGAAGTAGTTACTACTTTAACGTGCGTTTATATGTTTATATTATTTTTGACACGGTATTTTTATTCTAATACAATATTTCAACACTTTTTAGGGAACAATCATATAGTAAATGTATTATCTAAATATTATATAAAGATGCTGCTTACAAACATATCATCCAAAATATCTCTGTATAAATATGTAATGTGTAGTTCCATAAGTTTCTGGCCTCGCCGATAAAGATTATCCTCTTCACAAAATCCTTATATGGTGTTATATATTATCTGTTAAGTAAATAAATGCAGTTGTTACTTCCATTCCGCTGTGTTCATTTGTTTACATATAGTTGCCTAAAGAAGGCAAATTGTAGAAGATTGTAACATTTTCAAAATGGAGTTTCCAGCTGTTATTAAGTTCTTCACAAAAGAAGGACTTACTCCAAATGAAATTAAACAGCGATTGGACGGTGTATATGTGGAAGCACACCCCTCATGTTCTACCGTAAAAGAATTGGCCAACCTTTTTCGAATGGGTCGAGAAAGCATTGAAGAGGAAAAACGTACAGGTCGAACCTTGGAGGTGCTCACTCCTGAAAACATCGCTCTTGTGGAAGGAGAAATTATGGAAGACCGCCGGCTCAAAGTTACAGAAATAGCAACAAGGTTGAGCCTTTCTAAAACAATATTCCTTGGAATTATTCATGAACATTTAAACATGAATAAGATTAGTGCAAGATGGGTGCCTAGACTTCTTTCCTCAGTCCAAAAGCAGCAACGAGTCATCTTTTGTCAGGCATTTTTGGAGCTCTACGAGAGAGAAGTTCTGCAATTAATTGTTACAGAAGATGAAACTATGCTCTACTATGATCCCTTGTACTAAAGAGAATGAATGGAATGGCGTAAACCTGGAGAAGCACCGCCTCTAAAGGCCAAGGTCACTCAGTCAACCAAGAAGATCATGGTCACAATCTTTAGGGACTTCAAGGAGAGGAACACCACACTTTGTTGTGGAGTACTTTGTTGGCCTACTGCACAGATTACGTGCTTCCATCAAAGAGAAAAGGCGAGGAAAGTTGAGTGATGGTGTGCTTGTGTACACAGCTCTTGTTGCAAAGGAAGCTGTGAAGAAATGTGACTTCAAGGAGATCGGTCATCCACCCTACAGCCCAGATCTTGCTCCCAGTGACTGTTTCCTGTTCTCAAAACTCGAGAAGAATCTTCGAGGAAGGAAATGTAAGTGTGACGAAGAAATGATGGACGCTGTTTATGCCCATTTTGCAGACAAGACTTCTGACTATTTTGGGAGGGTTGAAATGCTAATTCAAAAATATCACAAGCGTATTGCAATAAAGAGTAACTGTATTGAAAAGTGAAATATAGTTTTTATCTTTTATCATACCAAGAAAATGATTAGGCCGGAAACTTATATATCTCTCCTCGTATATCGAGTTCATTTTTAAATTACCTGTTATCAGCATAAAGATTCTCATTAATTTGCTTTTAAGATTTGATAGTTGCTATGTTTTATTTTTTATATTTACTTGAAGGACTTTCATTGCTTATTTGTAACACTCTCTGGAATACTGAATTTCTCTTTTCCCGGTTATTAGTATACATGATACGCATAGGTTTTAAATGTTTTAAAATTATGTTTGACTAATTGTATGAAACTCATTATTTAGTATTCATAGTAAGCAATCAACAATTGATATTGTTGTTAAAAGAAAATAAATCGTTTACAAAAATGCAGTGCTTGTAAACACTTCCACGCTTTGCATGTAAAGTGGAAGTTTGGAAGCAGATGAAGACAGCAAGAGTTTTAGCCCGTCAGATTTCAGTTTGACTTGCTACTGCTTGGGCGACCTCTAGAGAACAGACTGGAACATAATGGTAACCGTCCGTCCGATACATTCACATCATTGTTGAAATATTAAATCTAGGGCTCAGTTTTCGGTCTTTGTTGCTCCCAGACGCGCGCTGTTGGAACCTGTTTGACTTTGGTGAATTTTTTATAAGTTCAGGATTGAGGGAAAGGGGCACGGAGCGGGGTCTTTAGAGGGGAAACTGTGCTATGTTATTAGCTTCTCTTCTGCTAGCGAGAGCCCTGGGGAGAGGCCCCGCCACTGTTGCCAACCTATTGCTCCTAAACTTCCCCAGCTATGTTGGCAGTACCCACGCGGCACGTGCCTAGCTGAGATGGCGTATAGTGGTGAAGTAAAAACTTGTAGACATAATTTGTGCTAGTTTTAAAAACACACCCGCAATATTTCCATATATGATAAAGTAAGAAAACTCGGCTGATATGTTAGGACTCAATTCGCCAAATGTGTTTTGTACTAACTCGCTTTCTTTTCATCGTCTGTGAGTGCAATAAAACATTGGGATGCCGGTTGGTTTTCACGCCAACGTTGTGCTTATAGATGTCGCTTTATGCAAGATTAGACATTTTCGGTGAATTATATGCACATGTTTTGCTGTAACCATTCAAAGGAATCAAAGCTTCATCCGCCCGGCTATCCATCTGCAGGCTCTATAACCCACTGGCAGCACTGTGGACGACGGTATTGCCATCTGGCTTAAAGGGAACGAGGACTTTGTGGAGTAACAGGTGCAAACTTTCCGGATAACAGTATGCGCGGAGCCTAGGAATAATAATAATAATAATAATAATAATAATAATAATAATAATAATAATAATAATAATAATAATAATAATAATCTGAAATACTCCATCCCAGCATCTTGTTTCCCACACCGGGACGTGTATTGCAAATTCTTACACTTTATTTCTAAATTACAAAATTACATTATTATTTTCCAGATGATACTTACAACTACGTTACTATTAGAAATTTATTAAAATAATAAAAATAACAATTTTGATAAATGACAAAATTACATTCCCTTCAATTACTTCCTAATTGCTGGAAAGCAGCTACTACTTCCACTTAATCTTTAACTCTAAATTAATAAACTACTATTCGGTAGTAACTGTACTGCTGACCAGTGCATTTCTTACATACTTTTACTTTACTACTTATATGTATCTATTTCTGTCTATATTTGCATAAAGGTATATATTATATGTCTGTTGATCTTAAATATGTTTCTTTACTTCCATATTATAGCATATCATCTTTCTATATTATACCATCTTTATAAATGTATTTACGTAAATTTCACATTTATATTAGCTAATTTTTCAACACTAATTATATTCTTTGACATTTATCAGTGCAACATCCTACCAATTCATTACTTTGACATCGTTAAAAATAGTAATGATAATCACTAGTAGTATTATTTATAATCATAATATTTATTATAACAACTTTATTATATTTTACTTTACTTCTTCAGCTTCCTTTTCATCATCTTCCTTTACTTCTTCATCTTCTTCTTCACTCTTTCACCATATCCCTTTTCCACAATTACTTTACTCTCATTCTATATACAAATTACTGTTTTATATCCTATTAAAAGTCCCCTTTCTCTACTCTACTCCACTACACTTTACACCTCTCTATTGAATTTGTTTATTTATCCTCTATACTCACATTATCACAAGTTTAAAACTATTTTTACAATTTTCACCACTAACTTCACTTCACCCATATCTACTACACTCCAATATATTATACCCTTCTATACTTCTCCATTCTTCCTAAACAAGCTCCTCTAACTCCCATCCTCTGCATCTTCACTAAGGTTCCCAACAACTCCTTCAGCTCCTGCCTGCCTCATCATATTCTTTCCCTCCTCCTCTTCTTCTCACCGTACCTTCTTTCTAATAGCTGTAGGTTTGTCTATTATATAGCTTCTTCTACCTCTTTCTCTCCATCTCCATCTCCATAATCTCCTTTTCCTTCTTATCTCTCTTCTTCTTTTAACGTGATTCGAATCAGGTTTTCATTGTGAATTGGGTGGTAAATTACTTTACTACTTGTCTGTATTTAATATTCTTAATTTTTCCGATCTTCTAACTTCCGCTTCTTCTTCTTATTCTTCCCTTGCAGCTGGCGAAACACAGCAGTAAACATTATTTAACAATGTTTAAAAATGCTCTTGCGTCATTTATTTAGGTCTAATCACAAAAAATAATATATTTGAAAGTAGAATCCTTTGTAAAATATACGCTATTGGATTTTCGTTTTGTAAGCCATGGCGAACACTTTTTTATTATTATTGTTATTTACTAGTCTCTGTAAGATAAATTTTCATTTAATCTATCCCTTCCAGTAAACTTTAATTAATTGAAACCTTTTTCTTTTTTATCCTTCCAATGCTGTTTTCAGTATATTTTGTGATTTTGTGATTAAATTCCATGAACATATGGTCAATTACTACAAAAAAGGAGCAGTGTAAAAACAGAAAACGCGTGTGTGCGCGTAAATACATGCCCCACTTACAAATACCGTGAAACTCTCTAATCCACCAGAAGACTTAAAAGATTGTTGAAATTTATTAGGTATCCGCAAGAGTCTATCTTTCAGGATAGTTGTTTCTTTTGCTTGTAAATTATCACAAAATGCCAGAAGAGTTAATACGTAAGACGTGCGTTATCTTTCAGGTTTCTTAAATCAGTTGATTGTATTAGTTGTTGGACCTGTAATAAAAGCACAATTATTTTGATACATAGAATTATATTATGTATTATTACCTACCTTGCTAATCATAAGTTAAAAGAAACTGGGAGAGACGCTAGAAAAATGCCTCAAGTTAATACTAGTAACTGTAGTTAAAGTTCAGATTTTTGCTTTGATCTTGAAGTAACAGAAATATATATGAAAATCGAAGATACACGCATCTAAGCAAATTGCTTTATGAAGAAGTCTATGATATACTTTTTGGATTCACTCAAAGAAAATGGTATGCTTTTCAAAATGCAGAATACACGCATAATCAGTAAACAGTAAATGGATAATCACATCACTCAAGAAGCTCTGAAGTTAACAATTCAGATATGCAGTTATGCTGGTTTATTGCTCGACTTTCATGTCCCCTTAGACCTAGGCTGCACCTTACACACTTCAAAAAGAGACCTAAGTTACATTCCAAAGAATGAACAAACTACTCGTGTCGCAATTTACATCGTCCCGTTTAAGGACATCGCTCCTAGCACAAAGTTCTGTTTTTCTTTATTTATTGAAGGTTTCCATGTGATGATATCTATATGATTTTACTTTTTATCATGTAAATAAATATTTTATTTGGTGCATTCTAAATTAGTACGTTTTCTAAAATGTGTTTTAGGTGTGACCGACTAATGAAGCTAAAGAAAATTTTGAATTTTGACAAATCACAGCCTGATATAGCATTGAAATTATAGAAAAAGTTACCAAGTTCGTTTTATCACGCGACTTGCATTTATCTTGTGGTCATTGTAGCCAACTCTATACTTCCACTATATAATTTCTGAACACGCATCAATGATCACTTTTCTGTGTTTTCAGTAACTGTAAATTTAACTAATTTAATGTGAATTGTTATTGCCTATTCAGCCAAATAGTTTGAAATCACTTTGTAGATTATGTGACAATATCTGCCTAAGCAGTCATAAATCTTAATAAATAGGTAAAATGTTTTTGTTTAGTTTTTCTCAGTTGGTATTAATAAATCGAAGGTAGCGACGTAATAATAGACTTTCGTCAAATTTCATTTCACGGTTTCTGATTAGGTAGCTATTAATAAGTAAGTATAACATTTTAAACAATTGTTAATATTCCTGTGCGTGAATTTCAAATTTATTTACTTTTATTCTTATCCTATTCACGAGATAGTCCCAAACTTTTATTTAGCTTTCTTTATTGGCATTACGGCAGTTGACTTTCGTCTGTGTCTAATGGCTTGAAAAGGTTACGTATTCATAATACAAATGTACAGTTATTACAGTATTGTAATCCAAGATTACGGGAATTATATTTAAATTATTTTATTCCTGAAATAACTCTAATAAATATCAATGGAAAATCTAAACTTTCCAGATAATATTGCTTGTGATAATCTTGCATCGCGAAGGTTCCGTTCCTTTGTAATTCATTATTTTCGTGATTTTAGTATATATGAACTATTACACTTTATATTTTATTTAATAAATATTTTCTTTACAGTGATTTTACTACTTAATAATTAAAATCTTATTATCGAAAAACTAAAATAAAATTAATAGCTTATAATTCACCAGCAATTCTCTGGAAAATGTATTTATTTACATAAGAATGTTTATAATACAATTTAACATTTCACTAAAGGGAAACGGAGGTTTGAAATAAGTAAATTTACTATAAAAGGACTGACATTATACATATTATTAAGCAATATAATAATATTTATTAGAATTCATTTACAACTGGTTCAAATAGCGATTGGCAATTCGAAAAGATTGTTGTGAAAGAAAGCTTCTTTACTTGTTGATTTAAACTTTCACATAGTAAATTAAACGAAAGTTAAGAAAGATTGGGCTGAATTTTTTTCGTTATTATTAGAAAAGAGTAATTTTTGGTTCATAAATATATGAATATATACATGAACTTTTATGTCCCAGGGGAAAAAATCCATCCTAGTCTTTATTCTACCATGCATTACAATTTTATATGTGTAAATTGCCCAAAAAACGCCAGCTTAACACTTAAACTGCCATAGGTTTGGATTTAAGGTATATACAAACGAGAAAGTTAACAAAAATATTTTATAATCTTCTTTTTAGTTAACAGAATAACCTATGTTTTTTTATGTTAGATAAGGAAATGTTGCTATACTGGTGTTATTATGAACGGTTGAACCAATTAACGCCATCATTTTTATGATACAGAGAATTAAGAACATTTTCATACTATTAAGTAGACAATCAAAATAGAAAGTATTAAATATATTTGAGTTTGACTCAACATTAATTATGTTTTTCTTGGTGTAGGGATGAAACATCGGGTTGAAGTATTAAATATGTTTTGAATTTCGTCTTGTGTTAAAACATTGGCTTTTTTTGATATTTTCTGCATATGAAATGAATGTATCATGAAATAAGTAACGGAATTAAACAACCCTCTATGCAAGCGTTAGTGTTATCGAGTTATCCAGCTGTTTCTCTAACATTTTCAAATGTTATAACACATCAACTAACATTTTTCTATAGAGGAAGCTTCAACAACTGAAAAAATTATACAATTAAATAGTTATTTTTAACTGAACTCGCAAAGAAAATTAGTTGCTCTTATCTCGGTAGTAAAATTTATTAGCTACACACAACAGCAAATGGCGTAAATATTGCCGGATTGCTATGAACTCATTTCATCATTAAATGGCACGTACATTACCGCAATCTGGTATCTTTTTCAAAAGTTAGGTTGTTGGCGTTAAAGTTATACATGGAATTATGTGGCTTAGTCATCTTATCTTTTGGAAAACATGGCTTAATTTTATAAAATATTTTGTCATTTATGTATAATTGTGAATGATAATTATTATTCTTCTCATTGGCACTAAAGCCCTTGGTGAGCCTTGGCCTACCGCAGCGACCTCTGCTTCCTCTACCTCCGTCTTACGACTCCATTGATTAAGAGCAGTATTGCAGGAGGGCATGTGATCAGAATGCCGGCACCTGCCGGTCGCCTATCATGTAGTTCACTAGATCGAAGAAAGCCACCTGTCTGTTAGGCAGCTCCCCAATTATCCTCATGAGGCTGGGAGTATCCCGTTTTAAACCTCCATAAATTAGAAACATTTCTAACCAGGTACCAGGAATCAAACCCGAGCCTCCCGGCAAGCAGTCTGCGACGCAAACGACGCAATATACGGCATTATGCTCAGGTTGATCGAACAACACTTTATAAACATACTAAACACCCGTACATTAAGACTAACCACGTCAGATAAACAACAGACCCCTGATTGTCAACCTGTTGTACCTCCTGCAACTCACAAAAAACTACTTTGGCTTATAACTTGCAACTGAAGCGAAGCTGGACTACAATTCCACATCTCAAATTGAATCATTCGACCTTCTCGATCATCCTTAAATGTTGTATCGTCATTATGGGAATGCCTGGTATATAATACCAAGCAGCTGGTCGAAACGAAATATTACTTTAATGTAAATAAATAAAAATCAAGGTTGTGTCCTTATGCATCACAGAGGGAGGCGAGTGTATCTTAATTTAAAGCAAACCGTAGATAAGACACCTGTTATATAACAGTTCATGATACATTTAAACCGCCACGGTGGCCGAGGTCGTTAAGGCGCGTGAGCGAGAGACCTAGAGTTCGAATCCCGCCATAAGGCTTTTTCCAGCTTTTCCTGAGTCCTCAAAAATGGCAAATACCCGGAGGGTACCATAAACTTAGGCCTGGAACATTCCCTTCCTTGTAAATACTATCCAAAAATGATATATCTAAGATGTACTATTTTCTACGCAAAAATGTCATACCATGTTCTTATTTTAATGTTTTAATAGAATAAACTATCTGAACAATGAGTTAAATGATTAATTAAAGGCGCCATGTGTTCATCAGAAAACAGATAAAATATTTTACTTTTATATAAAACTAATCATTAAAATGTACTAGAAAATAGATAATATAAATATGTTTAATGCTGAGTTAAACAGGAAATTATAACATGTAAATTCAAAAGCATCTTAGGAAACAAATTAAAAGTTTTATCCTTTTGTTAAACAATAAAGAGTATCTTTATCATAAACATGCATTATACATAGTCGACTTTTTTTTAATGATTTATTTATGGACGCTCTTTAACAGCTCAGGTCATCAGCGTCCCATTCAACTCAGGGCGTGAAACGGCCGACAAATTTTGCTCAGAGGCCTCTTCTTTCAGGCTTAAGGTTCTTTTTCGTGCCGTAAATGTACGACACGGGACCCACGGCTTTACTTCCCTTCCGAAGGAAGCCATACTTAGGATTTTTACGCCCCGAAAAAATCCATCGGTCCTGGCCGGGTTCGAACCCGCGATCTTGGGTTTAGGAGGCAAGTATGGTAACCACTACACCACCAGGACCGACATATACATAGTCGGCTGTTTATATATAAGCAAGTATTTTCACATATTACTTTTAAATATTATGTACAACATAGACCATTAGGTTTTGAATGATTTTCAGTTTGTACAATTTGTGATTATTTGTATTAATTATGGATTGAAGCATGTAGATGCATTTTAATTCTTAAACGCATTCAAAAATTAATTTAATAGCCTGTCATTCGTTAACTAAACTCATTGATTTGCTTAGGGGCGCTAATTTCATTACTAAACCAGTTAAGCATGTAAGATGGAATGTAAGTTTTTCTCGATGGAATTTGCTACTACTGCTAGTTTTTATATGAGATGAAATAACATTTTTCATTTCTTATACACATTTCTAGGGCAGAACCAGCCTCGAATTTGGATTGGAAACACCAATAAAGATTTATCTGTAATAGAATACGTGCAATTTCAAACCATTTGAGAGACCAAATTTCCAAGTCTCCAAAGGTGTAGTCCATGTCTGTTTACTTTGAAATAAATTGCGTTTGGAGCGTAACGTCTATTCTTTGCGTTGGATATGGGCAGAATTGAAAGTAAGGCCGGTGGTATAGTTTTCCATTGCCACGCTCCCCCTCTCACCCTGAGGTTGTGAGCAGATGTTCCAAGCCGGCTCATTAGCCGGGGAGTCCCCGAGGGAAGGCTCTGAGAGAGGTAAACATGGCGATTACAACAGCTGAGACAGACACAAAGCTCCTGGTTCGCCAGCGATACGTCCAATGGCTCGAGCAAAGTGTCAAAGTTTCACTTCGCCAAGTGTACCGGAACCCGTGTCGCAACTTGTAATTACTATAGGTGGCTCTCTGGGAATGTGTGGCTTGGACGGACGGACAAGTTTGTGTATCAGTAGTTTAATGGATTGATAGAGAGAGACAGAGCGACTCGTGAATAGATCGCCCGCACGGACCGACGAACTGGCGGAGGAATGAATGATGATGGATAGAGTCCACTGAATGAATGGTTGAATAGATGGTGGGTTAAAGTGTATAGGGATGAATTATTGGATTGCTGGATAGATGGATGCATGGATGTTTGTTTGAATGTGGTTGGATAGATGGTATAGATAGAAAAATGTGTGTAAAAATGGATAGAGCATAAATGAGTAAACCAGATAAATAGATAGAGAATATTTGGATGGGTAGATAAATGGGCGAATGGGTGGGTAGATGATTAGATGATGATGGGTAGTTATGTAGATTGGTGAATGAGTATTTGATTGGATGTTATAGATGGAAGAGGGTGTAGATTGTCACATGGGTGACAATAATTAGAAGGATGAATGAGTGGGCAAAGAGGGTGGGTTGATTTTTTTTATTCATTTATTTAAGGACTCTCTTTAACATTACAGGTCGTCAGCATCCCATTCTATTCAGGGCGTGAAACGGCCGACAAATTTGGCTCAGAGGCCTCTTCTTTCAGACTTGAGGTTCTTTTTCGTGCCGTAAATGTACGACACGGGACCCACGGCTTTACTTCCCTTCCGAAGGAAGCCATACTTACGATTTTTATGCCCGAAAAAGTCCATCGATCCTGGCCGGGTTTGAACTCGCGACTTTGGGTTTAGACGGCACATGTGGTTACCACTGCACCACCAGGACCGACAAAGAGAGTAGATAGATGGTGAAACAGTACTTACGTCCCACACCCCTGGGGAAATGTACATATAATATATATATGCAAACCTAATCATAATATTTTAGAAATCTATATATCATGCAGGTATAATATGATTTACTTTTAACATACTATTTGTGTGTCAACAAAAGAGAAAATCTTTGGTGTTTCTTATTACGGTATCTTGGAAAGCCAAAGATGCCATAAAACTCTATACAAACGGCAAGAGTAAACCCAGGGTAGAGTGTGATGTCACTTTCAAAAGAACACCATTGGAAGGTTAATAAACCAAAGGACTTTTAAATTCGTTAGGGCTTTGAACCCGACACGCAGTCGTGCAATTAGCCTTTAAATTAGCCAATATCAACAATAGTTTTAAATTTTCAAACAATAAAGATTGATAAATACTGGCAGGTTAATTTAAAGCAGAAAATAGTAAATGTATATTTTGAACTTTTAAATCAAAGCTCCAGATTTTCGCTTGCTTGGGTGACCCCTTGGGCGTCTTCAAGGCAAAGATTACTATATTTTAATTTAATGTATAAGGAGGCGTTTATTCCGCTGGGGCATGAGATAACAAATTCGACTTCGATCCACGCAGACACTTCAGTTTAAGTAACGCATTTTAAGTTCTACAGGCTGCGAGATGAATTTTAATTTTCACATTCTGCGGGGACACTTATACTCATCTGCAAGTTTTACATGCGGTGAGATACACTCATTGTTAAAGTCTACACGCTGCGACGCACATATTTCAAGTTCTATGTGCGTTGAGATATGTGCTGAGGCATTCATAATAAATGTTGTTACAAACTCGCTTTTCCGATTCGGTTCGTATATGTGGAAGTCACGCAGGTAAATTTATACTCGATGTAGATAAATTCTATCGTACGCAAAACACCAGAAGACGCGAAAGATCTTGAGCATCATAAATTATCATATATATATTATGTCTCATGTGTTATTCTAGTCGGTCCTGGAGATGTAGTAGAAACCATACTTGCCTTCTAAACCTAAGGTTTCGTGTTCAAATCCGGCTAGGATCGATGGATTTTTTCAGACGTAAATATCCTAAGTATGGCTTCCTTCGGAAGGGAAGTAATGTCGTGGGTTCCGTGTCGTACATTTACGGCACAAAAAAGAACCTCAAGTCTGAAAGAAGAGGCCTCTGAGCAAAATTTGTCAGCCTTCTATGCCCTGAATTCAATGTGACGCTGATGATGTCAAAGTTAAAGGGCGTTCGTAAATAAACCAAATCATCAAAAATCAACGTGTGTTATTTATACTACTGGTCTCCTCTCCCAGTCCTGGTGAGTACGAATCAACAAAATAGTCGAACAGTCCACTGAGAAATTGTCACCGAAGCGTAAACAATAACATACCAAAACAGCTTCATAATTTGACATCACCAATGTGGGGCCAACAACAACAGCACATCACAGTGGGCGAATGGATAAATGAGTGGGTAGAGGGTGGACGGATAGATGGCTGGATGAATAGTTAAATGAATGAGTAGCAGCGAGGAATGCTTCGGAGGTATTTTCCATCACTATGAGATTGGGCAATTTAGAATAACTTTCCAGTTCTCAAATTTGATTTCTGGAGCTTTGCACCATCTTAGCCTATAGCCTCGGAAACACGCTGAACTAGCAAGGCCACAAACAACACATGTGGAATTTCCGCACTAAGTCACATAAAATGATCAAACCGTCTACTGAAAAATCAAAGAAACATGGGGAGGTTAGTAAAAAGTTGAATAGTTACTCTAATTTTTTTAATATCTTTGCAACAGCAATAATGGGTTGTATATGATCTTAGAAACAACTGCTTTGAGGACCATAGATGGATTCCTCTGTCAGAAAACAGATTTTTTTCTGTTATTCATTTATAAATATATTATATTTTATATAACTTACTTGCATCTAGACTTTAAATGTAATAAATTAGTAAAGAATATTAATGAATTAAAACTCTTTAAAGGATTTTCCAAAGAAAACGCTTTCAGTTTTTTAATGTAGTAACATTTAATCTTAACACTAGACCCTTTTTAAAACGCATCATTCCAAAAAGCAGATTGTAAACTCTAACCTGAAAATTGAATATTTAGAGCTACTTTAAAGTTCAGACCCTTTATGAGAAACACTCGCTGTTTACGTATTTTTACAGCAAGTGTTAAATTGCAGTAGATGTAGATATTTCGTGCTTGATGAATAGTTCTGCAGAAATATATATTCTCCTCATTTTACGAAAAAAGCTAATTATACATTAAAGAGCTTCACCTCCCTAGGTAAATAAAAGCGGTTGCGTCGTAATTGGTTTCATGGAGTTGGAAAATCATAAACAGCAGAAAATAATTGTTATTCTACTTTTTCTTCTGCAAGTTCAACAGTTATAAATACTTAAAAAGATAGGCAGAAGTATGGGAACATTAATATGTATCAGATGCTAACGAAAACGCCAACAATTTTGTAGAAAAGATAATTTCCTGGAAATAAATAAAGCATTTTCTTTGCAGTTCATTTCTGGGAAATGCCATTGCTTATCTGGGCGGCAAATGATAATGTACGGGGAATCTCAACTTTCTCTGGGAAACGTTTGCCTTCGTTAAAAATGATTTACAACTTGCAAGTGCCGGATAAATGCGAGGTAATGATTTAGCTCTCTCTTCTCGACATGTATAACTTGAAATTTGTAATTCTAAAAGCTCTTATCTTTTGTTTCACGCAGCGGTTAAAAACAGGCTTCTATTTTCCTGTCAACTCGAAAGAACTTAAGTTGTCAGCATTGTCTGATATACTCCAGACGTTGCAGTGCAGAAATGTTGTACATCTCTGGTGATTAACGCCATTGGGTGTATAGAAAAACATTTAAGTGATTACATGTATATTTCAGCTATTACTCTTTTTGAATATTTTTATTTTAAACTTGTTCCTATTCTTTTCTAATTACTTTATTATAAAATTTATTATTTTCTTACTTAACAATTCTCATGTTTTTTCATACTCCACAGGAATAAACTATCATAGAATATTTATTCATTTTTGTCAGTCAATTACAATGTTCTGCAATAATTTATGAAGTCCAACTCTTAAAATAAAAGAAATTGCATTTTAATTGACAACAAAATATCAAATCAAGATTTAATAATAGGAGTTATTTAATAAAATAAAAGTATCCTTTGTAAAATTATTAATATAATATTAAATTGCCATTATTATATTATCTTATAAATAAATTAAAACAATTTAGGAAAACATAACAGAGAAACTAATTTTACGTTAAATAGAAAGTACTCTGCAATATGTTTATCCTTTGAGAAAATGTGTTTATTATTATATATTTATTATCCAAAAAGCTAAATTCTGGTTCATCTAAAGCTACAGGTTAAAAACTTTTCGTAAACTATTAAAAGAGCAGAATATATCCAGCTATCGCAGAAAATACTCTTTGGTTAGAAAATTTAAGTTTTTAGATACTATTTAATTCCCATATAACTACTGTGGCATTACAGGCGATGGGCATGAGAAACAGGAAAAATATTTTAGAAGGAAGGAAGCCAAGCGTTCCAGGCCTATGATTAGAGTACCTACCCACTAGTGATAACTGAGGAAAACTTGGAGAAACCTGTCATGGTGGTTTATGAACGGCTCCCCTTTTTCCACAAACCTGCCTTAGCTATTTTCCCAACCCGTGCTGCTAATGGTTAATGTTGAAAGAGCTCCGTTGTTGGAAAATAAAAATATATATGTTACACATTAACAATACATGTTCAAGCTGTGGCTATTAGCCAAAACTTACTCGTGTTTAACAGTGGTCGATGTTCTTGTTGATATTCAGGATTATTTATTGTGATCTTGAGTCCCTGGAATAAATGGATTATACACTGTCATTGAGTTGCAGTTCTCTTACCCCGGTTGTGCAGAGTGATCCAATTACTATGAACCAATTTCCTATGTTTTTTCAATGAGCGTGTACACACGTGTTTTCCGTCATTGACTGAGGCAAGTTCGCCCTAGCTTTTGACTGTCAGTTCAGTTCATTTATTACGAGTGGTGTGCTTTGTTTTGCATTTAATCACAAATGAACTTTGTCTCAATTTACATATGTTTTGCATTGTTTACTTATTTATGATTCATACCTGTTAACTCTAGCAGCTCCTCAAGTTCAAAGGCGATTTGAAGAAAGATATCTGTTGTTAAAGTCCCAGGTAATACAACAATAATCTTTATAATACATTTTGGCCATGGGTAGTATCCAGTCTAAGAAATCTAACATATAGCCTAGGGTTTTCATCAAAGAAACATTATCTGTGCAAAGAGCTACTAAATTGTTAAATTTAAAACATAAATATTGTGGTATACGTGAATACATTTCGTTCTTTTTTAATTAGAGAAAGTAGCGTGATTTACTCTTTTTACAACAAGACTATACAACAACTCATAAAGCGAATATTTTAATGAGAGAAATTGAAAATTAGAGAGTTGTAAATAAAAATTGTAGCTACGTGTTCCCCTGACCAACCGCTTGCGACTTTTATCTTTAGAGTAAATTAAAAAATACCTGATACAACACAATCCCATATACCCTGGAAATTTTGAAACAAAATATTCGCCAGGAAATAACCAGAATGTTTCAAAGCAACCTACGTCAAGGTGATGGATAGAGATGCAAAAATGTATGGACATGGCCAGTGGAGTAGTAAGTAAAACATTTAAAAATAGTCAATAAAACTGTTATATAGTTGTATCAGCGCCACTGTACGATACCCGCAGACGGCACGCCCCCTCTCGTCTGTAGGCAAAACACTGCAAGTTAGTTGGACCGCTCATATACTAAGGCAGCGGTGGGCACCGCCGAGCCAAACCAAAGGTTTGCTACCCGAATCGCTTTATTTCTAAGTGACAGAGATCAATCCAGAATCGTCATAACGTAACGCCATCGATCGATAACACACTAAAATTTTTCGGTGTTGTGCTTTGCAAGCATTGTATCACTCGATGTGCCCATCCTGTACATTCATTTGGTTTCGTTGCCCTGTAGTGTTTAGTTAGGTTAGCACTGACAGATGAGTCAATCTATAAACAGACCAAATTCACGTTATTCAGTGAGAAACCAAGAAATTAACAAACCAATTAAATTCAGGAACCTATTTTCAGATATGCATTTCTTGACTATTCACAAATCTACAGCGCTAAACCAATGGCTTGTAATTCACTTATGCTGTCCGAAAATATATGCATAGATTTTGAACCTATGAACCTAAGGATACAGTGGTGTTTATGTTCTGATGTTTTAGTGGAGGTTCTGTTGCAACTTTTTATCATTTTTTATTTACGGTATCAAGGTTAAAGAAATTTTATTTTTCTCAGGAACATTTAGCAAATGTGTGCATTTTAGCATAGTATGTAAGTATATTTAAAATGACTAATGTGAAAGCCTGCATTTTAACATAGTACGAGGGTAGGTCCATAAGTTTCCGGCCTAACCATTTTCTGGGTATGATAAAGGCAAAACTATATTTCATTTTTCAATATAATTACTCTTTATTGTAATACACTTCTCACATCTTTGAATTAACATTTCAATCCCCTCCCTCAAAAATAAACAGAACTCTTGTCTGCAAAATGGGCATAAACAGCATCCATCACTTCTTAAATCACTTCCTGGAATGTCCTTAAGTTTTGAGAAGAGAAAACAGCCACTGGGAGCTAAATATGGGATGTAGGGTGGATGGTCGATTTCCTTGAAGCCACATTTCTTCACAGCTTCCTTTGCAACAAGAGCTGTGTGCACAGGTGCGTTGTCCTGAAGAATGCGCACACCACCACTCAGCTTTCCTCTCATTTTCCCTTTGATGGAAGCATGCAGTGTGTGCAGGAGGCCAGCATAGTACTCCCCATTTACCATTGTGTTCCTCTCCTTGAAGTTAATGAAGAGTATTCCTTCACAGTTACAAAAGATTGTGGCCATGCTCTTCTTAGTTGAATATGACCTTCGTCTTTAGAAGCGACGCTTCGCTAGGTTTGCGCCACTCCATTGATTCTCTTTTGGACAAGGGATCATAGTAGAGGACCATAGTTTCATTTCCTGTAACAATAGTTTGCGGAACTTCTCTCTAGTTGTCACAGCAGAGCTCCAAAAATGCCTGAAAACAGATGACTCGTTGCTGCTTTTGGACTGAGGAAAGAAGTCTAGGCACGCATCTTACACTAGCGTTATTCATGTTTAAATGTTCATAAATATTTCAAAAGGCCCAAACTCGCTGCTATTTCTGTAACTTTGAGCCGCCGGTCTTCCATAATTTCTCCTTCCACAAGAGCGAGCGATGTTTTCAGGAGTGAGCACCTCCAAGGGCCGATCTGCACGCTCTTCGTCTTCAATGCTTATGCGACCGATTCGAAAAAGTTTGGCCCATTCTTTTACGGTAGAATATGAGGGGATGCTTCTCCATATACACCGTCTAATCGCTGTTTAATTTCATTTGGAGTAAGTCCTTCTTTGGTGAAAAATTTAATAACTCGATACTCCATCTTGAACATGTCACAATCTTGTACACATAACCTTCTTTTTGCAACTATAGTTACAGCTGTAATTATTTAAGTAATTATTTACTTAACAGATAGTGTATGACACCTGGTAAGGCTTTTGTGAAGGCGATAATCCTTATCGGAGAGGCCGTAAACTTATACTGTAAATGTACTCAGCATTTCCCACTTTATTTAAATGAGACATTTCAATATTGTAGTGTTCAAACTACCTTGGGCTCATGGGTTTTCATAACAGCTCTATTTCCCCTAATTTCATTTCATCTCCAGCTTATCTGACTTGCAAGAAATTTTTGATGGATAATGGCCTTACCAAAATCTGAGGCACGCATTACCTGTCCTTGCATTGAGGCCACCCTTCGTGAAAAGCAGATATAACGTGACAAATCTACTAACAGTAACAATGAGTTTGTTCGGATTTACTGGATTACAAACCTAATGGTATAAATAAACTTATTAATGAACTACATTACAAAATGACAGAAATTATACAAGAAAAATTTTGATAGGAGATGTATATTTCACGAAGAAAGATAGTAGACTAATATGGTGATAGTGATGATGTAATTAATTTTGATAAGTCATGCATGTTAAAGGGAAATTATGTCAATTTTTGCCTTAGAATAACTTCAAACCTGTTTTCTGAGTGAGAAAAATACGATTTTCAATAGCTCATCATCAGCGTTTTCAAGATTAAAATTTTCGAGGATTTCAGTGTGAGCATTTGATACTATAGAATTGAACAACGTTTATAAGTACTTTATCTTGTTATGCAGGGAGTCTATAGAGAGTTATGCATCTGAATGCTTGATCCAATGAAAAAAGTAATAGACTGCTATATCATTATTTATTTATTTATTTATTTTTACTGAGGCATATTCGTACATAAAATGTAAAAATAATAAACGAGGATTGATAAAAATGATATTGTTCTACTAGACTGACTGTGCTAAAAAGACTCGATTCACAGTTTCCATATAATTTTCAATTAGTTTCATCAGTCAGTGTTATACTTAATGATGAAGCTTTGAAATTTGAACTGACAAACCTTAGATTCATATCTCACATTATCTAAAACTACTATACAATCTCTGATATTATTACTGTGTAATTCATTAACACCCTACATATAAACATGGAACAGATTCAAATCAAAATAAAATTGATACTATACTTGCATTAAACTAATTAAGTAAATTAATTAATAGAAAATTTAGTATGAAACCTTGTTTCTCATGGGTAGTTAAAAAAAATACACATCTGGTCTGTAAAAATCTGAATCACTTTTAGCAGTACATATCTTTTATCATCTTTCCAACGCTTGAACAAATGAAATGCTAATGGAAAGACTTTCTGTGAACCTGGAGACGTGGATTGTCTTCTGCAAAAGCCATTGCATATATTTCTGAAAGATGGAAGGCAGTGAATACATCTCTCCCTTTTTTTTCTACGTTGTGATTTACGTCAACCGATAACGAGATTTTTCCTTTTATTGGATTATTTTCAATAAAGCTGAACTACTCTAAATTAATTGTAGAAAAATATCGGGATATTTTTAGTATATTTATGTTGTTAACCATTTTCTTGAAAGCTGTTAAAATTATTTTCTCAGCACGCTAAACTTTAGTTTGTTCTATATTCATATTTTGACGAAAAAGCGTTCTTTTTATTCAGAAACACAAAAGCAGATAACTCTTAACCAAATGCATGCTCAAGAACTGACAGAAGAGAAAGACAAATTAGTGTAAAAAGGTTGAAGAACAGAAAATAAAAATAATGTGGATATTTGATATAGTGCAGCAAATATTTATGTTCAGAGCGTTAAAAATTCTACATTTCCGGTATTTTAAATACTGCGTCTTACCCAAATGCTGGGTATTATATTTTCCTCTTGCTGATTAGCAATAGATTTTTTGTAGCAAATAGTTTTCGTGCAACGGTGTTAATGAAGCATTTTCTATTTAAATGCATAAACTATCTTCGTTGAAACTATTTTTCTGTTTTTCTGTTTTTTTTTTTTTTTTTTTTTTTTTTTTTTTTTTACATTATTAATGCTTCTTATTTCAATAACGTTGCTCTTTGGAAATTGCTCTCTTGACCACACTTGACAAATTGCCTTTTAAAACTGAAGGTATTCGCCTAAACAATATGCCTTAAATGTACTGATATTGTCTTTAAATATATGACACACTTAAAATATTAGAATTACAACGTAATTATGCAAGAAAAAATAATCCATTATAGATGCAAGGTTTGTTTCCTTTGTCACCTGCATTTAACTCTGTCCGTACCGGAGTCGCTATTTAGGGCGAGGTGGATTGGTGCGGTGTAATGGTAGCTTGCGCCTATACCCCGGCTTCTGGAATGGAAGCGGAGATTTTGAGGAACTCGAACTACTCAAAAGGCGGTGTGTACTATCTGGAAACGTGTTAGTGATCCCATTGCGTTCGATATTTCCCTCAGCTCAACCCTTCTTCCCGAAGGTTACCCATTGGGTGCGTAAGTACAAAGGGCCAGGCGTGGAGGAAAATTTTCTTCTACACCCCAGCTCTTCCATCACACATCATTTGTATAACAAAAACCTGTGCCTACACGAGTAAGCGAGCCCAATGCAGGGCTTCAGGATCGTGCTTTCTGACTGTGGGTTTTCTCAGATTTTGAGTCTGTCCTCATCAACGACTACTTCATAAAATTGGGCTTCTTTTCCCGATTCATCTCAAGTATAGCCAGTAGAGTGTTGTAGGTATTTATATATTTTTTCTTGCAATGTATCTGTTTAAATACTTAAAATGTGTTAACATATTTTGCAAATAAATGCATATTTTTGAGTTAATTACATATTTTTATATACATACATATAGGGTCAACCACCCAGGTAACATGTGTCTAACATGTCATCTTTATTTCCTTCTTAACCTAGCTGATTAACACAAGGAGCGTGGCTTTCTACTTCCTGAAGGTAGTTTAACTTTTATAATTGTCTTTATTTACCTGGTGTTTACAATAAAGTGGAAATTACATTAGGAAGTGTAGCAGGAATGTTTTGTTATACTGTACAACAGTTTTACCTTTAATTCTGATATTCACGTAAATATTTCATAGCGACTACACACTCACGTATACTGTGCTGTTATTTAACACCAGTTCAGTTTTGAACTTACTATTTCAGGTGAACAGTTGCGAATTTCTATCCAGTAGCAACTTCTTTAGTTTATTATTATTATTATTATTATTATTATTATTATTATTGATTTGTTTTATTTACGGACGCTCTTTAGCGTCTCAGGTCATCAGCGTACCATTCAATTCCGGGCGTGAAACGGCCGACAAATTTTGCTCAGAGGCCTCTTTTTTCAGACATGAGGTTCTTTTACACGCCGTAAATGTACGACACGGGACCCACGGCTTTATCTCCCTTCCAAAGGACGCCATGCTTTGGATTTTTACGTCCGAAAAAATCCATCGATCCTTGCCGGGTTTGAACCCGCGATCTTGGATTTAGGAGGCAAGTATGGTAACCACTACACCACCAGGACCGACAATGAAACTTCGATCCTGTAAATGAAATACATACACATTACATACGAAGTGCGTTTCATAACAGAATAAACAGTTGCGTTCAGATAGTAAGTAGATTTTGTTAACGCAGTGCATAAATATTTCTTTCGAAAGTAGTTTTATTAATACTTCAGTGCAATCCATTAAAATAGAGATAGGCTCTTCCTACCTGGATTGCTAAATCAATAGGCTGTGTTCGGATAATACAGCAGAGTTTTAGAAAGTAACATTTGCTCGATTCGTTAATGGCAAATGCGGGGGGGGGGGGGTTTATAGGATTGTACACTGAAGCAGAGGCTCACAAGATAAATGCTGAAACTGTATTTTGTGTCTGCTGTTAGCAGGTCCTCAGCGGAGAAGCGGCAGACCGTCCAGAAGAAAAAAATTTAATGGTGTTTAACGCCCCTTTTTACTACTGAGGCACTATAGGCGGTGTACGCTAATGATACATGAAATGAAATATTGGGAAAGGTTTTTTTTAAGGAAGGAAGTGTTCCAGGCCTAAGTTTAGGGCACCTCCAGGCATTTGCCATTTATGAGGACTGAAGAAAACCTGGAGAAAACATCAGTCAGGGAGGGCGGTCCTGGTGGGATTGGAACCCCAGACCTCCCGCTCACGAGTCCGCGCCTTAATGGCCCCTGCTACCCGTGGTAGTCCAGAAGTATTGCTAGTTCATCATCAGTGACGCGTTGGATGTCGAGAGATCGTTTTCAATATATAAGTACAAAGAATTGCAAAAAAACGAAACTTCTGAAAATATGGGGATATATCTTGTGTTTCTTCACTTGATTGACATTTGGATTGCATCAAATGTTTATGTAACATATTTTAATATCCAGTTTGTATCAAGTTAATCTTCGTTTAATTAGTATTAAGTAAAATTCATTTTGATGCAATTTTTAAATCCCTGTGTTATTCTGATATTAAATATTTAGTACTTATTAAGGGCGTAATGCACTATTTGAAAAATCGGAGAAGTATTAATATTTGATTTGCTTTATTTACGGCTGATAAATTTTACTCAGTGGCCTCTTTTTTCAGGCTGGAGGTTCTTTATCGTGCTGTAAATGTATGACCCATGGCTTTACTTCCCTTCCGAAGGAATCCATACTTAGGATTTTTACGCCCGAAAATATCTGTAGATCCTGGCCAGAGAAGTTTACACTACACCACCAGGACAGACAAATCCGAGATGTTAATTAAACCTTACTAATTTGCGGGTTGTTTTACAAGAAGTTTGATGATAGGTCCCTGACGTTTTCATGACTTTGCTGTTATCATAAAGGTACCCAAAATACAATAGAATCGCTGGGATCACTGAAACGAGAATCAAATATTTCGTTACGATGCAGGTTTGTGGACATTCAGTGATAAGCCATGTGTAGCTCATTCCTTTGTGAAATGAAAACTTGTGTTTTGACAGAAGCTGGTTAAATAACCTGGTTTCCGCGGTACCGTGAATAAGTGTGATAGACATTTTTCATAACAAGCGTGAAAACCGTCGCAGCAACGTTAACAAAAACGTAAAAAGGTGCGTTCCTCTGTTGTCATTTTGTCATGTCGCATCAAAGGAAAGGTATAATGTTAAATTACCAAGTCTCTGCTCTTCACTCCTAAGTTTGCATTTCAGTTTCAAGAGACGTGTACGTCATAACCATACCGATGGGCGGCGGGACGTCGGGGGGAGGGGGCGCAAGGACAAAGGGAGTATCAAATAATAAAGGGACAAAAAATAATGTGGGTGGAGAGAAAGTAGGAGAAAGACAGAGCGAGGCCCACTTCAAATAGAAAGGGGTTAAAAGAAAGTTACACGCATGCGCCAAATTAATGGCGACGTGGGGCTTGAAAACGTTGGATGAGGATTGGCTGTACCCAGCCTCTCTAGCGCCTGGACCAAAGAGAGGAACCGGACCAACCCTCTCCCCCTTCCACCCTTCTCCCTCCCGCCCTCCGGCAGGGGTAAGAACAAGAATATGTCAAGGCATCCGGATTCCAGCACGCTGCATCTTGAACCTTCTAATTGAAGTTTAATCCAAGCATTTACATCTTGAAGACATGACTTTAATTTGCAGAATGTTACAGAGAGAACATGGTAACAAAACATGTGAAAAAGGAATTCCAAGGGTTGCAATACTAAGGCAGGTCAAGAGGAAAACAGGAAAATGTGTAAGAAATGAATATTCCTAATTGCAGATGACGTTGTTGCTAATAAATGCAGTTTTAATGTTCCTGTTCGTACATGTAAAAGAGTACCTATATGTGCGGGAGGGAATCGTCGCATTTTAGAGATCCGTAACTTTATTCAACAATTTAAATTCAGAATATATAGTGCTAGACTTGCTAGAATGTCTTTTCCTATAATTAGTAACTTAACATAGCAATAACAGCAAAAACATTTTAATCTGCAAATAGAGGCTATCACTGCTTTTTAACCATCTCTTTCTGCAGCAATGGGCTTCGTTGGCGATACCAAATCTTGAATTTGGAGACAAAATACTCTGAAATGTTGCCATAACCGGTGCAACTTATGAGGATCTAGAAGTTATGGGGTGGGACAACAATTCTATTTCTTCGAATTCCGCGATATTTTGTTGGGTCGATCTTGGTTGATTGAAATGGGCAGTGTCATGTTGCAGTGTAGCGCAGTCTTAAACTCCATAAACTCTGTCCAGTTGCTCACAAGTACAACTTATAGCCAGCTCCGTGATGTATTGGGATAGTTCAAAATGGACAACACCTTTGAAATTCCACCAAACGCAAAGCATCACCTTTTGCCCATAACTATTTTGGTGAGCTATTGACTGAGTTTTTTGCCCACTGTATACCCCTTACTTTCTCTTTTCAAATATACGGAATAGAACAAGTTCGTTTTTTCATCATATACCACAATAGGTTGCTACTGCTGTTTTAGAAACATCAAATTTACGGATTGGCAAGTGGCTCTTCATCCAGTACAGTGCTCAGAACTTCATCTTCTGTACCTGAATATTCATCATTGAATCGGCTGATGTTTTTCTCATACTGATAGCATCCTCACATTCTATCTGATATTATTCTTCATCTGCTGACTTAATATTCAACTTTTTTTCTCCAATATAACCCAGAATGCAAACTGCTATTTTGTCATCTCACGTTCTTAGTTACACAGAGGGTGTCAAAAATCTATACACACTTCAAGCAAAGAAAAAACTGTTGACATAACAAAACTGAATTCACACAAACAGAAAATGATGAGCACTAATCATCTTAGACTTTTACAGTTACATCAGTTGCTCAAAATATCCACCATCGGCGTCGATACACTTCTGAGTACGTTGAACTACTGATTGAGCAACGTTTGCGAAATGACCCTCAGCGATTGCAGGGTAATTTTCATTTAAAGCATGCAAAAGTCTTGAGATGAAAACTTTGAACTTTGGTGTTTTAATAATACGACACACGCTGGTTCTGCTAAGCCCAGTCTCACTACGGCGAGTGCTCAAAACGTTCCAAAACCATAGCAGAGGATGCGGGACTTGTTGCTTTGCGAGGTCTCCCAGATCTGCCTTTGTAAACATCGCATACGGTACCATGAGTCTCAAATTTGTCTCGAATGCGTGCAATTGTTACTCGCGTTGGCGGTTCTGTTCTGTACACACGTCTCCATTGTCTTTGAACTTCAACAACATTCTCGGTTTTCCAGTACTAATTCAAAATTATTTTCCGCTGTTCAAATGATAATCTTGGTTCCATTTTGTTGTAGCAACACCTTTTATTGATTTTATTTATGGACGCTCTTTAACATCTCAGGTCATCAGCGTCCCATTCAACTCAGGGTGTGAAACGGCCAACAAATTTTGCTCAGAGGCCTCTCTTTCAGACTTGAGGTTCTTTTCGTGTCGTAAATGTACGACACGGGACACACGGCTTCACTTACCTTCCAAAGGAAGCCATTCTTAGGATTTTTACGCCCGTAAAAATCCATCGGTGTTCGAACCCTCGTTCTTGGGTTTAGGAGGCAAGTATGGTAACCACTACACCACCAGGACCGATGTAGCAACATTAGCATAACGTAATGTTAGTCACGTCTGTTTACAGAATATCATACCATAATCTTGGTTTCATTGTTCATTGTTGATTTACCTGTCACGTAGCAACGCTATCATAATGTATGTGACTCATATCTGTTTACAGAACATCATACTACACATTACTGTTGTTTTTCGGTTCAACTTAGAAATATATTAAATAGATATCTACTGTGAAAGTGTGTATACATTTTTTCGTATCTGTAGATCCGAGTATTTGGAGAATATATGTTGAATATATAATAAGAAATATGCTTAAACTTGTCTTAAACAATTTAAGATAATGTCTTCAGCAAATTTATACCAATCATCTGTTACCTAGTAAGTCAGAGGTAAATTATGAAGAGCAAATTTATTGGAAAATCTTCCTGGCCAAGCTAATGTACGACAGAAATTTAGGATTTCATTTAGGGGGATTGTTAAAAAGGTTTGTAATGTTTAAGCGTTTATTTCGATATTAAAACATTATGCCTTTTAAAACATTTATATAGGTATTCTTTAAACACACAAAAATCATGCACGTAATTTAGTATTTGTTGCATGTATTGTACTCTTATTTGACTAGGCTTAGAGTTTAAGGAATGAAAAGTTGGCTGACATTCACCTGGTTTATCAGACGATAAATGTATTAGTGGTTTATTTTGAGCGTTTATGTTACCTACTGAATAATACTCTATATTTAATACAATAAATGCTTTATTTAATGTAAACTATTGCGTTCTTAGTCCTGAAGATCCATAAACACGTTTTCTTTAGAAAAAACACCTACAGCACCAAACAAAACGAAACGTCCGAAACGGGTTGTTACAATTCTTGAGAGATTCTCTCTCTAACTCCCTATCTACTCTTTAATTCTTTGTATGTATTTCTTCCGCATCCTGCATACTAAGCAGCACAATATAATTGCCACGTGTTTTGTTGGCCCTTTCTTCTTTGGCACATCTTTAACCTTATTTATGCTTTTTATTAAAATGTCTTCAAGGGATTATTTGTATTTTATGTAATTACGTGCTTTTTATTTATTGAAGAAATACTAAATTAAAAGGGGAATATTTTGAAAAAAACATTTTAACTAACACTTTCTGTGCTTGTAAATAGAGTTTCATGTAATATACCTTTCTATTGTACTTCAGTATACTATGCATATAATTTTATTATATCAAAATAGAAATATGATCCCAGAATGTATAAAAAGTGTACTGTTTAAATAAACATAATTTGTTTCCATGGCTTTCACAAGAATGCATTCTATACTTTATACTTTGGCAAAAATTCTACATTTTCCTAGATAGTCGTCTCTGATAGAAATAATATCCAAGATAGCACTGCAAGAGCATTAAACCATAAGCATAAATAAACGTTTATTAATAATATTGACGTATTGTACATACATTTCTCAGGATGTTGTAACTATCGTAGTCTGTTTGATATTGTTATTGTTGCAACAACTCTTTAAAATTACCAGAAAACATTTTGCGGGGAAGGAAAAGGATCGATATACTCACACAAAAATACATAACCCAATATGCAAATTATGCAACAAAAGATGTTTATTTTATAAGCATTCCGTGACATATAAAGCGATCTTTATGAAAATACCTACACATAAATCTACACTTAATTATGTTCGAGTGTTATTAGATAATTTGAACTTTATGTTAAATAAACCATTTCTGCAAGGTTCAATATACTGAGGGTGCCATAGATATCACAGTAGATATCTATTTAATATATTTCAAAGTTGGAAAAACAACAATAATGTGTAGTATGATGTTCTGTAAACAGATGTGACTCATATACATTATGATAGCGTTTCTACAACAAAATGGAGCTAAGGTTATCGTTTGAACAGCGGAAAGTAATTTTGAAATGGTATTGGAAAACCGAGAATATTGTTGAAGGCAATGAAGATGTGTATACAGAACAGAACCACCAACGCGAGTAACAATTGCACGCATTCGAGACAAATTTGAGAATCATGGTACAGTATGCGATGTTCAAAAGGGCAAATTTGGGAGACCTCGCACAGCAATAATCCCCGCGCACTGGATCCAAGGCAATGAATAGGTGGAAGAGGTCCGATTGAGTTTCCACCGCGTTCTCCGGATCTAACTCTGTTGGACTTCTACCTATGGGTAACTTTTAAGGATGTTGTATACCGTAGAAAACCAGCTACACTGACAGCACAACGGGAAGAAATTGAAACGGCATGTGCTGCACGCTGAGGACACTTTCGCAAACGTTGCTCAATCAGTAGTTCAACGTACTCAGAAGTGTATCGACGCCGATGGTGGGCATTTTGAGCAACTGTTGTAACTGTATAAGTCTAAGATGATTGGTGATCACTTTCTGTTTGTGTGAATTCAGTTTTGTTATGTTAACACAGTTTTTTCTTTCCTTGAAGTGTGTATACATTTTGCCAGTCTGTATATATAAGTAAAAAACTTAAAAATTATTTTTCTAAGATCATTAAACATTAAATTGTGTGTATGCTCCGTGCAGTTGGTGCTTTAAATTAATGTTTTCTGCCAGATATTTTACTCTTTCTTTATTGTTTCCGGTGTCGGTAGATTATATTTTAGTTTGTGCAATTAGCCATGCTTTACACATATAAATGAAACATCTCCCACATTGAATTTTCTTAGGAATATTTCAGATGTAAAGGCATTTTAAGCAATAACTGTTTGATCGTTAGTAGATTTAAATAAAACAAAATATTAGTGTCTATTTTTCTCCCTACTTTCGTTCTTTTTCTCTGCACCATCAATGTTTACAAAACTTACTTAAATAGATCCTATGCGTGAGTTTCTAGCCATCTTGTTGGTATTATATTTTTGCAATCATAGGATTAAATTCTGCCATTACGTAATATAGATTTTATACCTGTTCAAACATTGTCAAAACATTCTAAATTAAAAGTATTTTGATCCATATTTCTTTGTGTCAAAACACATTAACTTTAACTATCGTTTCTATGATATATACATATACAAATGATATAAACGTTACACACTTTGTCTCTCTATGTGAGAATGGTTTTTCGTACTACATTTTTATCCTGTTGTTATGGGGAGCTGGAAATTTGCCATTGTAGGTCAGAATCAGGTTTTACAGTAAGGTTATTTGAGTTTGGTCTGCTGCGTTCTAACGCTAGTAATTATGTTCCAATTTATATTTTTACTGAAGGCATAAACTTATACTGTATTTAAAGCTAATATTAATACGATATAACTTGTGTTACAAGAAATTTTGTAAAGGATGCCCCTCAGAGGTAATAAATTGCGGGTATCTGCGTGAGAAATTCTCGTATTTTAGCTTTTCTTCCGTAAGAACAGTACGGTTCTGAATACATTTTGTTGTCATTCAGAGCTACTGTCTCTCGTTAACTTTTCAACAAGTTGGCTAACTATATTTCTCTACTTGGTACACGATTGTCAAGATATTTTCATGCGAATAGCCTTATCACTTCTCTCGAGAATCCGTTTTAATTACACTACACAAAAATTCCATTTTTCAACGCTCTATTTATGTAGTGGCATAACTAATGATGAACATTTATCACATATTTTACCCACAATGAAAGCACGGAATAACAAACAAATGCAGGATAAAATTTATAAAGCCTCTCTCAAAATAACTACAAGCTGCTATCCTCACATGGTCTTGGCGATGGTCATCTCCCAAAACTCAACCACGCTCTGCCGTAGCTCAAATAACCTTACTTTACTATTTTATCTCTAAAATGAGTAAAAATTGTGTAGCGTTTCCTGAAAAATAAATTTAAAGATTCCTTTCATATATTAGTTGACAATAAAATTTGGTCAATTGACTCAGGGTAAGGTTAGGTTAAACATTTCCTTACCAGGAACACCAAAGAATTTTTATTTTTAGAAACAAAAATAAATTAGATGGTACAAGAAGGTGGATATCAAACTAATGCCACCTATACAATCAAAAGTGTAATGAATACTACTCTAGCTTTTATATGCTGTGATGTAATCATAATAATAATTAAAAAGTTAATAAAAGAAATACAACAACAATATGATTTCATATTACGATCTACAGAATCAAAGCTCATTCTTTTAAAGTCTGTGATTTGATAGCACTGCTGTTTGGACACGAACAGTTCCCCAGAAAGGCTGTCAGAACTCTCCCAACCGATGCCATCAAAGTCAACATAAATGTTCAGAAATTAATATCGTGAATTAATTACGGTCTCTGCAAACGCAGGCGTTCTCCATAAAACACGCAGCTGCTACGTTCCGTATTTGCATTTCTATATAACTTGGGCACTTTCAGAACACGCGGCACATATTATGACGTATGCGCATACAGGGAATGCCCTCAGGGTCCGGGAGAGAGGAGGCCGATAGGCCCAGAGGCGTACACGTGTCCAATACATTCAGAAACGCTAAAAGTACTTCATTCACATTTTCTGCGCCTCGGGGGGGTTTATATTATGCAAAACTCACTGAGCATTAGGATTACCGAGAGGCGGTCACTGATTTATGTCACAACAATGCGTTCCGACAAATGATCACAAGCCCCATGTTTGAATGAAGGGTGCCAAAAAATATTAAACTCCTGTTCTTGTACTGCAAAGCGGCGATAATGATAACGTCACTAAATGCTAATACATCAAAAATAACATGCGAAATTTTGAACAGCAGCAGCAAATAAAAAATCCACTCACATGAGCATACATACAAGGTGCCCCATTTATCTTGCTAACCCAAAATAACTTTTTTCTGGTTCGTCAGATGAACAAAATTTTCAAACAAAAGTTTTGTTTTTAAACATCATTGAGTTCTTGTTGAGCGTGTACTTTTTTATATCTCCATTAATGTAGGATATTAGGAATAGTATTTTTAAATGGTACAATACATTTTATTCAAGAATACACTTACCCTCTCCAAGAGGTATTCAAAAAAGTATCACAATAGTTATGCTAACTTTAAGGAGTGCACACTTATTGAGGAAACCTAAGTGTTTAATGCCTTGGTTGTACATATTACTTACCCAATGTAGTTCTGTAGTGGAGTTCTAGGTTTTGTTTATAATTTCCAATTCATTTAAACGCAGGTGCTTTGAGAGGAAGGTGGCGGAAGGTAACCTATCTCCATCACCTCTCTAATTGTCGTTGTTTTAGCTTAAATAGCAGTCTAATGTAGTCATTAATCAGAGTAGTACTCACTAGCTATTGGAGCTACAATTTTTCTTACAAGATGTGCACGCCTTAAGGGAAAGTACAACTGCTGCCAATCTACGGAAAATGTAAGTTGACAGATTATGTTTTATTCAGTACCTTGTTGAAGAGGTTAAATGATTTAGAAGTCATACATTTATCGTTTCTTGACAGTGTTACAGTGTGGTAAATTTCTTAATCGCTCTTGGATTTGTATTCTGGAATGAAATGTGTGTGGTACCATTAAAAAAAAAAGGTTGATACCTATCACATCTATTAATAGAGATACAAAAAAGTCGGTCTTGGTGGTGTAGTGGTAAACATACTTGCCTCCTAAACGGAAGATCGCGGATTCGATCCCGGCCAGGACCAATGGATATTTTCGGGCGTAAAAATCCAAAGTATGGCTTCCTTTGGAAGGGAAGTAAAGCCGTGGGTCCCGTGTCGTACATTTACGGCACGAAAAAGAACCTCAAGCCTGAAAGAAGAGGCCTCTGAGCAAAATTTGTCGGCCGTTTCACGTCCGGAATTGAATGGGAGGCTGATGACCTGAGCTGTTAAAGAGCGTCCGTAAATAAACAAAAAAAAAGTAAATAGATAGTGAGGGAGTTAGCCGCATAAGCCAGAACAAGCCACTTCAGAGCCTTCTAAACCTCTCAAACACCAATAAAAACGGCTTACCTGTGGATGTCAGATATCTTTCAGAAGTATGAAGCGGTTGAAAAATATGGCGGGGGGTTACGAAGACTCCAGGTTGATGATTTGATTTATTTACGGACGCTCTTTAACATCTCAGGTCATCAGCGTTCCATTCAACTCGGAGCGTTAAACCGCCGACAAATTTTGCTCAGAGGTCTCTCTTTCAGGCTTGAGGTTCTTTATCGTGCCGTAAATGTACGACACGGGACCCACGGCTTTACTTCCCTTCCGAAGGAAGCCATACTTAGGATTTTCACGCTCTAAAAGCCATTGGTTCTGGCGGGGTTTGAACCCGTGATCTTGGGTTTAGAAGGCAAGTATGGTTACCCCTACACCACCAGGACCGACACTGCAAGTTGTAGAATAAATGGTTTATACTTATCAAATATCTCATTACTCTCTCTCCAGCCCTAGTAGTTTTACTTGAACATTACTTTATCCGAATGTTTCTTACCTTTGTAAATAACATTTCTGGAATCATAGATATAAATAGCTTAGCAGACTTTATTTTCCATTCTTTTCTGAACTACAAAACTTTGGTAAGGGGTCTTTCCTTAGCAATATCCTTGTATATACACTAGGGAGGACCACCAGATCTTATGGTGGAAAGAAACATTGCTAATGATTTTGGCGTCTTCGCGCAAGAGAAGACAGGCGCTTGTTTATTGCTTAACAAAGGAGAGCCAGTGGGAAGTGAGTGGCGAATTGTTCCCCAGAGGGCTTAACTGCCGCACAAGTGATGCAGGTTTCTCCACGTGGGACTGAGTATGCCTGCATTGTGCGGCCTTCGTGATCGCGTGCATTCGGTCGGTCGATCGCGTGCCTTGCTTAGGAGAATTGTCACTGAACCTGGATTTTCTTCAGAAAGAACAATAGAAAATCCGCGCACTGCCAAGCATTGAATTTGTTCTTTGTGTCTAAAGGACAATGCTCAATAGCAGAATGAATGTATTGAATTTTTTACAGTATGTATTGGGTTTTATTTTGCGTCACTATAATCGCTTCTATAATTACAAGGGTTACCACCATTGGCTACTTATGTTCATTCTCGTTTTTGCTAATCCTTATTTTCTATCAACTTTGAAACGTAATAATAATAAAATAATAATAATAATAATAATAATAATAATAATAATAATAATAATAATAATAATAATAATAATAATAATAATAATAATAATAATAATAATAATAATAATATTTTAATATAAAGTGGTATTACGAAAATTATCAGCATGGTCACAAATCTATTTAAGACACAACATTTAGGTATAAAAACATACCAATTAAATGTTTTTTTTAGCACTTTCTTATAGCGGCAGACTCAAGGAATTCGTTTTAAGCAGTATGCTTTAGTTGTGGAGAAATTTAACATGCTTTCTAAACGTTTAATTGAGTTATTTTGCGACGTTTGGATTGCAGATAGGAAAACGTTCTAAAGATGAGGGGGGGGGCAGGTGATTAACTTACTTCTGAAAATTATTTATTCTGGTGAAGAAAATTATACAAGAATGGTGCACGACTAAAGTAAAAGAACATTGATGTTTTTTTCAAATGGTGTTTAGCGCCCGTTTTAACTACTGAGGCATCACAGGCGGTGTACACTGATGAGATGAAATGATATATTGGGAAAGGATTTTTTTTTAAGGAAAGAAAGTTTAGGATACCTCCCCGGCTATTTTACATTTATGAGGAAAACCTGGAAAAAAACTGGTGGTCCTAGAGGGTTTGAACCCTAGACCTCCCGCCCACGAGTCCGCGCCTTAACGACCTCAGTTACCCTTGGCGGTAATATTGAGATGACCTGGTGTTAGTTTCTAGAGTGTTTGGTCATTCTGCGTGAACATTTTAGAGTGGCGATGGGCTGCCTTCAACCACTCCTATGGACAAAAGTAGTTCATGTCAGAAGGTGTAGGGAAATGCCGGAAAAATTTAGCAAGATTTCAGCCATCATGCCAAAACCAATCATTAGGTACTCTCAGATGAGCGGCATCCATAAAACACTTTGGAGAGGGGGCTAACAAGGAATTATGCAGAAAACCGTAGGACGATTACTGCAAAGTTATATGTCTCTCTACCCACAAGTAAGTTGTCGCAAACCCAGGAAAAATGAACAAGAACAAGATAGCAAAGTATTTTTGTTGCACCATATTACCACTGTCTACACAGCCAAGTCAATATTTCTTGTCGAGAAAGTAGTTAGCTCTGTATTCACAGTTAACACTTGCATATTCCTTAACATTTAAGCGATAAATTAGTTTTGTTTCTATTTCATAAATGATACATTTCAATCGTTCTTCGTTTACTTAGTGCTTTATTTATGGACGCTCAAGTAATCAGTGTCCCATTCAAACGGCGGATAAATTTCGCTCAGAGGCCTCTTCTCTGAGGTTTAAGGTTCTTATTATTACAACACGGGATCCATATCTTTATTTTCCTTCCCAAGGATTCCATTCTTAAACATTTTTACGCTCTAAAAATCCATCGGCTCTGGACGGGATTGAACCAGCGATTTTGGGCCTATGAGACAAGTGTGGTTACGACTAGATCACCGTGACCCACACTTATTGATATGCGCACTCATACCTACAGTGGCACTTAATGAGCATTGCATCCTGTCATTGCCCTTTCTATAAATTTTTCATGTTACTGGTCAGACGAGTTATAAATTCATGCAATTATTAGTATAGCTTGCCATTTGTTTTAAACTTACGTCTAAGGAAAAGCATTTCACAAACAAAAAAAGGTTTCCTCTGCAGGATTTTCAATTTAATACAAAGATATAGTATAAAAATGATAAATTTTTCTAATATAAATAAAAAAGACATGAAGTAGGAGAATTTAATAAAAATTTAGAAATGTTTAAAAAGGCTGTTTTTCATTATTTATTATGCATTTTAATTGTTTATTTGCATACTTTTATTTTCTATATTTTATCCCTTTCAAAACGACATTTGAAAAATTTGGAGAAAATGTTAATTCTACAAGCAGGTAGAACTTTATTCCGAAAAATGAAATTCACTGAAGTTAAGTGATTGACAGTGATAACATTGCTCTGAAATGTTACATATAATATGGCACGCTGTTAGCTGACTCAACGATATAAACCCACACAAATAATTTGCAAAAATAAATAAATAGTAATTATTATAAACATTTAAAGCTATATTAATAAGAAGTTCCCGGAAGTTCAGGCATATAGTTTCATTAAAATAGGCAGGCAAAAAGACACATAAAATACTGAAATTAAGCAGTAAAAAATTAAAATAGGTAATTGTTAAAAGTGAAAAGAGTAATATCACTCATTATTATTTAAAATAGGCATTTAACATACTTAATGATTTATCACATAATTAAAGTACTTAAGCTTACTTTTCTTGGTTACAAGCAACAAAAAAAATGTTTTTTTAAGGTATCAATTGTTATAATCAGCCGCTGGTCAGAGAGAACATTTTTCATCATAGAAAAAGAACGTTCTACTTCCACTGAAGGGATTGGAACACATTTAAAACAAGTAATTTCGGAAGGATTCGTACTCGTTACAACAAAAAATTCACCTTTCAGGACATGATGAAAATGTGGATCAAGACAAAGTGAAGTAATTTTGAATAGTCCTGGCGAATGAGCAAAAGATGCGCAGTGCTTTCTGATCGAGTTCATTTTCCATTTATGTCCATAGGGGAATCAGGTTAATATCTCTCTTTATTCCGTACATAGCACATTATGGGGATGTTTTATCGCACAGCTGCACCGCTCTCATCTTTCACGCTTGTCCGGAATAGAAAATGCATTTTGCCTAACTTCCGGACTTTGTTAATAAAACTCGTTGAAATTACTCTCTTGGAAAGAGGAATTTACATCGAAATTCAGAGCAAAGCTCACTTTCTTAAGCGAAAGTATTTGGCAAGCCTTGCTGAGCACATTGTTATGCGAAAATGTTCACATTTCTTTATTAAAGAAAAAAGTTTCTTCGATTGCTATTCGTGATGTACGTCTTACGAATTCTCCATATCTTTAATATATCGCTTTTATTTGCGCAAAACCGCCACGGGCGACCGAGGTCGTTAAGGCACGGACTCGTGAGCGGAAGGATCGGGTTCTAATACCGCCAGGACCGTCCTCCCTGATTGAGGTTTTTTCCAGGTTTTCCTCAGTCCTCATAAATGGCAAATGCCGGGGAGGTACCCTAAACTTAGGCCTGGAACATTTCCTTCCTTAAAAAATCCTTTCCCAATCAATATATGTTACTAAGCCATTATCCTTTTTATTATTTAATGAAAGGCAAATACTTAATCTAGTTAGAAATGAAGATACAAGGGTAGATCCATAAGTTTCCGACCTCGCCGATAAGGATTATCGCCTTCACTAAACCCTTACCTGGTGTCATACCTTATCTGCTCAGTAAATAATTTCAGTTGTAACTTCCGCTACGCTGTGTTCAGTTTTTTTCTAAAACAATAGTCCTTCGAATTATTTATGAACATTTAAACATGAATAAGGTTAGTGCAAGATGGGTGCCTAAACTTCTTTCCTCAGTCCAAAAGCAGCAACGAGTTGTCTGTTGTCAGGCAGTTTTGGAGCTCTGCAGTGACAACAAGAGAAGTTCTGCAAAACATTGTTACAGGAGATGATACTAGTGTGATCCCTTATCCAAAGAAGAATCAATGGAGTGGCGTAAACCTGGCGAAGCACCGCCTCTAAAGGCCAAGGCCACTAGTTAACCACGGTGATCATTGCCACAATCTTTTGGAACTGTGAAGAAATACTCTTCATTAACTTCAAGGAGAGGAACACCACAGTAAATGGGGAGTACTATGCTGGCCTACTGCACAGACTACGTGCTTCCATCAAAGAGAAAAGGCGAGGAAAGCTGAGTGTGGTGTGCACCTTCTTCAAGACAACGCGTCTTGACTATTTCCTCTTCTTAAAACTCAAGAAGAACCTTCGAGGAATGAAATTTAAGTGTGACGAAAAAGTGATGGATGCAATTTATGCCCATTTTGCTGACAAAACTTCTGACTATTTTTGGGGGAATATTTAAATGTTAATTCAAAGACGTGAGAAGCCTATTTCAATAAAGGGTAACTATATTGAAAGGTGAAATGTAGTTATTGTGTTTATCATACCTAGAAAATAGTTAGGCCGGAAACTTATGAACCTAGGTAGGTTGTATGACCTGTAAAAATTACAAAATTCTTCTTGGCGATAATCTTATTTTTTAAATTACTAATTGTGATAGCTTATTGTTACGATTATGATTCGAAACCCATTGTTAAGTGAAAGGGGTAGTAACAATTTTGGTCCGGTTTTCTCGTAAAACTACAAATTAGGTACAAATTAGGAATTGCATTGCAAAAATATTTTCATACACTGAGCAGTAAGGATAGGGTGGCAGAGAGGCAGCTGAAATCAATGGGCGTATTCGCACGCATTTCCGACAGTAAATGTCAGTAATCAGTAAGAGAAAGTAAACTTACTATATTTGCTCGTATGATTCTCTCCTAGAGCTACAAGCCTTCAAATTAGTTAAGTTTGCTCAGGACTATTTGATGTACAGTCGTGATAATATACATGTCTATCATTAATTATAAATATGCAAACTGCTTTTTTTTTTTTTTTTTTTTTAATTTTCAAGCGACTGCTAATTACGAGGGCTGTTCAATAAAGAGTGATCATATTTTATACACCATAATTTCCCTTGCTAAAATTTAACATAACAATGTTTTGTTAGATAAATGCGTACTAGTTTCATTTTTGTCACTTCCGCCTCCCGCCTTTGAGGTGTGCAAGTCGAGACATGTTCAGTTCCGCCGGCAGCGGTGATATGCGACGAGCAATATGATGCTCTGAAAGTCTGCTTTTGTTTCAATAAATCCTCAGACCTCTTCAATGTTGCAGTAGGCCTATGGAGAGCTTTTTATTCCCTATAACACAGCTGGAAGGTGGTTTAAAATTTTTTAAGAGGGTAGACATCAATTTCAAAGCAAGGTGGACCTCTTGTGCTCTAACGGAATAAGGCATTAACACCCCTGCTGGTATTGTGAGAGAGGGTAATCGAATAGCCCAAGAACTTTCAAAAATTCTGAAAATTTCACTAAATGCCGCGCGCACGTTGGTAACTGAGAAGTTGCTCATGAGACGTGTGGGTCCCAAGCCGGCCGAGTCGCACACAAAGGTCGTTCGCGTGCAGGTTTGCATGCAGCTGAAGATGGGAAGTTGCTTTCAAAGTTAATCGCTGCTGATGAAACTTGACTACATCATTTTCATCCTGAAAGTAAACAGAAAGGCACTCTGTGGAAATGTTACGTTACCAATACCAGAGAATGAAAAAGTAGTTGCTTCTGTTGGGTAATCTGGGACCATTTCATTTTTCAATACTCAAGGAATAGTTTCCATATTGTCGTTCTAACAGGCACAACTGTAACTGGACAATACTGCGGAGATTTTTAATGTTGTTTATCGCCCGTTTTTACTACTGAGGCACCACAGGCGGTGGACACTGATGATACATAAATGAAATGATGTATTGGGATAGGATTTTTGAGGAAGGAAGCGTTGCAGGTGTTTTAAGGTACCTCCCCGGCATTTGCCATTTATAAAACTGAGGAAATTCTGGAAAAAAAAAAAAAAAACAGACAGGGAGGACGGTCTTGGTGGGAATCGAATCCCTGATCTCCCGCTCGCGAGTTCGCGCCTTAACTACTTGGGCCAGCCGCGGCGGTACTGCAAAGAGGTCGTAAAATATTTGCAAGGTCATATCAACAAGCTGGATGCAGCATCAAAATAATACGCTGCCGCACATCTGAAATGTTTTTGCTATATGTGCTGATTTTTCCAAATTTTAAAAAGACACCTTCGTGGGAGGCATTTTACATCATCAGAAGCAGCGGCGAAGGGTGCGGAGATGATTCTGAAGGACATGTCAAAAAATGGCTTCCAGCATGTCTTTGACCTGACAGAAACGCTGGGTCACGTGTATTGAGAATGGGTAAGGTTCGGAAAGCAAATCTTACTTTATGATTAGTAAGCAAATGTTCCGCCATGCGAGTTAAAGTGATCGTATGTTTGGAAACGATATCATTTATTTTTTCCTGGTAATCTTCTCTTTGGTGGATGATCTAGAAATTAAGCAGTAATGAGTGTTCGTAAGTGTGCGCGATCTTCCAAGTTGGACCTGTCCAAATTTAAATTCTACATTCTGTGCTCTTACGTCTAACACCAATCTTCATGGTTTATCGATCTAAGATGGCATGTTATACTCTCCAGCCATTTATATTCTTTATTCTGATAGCTGATAGTTAATAAAATTTTCGTAATTCTTTTGCTTAATCACTATTAATTTATTTCTTAAACTTTCTAATGCAACGCTAGTTTTCTCCCAAAGGAAATTCAACGGGTATCTTTGTATTTTTCTCCTAACTTCAATAGTCAAAACCCGGCCAGAACCGATGGATTTTTTTTTGGGAGTAAAAGTCCTAAGTATGGCTTCTTTCGGAAGGGAAGTAAAGCCGTGGGTCCCGTGTCGTACATTTACGGCACGAAAAAGAACCTCAAGTCTGAAAAAGAGGCCTCTGAGCAAAATTAGTCGGCCGTTTCACGCCCTGAGTTGAATGAGACGCTGATGACCTGAGATGTTAAAGAGCGTCTATAAATAAATCACTCTACTAATTAACTTCAATAGTACACTGTTTTACTTAGAGTAGTAAATGAGCATTACTTATATATTATATTACTTTTTAATTTTTTAAGGTCAGCTCTATTGGAGTATCATAACAAATAATGTGCTACCCGACTTTTATATAAGTATTTCTCTGCTACAATGTGGCTGAATACAGAGAAGCAATCACCTTGACTGTACTAACATCTGGTTTCTTGCGCTGACGATACCTTTGATGATTTCAGGAATGAATGATATTATTTCTCAGCGAATCCGACAATCCTAAGCTCTAAACTAACCGTACGCCGAGGAAAATCTCCAGACAAAAACTTCATTCAGACGGATTTAGCCGCGCTGTATTCGATTGCATGCTTCCACTTTTACAATTAATTTTTATCTATGCCCTGATCAATAAAATCACAAAAGTACCTGGTAAGTCCTTTGCAGGAGGAGCAATAAAGTTAAAAGCTCAGACCGGCAACCTGTTAACCACAGCATGCTTTAGGGCCAGCTAATCTTGCTAAGTACAATAGAAGATGGATGACCCGAACGGCACTCATCCGAACCGCCATATATCTAAACCAACAATTTCTTCATTTGACCTTAAGTCATAATCTTTAAGTATAAAATGACATTCACTCAAAAACAATGAGCTTTTAATAGACTTCAAGGCTTCGTTTAAAACTACCTAGTACTATATTGTCCTTTCCGGAAATTCCCCGTTCAGTTTCCTATTTACAGTCAATAAACATCGTTCCATTGCTAAGCAGCTAAGCTTTCTTTCTTGCTGGGATAGTGCATCAAGCTCTCATTTCCGCCAACTTATCGACCTTCAGGAGAAAACATTTCTCACACAATGCTCTTTTGTTACATCATATGGTTCCAATATATTTGACAAACTTAATTAAAATGTTATCCTAGACTGTATTCTGTTTTGCTAAACTGTTTGTGCTTTGTGGTTCGTGCTTTGTATACCAGGAGAAATTAGAGTGTTGCATTAAACAAAATCGTGAAGCAAAATAACTAGAAAAGTAAGAGAGTTAATCACTAAAGTAGGAAAATTCGCTATAACTGATATGAAAGAAAATCTAGAAAAAGTTTACAATTTATATCCAAATTTGTTTCCCAGAATGCTTCAAGGAAAAAAAAAAAAACAAAGAACGTTTATTAATGAAGCAAATTTGTATTTGAATAAAGACATTCCTACACTTTTATGCACTCTGTTATTTTCTATGTTCAACAATTCGAACAATTCAATATCCCAACTATAGTTGGTCCCAGTTAGTTCGAATTTTTCAACATAACTTAACCTCTCTTCATAATGAACACTATGTATTTCCGGAATGGAAAATTTTTGTCCAAAACCAAAAAGGTTACTCTCCACACTTGAAAAATTGAAAGTAATCGCCTAGTGCCAACTCTGGATTTTAGGCAAATGAGTCAAAACCTCCATAAAGATCCGTATTGATAGTCATTTTTATAAATGATCAATACTTATTTGAGTACTTGTATTAAATTCCAATTCATAACTGCCCCTTATCCACAAATAAGTGGATATTAATTTATTACTACGAGTGTATTGTAGTCTGAGCAGCAGGCCAGCATTTTTTGTGGTGTTCCTCTCCTTGAAGTCAATGAAGAGTATTCGGGTGCTTCGCCAGGTTTACGCCACTCCATTGATTCTCTTTTGAACAAGGAATCATAGTAGAGGACCATACTTTCATCTCCTGTAGCAATGGTTTGCACAACTCTCTCGTTGCCATGGCAGCGCTCCAAAAATGCCTGACAACAGATGACTCGTTGCTGCTTTTGGACTGAGGAAAGAAGTCTCATGTTGAAATGTTCATGAATAATTCGAAGGACTGTTGTTTTAGAAAGGCCAAACTTTGCTGCTATTTCTGTAACTTTGAGCAGCCGGTCTTCCATAATTTCTCCTTCCACAAGAGCGAGCGATGTTTTCAGGAATCCAAGGGCCGACTTGCACGCTCTTCGTCTTCAATGCTTTTTCGGTCCATTCGAAGACGTTTGGCCCATTCTTTTACGGTAGAATATGATGGGGATACTTCCTCATATACACCGTCCAGTCGTGTTTAATTTCATTTGGAGTAAGTCCCTCTTTTGTAAAGAACTTAATAACAGCTCGGAACTCCATATTTAACATGTCACAATCTTCTACACATAGCCTTCTTTAATCAATTATATCTGAACAACTGAACACAGACGAGCGGAAGTTACAGCTGGAATTATTTACTTAACAGATAAGGTATAACACCAGATAAGGGTTTTGTGAAGGCGATAACCCTTATCGGCGAGGCCTGAAACTTATGGATCTACCCTATATAACCAGCTCTTCAATGCCGAAATTATAAGTAAAAACTGAACCTGGACAGCATATTAATCCACCATAAGAAAAGAGCAAAAGGTGACCAAAGCAATTTACAACAATGAATATGTTGTTCTGTATATAAAATATTACTGAGAAGCAATTAATGAAGATTCTGTATTATAATGAAACAGCATAGCAGGCAAAATTCCATGTCGGCTTTAGTGCTACAAACAAATAAAATATTTAACAAATGGAGAAATTGAACCTCGTGGCTCTTATTGACTGTCCTAAAGCCTTCGATTTTGTAGAATATGGGTGATCTCTTCAGGCAGTAGAAAACAAAAGACTTCAGAGGAAATGCATTTGTTCTGTCCAAGATCTGTAATTGCGAAATTTAGAATATAAGTGGAAGGCTGCACCTTCAAACTAGAGCAAGAATCAAGCAAAGATATTTTTCTTTAGTTTCTCCTAGAGAACCAGTTTTGTGAACTAAATTGGAAGAACTGGAATGGAATAAACGTCAGTGGAACTGACAGTTCTACGAGTTACAGGCGACATAATCCGCAGAATAACTACAGACATAATTGGAGACATTCAGATTGCGAACAAGTAAATGAACTCATACAAAACCAATTGAAGATAAATGGAAAAGTTTCAAATTCGAATTCATAACGAACGACTAAAATATGCAAAAGTTACAGACGACTGAACTGCATGGTTTCATCGACAGGTGCTCAGAAAAAAAAATCTAATTTGAAACAAATTCTGTAGCTCAAAGTATGTAATGGAAACATATGAAATTGTTGAATAATTTCTTATATTATCGCTAAAGTTTACGAAGAACATGTCACTAGACTCATATCGAAACATACGTCAACAATTTTCCTGTGTTATCTATGCGCTATAAGATGTCAATATTTCAAAAATGTGTTGCTGTTTTCAACTGGGAGTACCCTAAAATTAGTTGACAAATTCTTGAAGCATAACACGGTACTGTAGAGAAGGAAATGGACAACCCTGAGGGGCGCAGTCTTTCGTCCGCATGTGCATAACATGTATATTGCCGCACGCATCGTGTACCCAGCTGGTACCAAAAGAGGTGGCAAACTTTTGATAATGATTGTTACTCGATATCCCAACAATAACACTGATAAACTCTCCCACAGCCGTACGTTTGTCTGTTGTTAATCCTAGACTATTATTGGCTGAAGCTAAAATATTATTGGTGTGGCAAGACAGAGAATTTCTATCACTTAATTTTCAACGGCTCTGAAAATATGCCGCCACGCAATTGTTACTTATTCGAAGTAAGGCGGTTGGGTACACGGTGAACGCGGCAATAATAAGAATGTAAAAATGACGCGATTATTTGCTGTGCATAGTACGGAAGAACCTGTGGTTTAAACACTGCCTCAAAACCAGTCACTTTTGTTTTGCAAGACACTAATAGGGACGGTCAATCTTCTCCGGAACGCGATTAAGGGATGTCCAGTTCCTACTCTTCCAATGCATTTACATGACATTTTCCAGTTTCGATCTCGGGTGCTTCCAGTTGAAAACAGCAGCTCGTTTTTAGAACACGGACTTCTTATAGCCCATAGATGACACAGGAAAATTGTTGGGGCATGTTTGAATATGAGTGTATTGACTTGTTCCTTGTTAGGAATCATTACTGGCTCTCGATTTTGCACTTCGAGTACGGTTAGTGCTAAAACGTATAGTGGAAAGATAGAGAGAGAGGTACAAGATATAGTCAGCTGCTCTAGTAAAGATACAGTCGCGCGATGATTAGAATAGCTTGTTTTATTTATAATTGGGTGGAATGGTACTGGTAGTTTTAGTGTCTTTTTAACATTTACAATAATTATGCACTGCTTTGAGGCGACTAAATAACACACACTGACTGGATTATGGTTATACAATTGTACTGCCTGACATCAACAGTATAGTTATAGTCACTTGTTTTGAGTGTACTTGAAAGAAACAATTGAACAGGCACTGAAGTGCACACTTTAGTAATTACTGTGTAGTAACCAGATGGCACCACAATCTTTCAAGATAGAAAAATGGCATGTCTGCTAGAACAAAATGCCAAGATAAATTTTTTTGGGTATCTATGAAGGGCAGAGGAAGGGAATAGGTACAAAAGATCGTGTACAAACTGCACAACAGAATAAATGGAAATGGAGAGGCCATGTATCAAGGCTTCACGACTCCAGATGGGCCTATGAAACAACGATGTGGAATCCCAAGAGAGGAAAGAGAAGAGGGTTGACCCAGAATCCGCTGGTCCGAATCATTCAAAGAAACGGCGACAGTGGAACGCGTGTGGCTAGGAATAGAGATGCCTGGGAAGGGATGGAAAATTCGCTACAGGCAGTATATAAGCCTGATAGTACTATTTTGAATTAATTTAACTCTGCGATAAAATATAAACTCGTGTTTGTACTGAATAACTTGCTATGTTTATCTCACTAGAGATATTGTAGAAAATATGGCATTGTCTTACATATTCTACAGTCTTAATATATATATATATTCCTGCTAGCCGTGTGTAGGACATTAGCTGGAAATATGAATTGAACATTTCTAGTGACCCACGTATCTTACCTTGCATTTTGACGCTCTACTAACTGAGCTACCGTGTTCTCCAAGTGGAACTATTAATAACCATCTATGTAGCGGTTAATTTATTTGTGGAAATTGTTCTTTCACACTAGCGGACTTTATTTAATTTATTTATTTGATAGTATTAAGTCGCGTATTATTTTTATATAGCCGTGCTTATATAGAACTAATGAAATCATGATTTGAATATAGTCCTTAGCTTACAGCACGATTGTCACATTTGAGCAAGATATCGCATGACATTTTCTTTGTGAATTTTGTCCATGGCCTGCTCCATAATGAAAAATATTTTCAGAAACCTCTTTCAATGAGCAATATTTTGATAAGAACGTCTTTTACACACGATACACGATATATTTTATAGTCATCTTCTTCAATGGTGAAAATGTTTTATGACTCCCTATTTCTAACTCATATCCTAAATTCTCGGATTGCTAATAATTTCAAATGGCATGGTCCTACTGCGCATTACCTAGATGCTTAATTTGCTTAGTATGTGAATAGAAATGTAATATATACGCATATCTATGAGTTCTAAAAGTAATATCTCAGTATACAACAGAAATACAAATTTAATTTATATTTTAAAGTCAAATCTGTTAAGTTTCTCCATATGCCCCCAGAATTATCAAATGACATTATTTTTTTTCTCTCAGAATTTCCAAATGGCCTGATTTCATACAAATTGCATACATAGAAGCATATTTTAAATACTATTCAGATATAAACTTAGTGAATATCTACTCAAAAGCTATGTTCACTCAAATCATTAAATAAATTGCATAATATTATTGGTGGTGGTAGTAGTTGTGTATTTATTGTTTCTATATAGATGTTACAAATACATTTTATTTATGGGTTTTCGACTGTGCTTAAAAAGGATACATAATTAGAAAGATGAAAAATAATAAGAATCTAAAGCAAAAACAATATATAAAATTAAAAAATAAAACATTTAAAATGGTAAAAAAACGGCATTTACAGATATATGAGTGGAAACAACTTAACATATTATTTATAATTGCAATAGTTATTGCGTTCTAACCAGAAAATAAATTACTTCTAGCCTCGCGCGCTTTGGCTAGGAAAATGTCCATACTCAACCAATTACAGGTACCAGCATGTCAATTGACCTCTAATTGCCTTAATTTTCTTTACTGGAATTTTCTTTTCGTATCTTAGGTACAATCAGCCAGAATATGTACCCATTCCTCATTCCCTCTACTAAGTGGGAAGATTCTCCTAACAGAACTATTCGTAATTTTTTAGTTGTCCAACCTCTCAATCAAAACCAGGTCATTCCTGGTGTTACCTTTCTCCGTAGAGCGAGCATATATAACTCTTTATTCCAGGTTAGTTTAATTTCATTCGATAGGCCCAAAAAGAATTTGAGTTACATTCTGCCTCGATTTTCTGCCTGCTGATTCCCCTAGCCTTATTCCAATATTCTTCCATGTATTTTTATCTTGTTGCCATGTTGAATTTAGGCCAATTCCTCCGAGTCCTCGTATGTATTCATGGAAAAGCAAACTCTGTTTAGGCTGTATTGTCTTATTTATACTTATTATTATGATTTATTGGAACTTTTTCGGAGCATTTGTTTTTTTCTGGTAGTAGAGTCACTCTCAGGGAACTTTCTATACTGTCAAATGCCAATTAACTTTTTTCCAATGAATATAGTTATGTGCAATTCTTTTTTAGTTGCAAGAATTTTAATTTAAATTTTGAAGCACTGTTTCCATTACTTTAATTTTTCACACGAGCATTTTGATTGTATATTTTTTCTTATAAGCAATGTTTTCTCTTTTTCAGATTTGCATTTTTATGCCTTTTGCTACGATTTAAACCGTCTATTCTTGCTGTTTTAGTTTTATTAGATTCAGAGTTTTTTGTTCTTCTTCTTTTCTTCACTAGAACAGCTGGTGAACTACGCCCTGAATCACTCATTTTGTAGTAGTTTTTGTAAAACACTAATTTATAATGACGAGAGCTAGAATGTATATGTAAATATGCATTTTTTCATTAGTTGCAATTGGAATTTTCTTTATGTTGAGGAATAAGGACATTTTGAATAATATAAAACATATTTATTATCAATATTTCCAGGTATAGTAAATGTCTTATATATTTGAGAATAACTCGCACATTTTTACACAATTCAACATTTTTATTTGAAATGTTTTCCATATTTTATGTTTTCAAAAGTATTCTTGTCAGTTAATAATTTAAAATATATATTTTTAGCATTTTTTTTCAAAACTGGTTTTGGTTTTTCCATGAAATGTGGAACACAGGGAATCAGGCATAACTAATGGTCAGAGGCAGTAGAAAACTATGCAGTTAACATTGAAGTCATCAAAAATGGTTTAAGTTTTTAGGCTCTTACAGCTGCTCTTCTATCGAATCCACAAAGTTCGTTCTCTATGCTAAAACTGTAAAAATGATGCAGCATACATCCGAGCAAATTTCTCATACATCACAACTGCGCTAAATACCCTCAAAATGTAACACACTCCTTTACCCTAAAGCCTTAACATCGTGAGAAAAGTGACAGAACGTTTCAGCTGCTGTAGTGGAAGTGAAAACAAAAACGCTAACCAGGAATTCAGGCTATAGTGAGTTGGGCAATATCAGTGTAGCTTTAACTGTTGGTCAAATGTTGAATTGGATTTGGATTTAACTGCACAAGAAATTGCTAAGTTTAGAATGGACTTTTGATGTTGAGTGGGGTGCTAGCGAGTACAAAACAATTTAGAAAACAATACACTCAGTTCCACATTTGGAAGTTTGAAACAAATATCATAAATATATTAATATAATGACATTTGTAACAGCCTAATTTTAATACCAATATAAAGGAGGTTAAATTCTTGTCCTGTTTTAAGGAATAAAACGTTTAACTTGACTTTTTAATAGCATAACACTTTGATAAAATATTGATATAATTTGCATTATTTTGACTATTTAGACCATATTTATTCTTTATTTTGATAATTTTACCCCATATTTAATAATTTTTTTCATATAAATGCTAGCCTGCTCATGATATAGAACAGTACAATTCAAATGCCTGTACTATACCACAGAAGCTATAAATGGCGCAAATGCACCAGACTGAATGATATTTTAGGCAATATACTAAACAATAGCTACAATACTACTATCAGGTAAATTAATGCCAATAACGTCCAGTTTAGTTGAAAACTATAGATATCCTTACGTGATATGTTTTTAAACTAAAGAGATTTTTCATGATTAGCTAATTTGTGTGCACACTTTTCTAACTATACAATGCCTTTGGGAGAATGCGATAGGAAGAAAAATGCGAAGATTATGAACTCATCGATTCTGTATTTCTCTCAATTCTTCCACATCAGATACACGATTTTCCCAAAACATTACATAAACTACAGTATAAAAGAATATGAAATGAATAAATTTGGGTAAAAGTGCCATTTGTACATACAAAATCAACACCTTGAGACACAGATGAAGGCACGGTGGGTGCTGCGGTGTTCCTCCAAGAAACGGAGACATCTTCTTGAGCACACAACGAAGGGGTGTGGGCGGGCGATGATTTAGCGCCCCTAGTTCGGATTTCCTCATCTCATTAATTTGCCAGCGTTAACAACAATAACACGGCCCTGAGTTGGGTGTCATATGACGACAATGGATGACTTGAAGACATGTTACTGTAGATTGCCATGCCAGAGAAGCTGCGGCTTTATGCGTTCTTTGCGCCCCGTGCCCGTCTTCATCTAATTTAATCTTTAGTGACATCGGCTACTGGTTAAGTTTACATACATACATATATATATATATATATATATAGCGCACAAGTGAAGAAAGGCTGACGAGAGTATGCGTTTTGTTTTCTCAAATTAAAAGAGAGCATTAGATATTTCTAACCGCTTCAGCCTGTATAGAGAGAAAGCTTCTGAGAAAAAGTGACACTGCTTTTTTAACAAATCGGAAAGAATTCCTAGTTCTCTACCTTGATCAGTTGGCGTGGGGTCGTGACTGCTTACACAGTCACCTGTTTAGAATTGAACTGACTGAAACAGATGCATGCCCTCTTTGCGACCATGGCGTATCCATAACTGAAGAGCAACTCAGCATTTGTCCTGCTGTTCTCAACTGTTTTTCTTTCCATGTTAGTGGCAATGCCTTTGGTGATTATTTTTATCGTTCCTCTTTGTAATGGGCTGTTCTTCGACTTATGACCGAGAGGTCGGAGACGGACATAGGATTAAAAAGATAAAGGATCATCACCCCAACTTAATAATCACATAACAATTGCATTCCTTTCTAGAAGAAAGGAAGTCCAGGCACCCATCTTGCACTAACCTTATTCATGTTTAAATGTTCATGAATAATTTTAAGGACTGTTGTTTTAGAACAATTGCTGCTATTTCTGTATCTTTGAACCGCCGGTCTTCCATAATTTCTCCTTCCACAAGAGCGATGATTTCAAGAGTGAGCACCTCCAAGGGCCGACCTGCACGCTCTTCGTCTTCAATGCTTTCTCGACCCATTCGAAAAAGTTTGTCTCATTCTTTTACGGTAGAATATGACGGGGATGCTTCCCCATATACACCGTCTAATGGCTGTTTAATTTCATTTGGAGTAAGTCCTTCTTTTGTGAAGAACTTAACAACAGCTCGATACTCCATTTTGAACATTTCACAATTTTCTACACATAGCCTTCTATATGTAACTATATCTAAACTGAACGCAGCGGAGCGTAAGTTACAGCTGCAGTTATTTACTTAACAGATAAGGTATGATATCAGATAAGGCTTTTGTGCAGGAGATAATCCTTATCGGGGAAGCCGGAAACTTATGGACCTACCCTCGTACTTCCTTCGTAGGTATTTTATTTTACGAGGTTTACCTTTTAAGTTGTTACAAACGACCTTTAGGTGGTGCCATTGTGATATGTCATTACTATTTTCTAAACAATTGACATTTTTGTTGTGAAAAAGCTGTAGCTTAGAAATTGACTGAGTAGTTTGTTTACAATGAGTAGCTAAACAAAGTGATTTTGCGAAAAAATGAAAATTTCACATTAAGGTTTTCGTTGAATTATTTTTTACGATTTTAATAAAGGCCTGGCTCAACAGCAATGTCTAGATGCACTTCGTTCAACTTTTGGTAATGAAGCACCGTTATATTGGTTTGCAGAATTCTTCTTCTGTCACTGATGACTTTCATGGAGGTCGATCAAAATCGGTTGTCATTCCATAAACATCGATGCTGTGCACAGCACAATTGAAGAAGGCTGGCATGTGACTTACAGTGAGATATAGGCATCCTTAGGCGTATCGAAGACTGCAGTACATTCGATCATGCATGAACTTTTAGCTGTGAAAGATCTCTGTTCCCAGTCGATTCCGCATAATTTGACCAAAGCTCAAAAAACGCTCGCAATGAAATGCTCAAAAAATTGCAGCGATGGACTACAAAATCTGTGTACAACATAGTAATTGGTGATGAAACTTGGGTATATTTGTATGAACCGGAAATTAAGCAACAATCCAAGATGAACCGATTCCCACAAAAATTGTTCGTTCACGAGGCACTTCCAAGAAAATGATCGTTTGTTTCTTCGGTTGTACTGAACATGTCGCAACCATTTCTTTAAGAGGATCAAAGAACAGTTAATGCTGAATGGTATATAACAATTTGTTTGCCAGAAGTCACTGACAAAATCAGAAAAAAAAAACCAAAAACTTCGCACATTCTTCATCACCACCAATGCCAGCTCTCCCACAGCAGGTGAAACATTTGATTATTTGAAGAAAAAAAAAATAACACCGAATTAAGTCTTATTAGTCGTATTCAACTGATTCATCACCCAACGACCTTTTTACTCTCGAATGTCAAACAAAAAATGCGTGGACAGTGCTTTTCGTCACCTCAGGAAGTTGTTGAATTCTTTAAAAACCATGTTGTTGAGATACCAACTTCAGAGTGGAAAAACATGTTTCAAGAATTGGTTTAAACGCATGCAAAAGTATATAAATCTTAAATTGAAAAGCAATTAAAACAGATTGTTGGTTTCTTTCCTAGTTTTTGTAACAATCTAAAGCTAATCCCCACATGATCGCTTGGCCCATTTTACATTGCATTCTTACTTATATGTTTATGCACAATTGAACTATTGTGTCTCACACATTGATACTGGCTTATTGAAAGAAAATGCCTCGGAGCAATTAAATTAAATAATAACATATATACTTATATATCGCGTTTGCATATAGTATGAAGTAGTTATAATTAAAAGAGATTTCAAAAGAAATACCACAAAATTGTGCATACGTGCCTGAATTTGTACGACATTTTTCCTTTGCAGTTCTTCTACTTAGCCCTTTCCCTTATTCCTATTCTTCCGAGAGGGACTCGCATGTTTTGGACATAATAAATAATAATAATAATAATAATAATAATAATAATAATAATAATAAACTGTGTAATACGTCGTCCTGGCACCTAGCTACCTATGCCAGAACAGATATTAGAGTTTCTATAGTTTATTATATATTTCTTTTCTCTTACATTTATCAACATTGTTTGTATAGATTATATGTACAACTAATTAAATAAAAGTAATTAAAAATAACAAAAAACGCAAATGAACAAAACAACCTCAATTTAAAGCACTCAAACTACTGTCAAACTGGGAGCCAGTTAGGTAACAAAACTATAAATGATGGTCAGCTATAATTTAACTATTAAAACCTAAATTCAGAACTAAAAACTAAAGCTAAAACTACGAAAAACTAAAACTACCGACGGTTATAGTGCTGGTAACCAGCACCCCTAAGCTAAATTTATATTTTCTAATTATTCTACTAAACTTTATTTATGTCCCTTTCACCTTGTTTACTTGAATTACATTTCCACCTTCCATTCGAAACAACACCTTCGCTCCAACATTTAAACTTTCAATTTAAACTAATCAATAGCTACGCTATTTACTCACCATGCGCCACACGCTTACACTTTCATCGTTTTATAAACCTTCGTAGTTTCCATACTTCGTCCTCTACTCCTCCCCTCTGTGGCTCTCCAGTCCATCACTTGATCCCTTCTGCTCCTACCTGGATCTTAACACAGCAATCATTCCTGAATCCTCCCTTTGGTCAACGGTCTGTCCTTGTTTAAATTATAGTCAAATGGGTATTATATTTAATTTAAAGTCATTTATTTTTAATGTTACTGCTTTGTTGGCTGATGATAGGTTTTCATGTCATGTTATTGTTTATAATTTCTAGTATTTATAGTTGTCATCATTATGGTTTATGTGGTTATTATTGTCAGTGTTTTTAGGTTGTCATTATGCCTGTTACATCTCCATCTTTCTTCTTCGCCGTGACCTTCACACTTCTTGTTGTTGATGTCATATTGTTGTTTATTGTTACTGTTATTTACTGTCTTTATTGTTGTTGTATGTAAGATTATTGTGCAGTGTTTTGGACAGTAAACATTCCCATTAAGATTTCCACTTTATTTTAGCTGTAGAACGCGTTAGAAAACCACTGCAAAAATCCTCAAGAATTACATTGCTGACCACTCACTTTTTAGTTACATAACAGGTAAAAATCATGTAGACTTGGGTCTGGGCTGTAGGGAGCCTGAGGTTAAGTTGAGCAGCTGAGCTTCTCCAACACATCTGACATTTTAAATATATTTGGGCATACTTTCGTAACACATTACAAGAACACATTCTCTGAATCAGATTGGTCGGTTGCTATGCATTTTTTGTCCAACTTTTAAAGGAAGCCTTGGTAATAGTTGGCACATAGTATCTAATTTATTTATCAGAATGACCCTAGCGTGATCTAAAGCACCAATCATGCTTTGCTTGACCTTCGATGAGCATTTCTACTCGCTTGGCTGTTTTAGGTTTTATTGGTAGCAATAGTTCTTTTTAGAAAGAGGTCGCCCTCGGTGAACTATTTTATTGACTATCACATTACTGAGATTCCGTCATTCATTACGCTGCATTGCCACATTGTGCATTTGTTTTGAAATGATGCTAATACTTGCGTTTTCACAGTACTTTTTCGATAGATCTCTTATGGTGTTTCTGCCGTTGTAAAACATAAAGCTCCTGATAATTTTTTAACTATTAGTTTCATCGTTTTAAGAATAAATGTAAAGAAGTAAAATTATAAAGAACTACAGTAGTTGAAAAATTTGACCCCTAGAAGGTATTACATATTTCAAGCTCTTATTTAAAAAAAAATGTGTCTTATACAAATCTGCTGGTGAGTCAAGAACGATTTCTGATCTCTTAGCTACCTCCCTCAATTATTTTCATCCTTCAAGTTTTTGGAATGTAACTCTTGGGTACATTCAGTAGGAATGGTAACAAACCATGTGCTATGGAATAAGTGGTTCAGGAGGAGAAACGACTTCCTTCTCTTCTTCGGGGTAGAGAGGAGCAGGAAATGCTGCAACCCGGGGGCGTTTAAATATTAACTGGTTTCGCTGCCACCGCACCGAGGGAGCGGCGTCAAATTTTCAATGTGAAGCTACTAAGATGTTCCTGCTGCATTGGTTGCATAACATCCGGGCTTCTGGCCACAGGGTATGTCAAAAAGTAATGCCACTTTATGACCGTAGGTGAAAATAAAGCATTTGGATAACAATACTACAACTTAAAGAGAAGTAGGATGTAAATAATAAACTAAAGATGATAGCATGAACAAAATATTACAATGGAAAATATTTTTCTTAATGTATTTGTTTTTATAAAATATCCGGGATTTAAAATATGTTTTTAAAGCCTATGTTTACTGTATTTTAAGTATGAAATGATATAAGGGAAGGAACTTATTGCAAATTATAACTTTCTTAGCAATATTGGTATTTATGTTGTTTGGTAATATTAGACTGCACACGAACTAACTTGTCGAATGATATTTAACAATATTAGAAATAAATAATACCCAGAAAGTTAAAAAGATCTTGGTGATGCCTCACTTCGACTGCTGCGATTTTCTGCTCACAGACTTTCTAACCTAAAATCTATAGCGTGTTCTTAATGTGCATACTTTACACCTGCGATGTGCGTTTGTTCTATCATATAATACCCTCCCTCGGTATGTTGTGCTGGTTCCGTCCGAAAGACCGAAGAAACATTCATTGTCTCACACTACTTTTCAAAATCATTCATATATTTTCTCCATTTTATCTACCTACCTCTCATAATCTTAACACACGTTCTGAATCCCAGCACGTACTGTTGTTATATTGCACCGAACATCACTTTATTCATCATCACTGCCCGTCTCTGGAATGCATTGCCATGGGATATCAGACTGCCAAACTTTAGGAGCATTTCATAAGAAATTGTTTAATATTATTAGAAATAATCGATTACACTAGATTCAGATTCCTTTTGTTATAATGCGTGCATTTATTGGTTTACCTGCTGTAAAATTATTATTTCTATTATTTATATTACTATAATAAACGTTCCTATCTCCTTCATAGTGTTGTTAGGGTTTAATTTTATGTTTTGCTTGTATCTTATTTCCACTTTCAGGTATTACGTCGGTTGATATATGTATAAATTGTCATTGTTGGTGCTTGTTGTATGTTATTGTTCTTTTATTTTCTCTTTTTTCTTCTTCTTCTTAAGTTAATATTTTTCATTATCATTATTTATGTATTAGCATACATTTATGTATATACATAATGTTTTACACTAGTTTATACGTGTACGAACATTATCACCATTACTGTCAATGTTGTGATTGTAATATTGTGGCTATAACTTCTTGCAATTATTATTAGATTGGTAGAGCGGAAGAAAAGGCCTAATGGCCTTAGCTCTACCAGAATAAATAAATAATAATCATATAATTGTTTTAAACTGGTATAAACATTTTAAACATCGCGCACTCGCTTACTGCTAATATTTTTATGAATATTGTAAAATTAAATATTGCTGCTAGTAGAATGTTTATTAATTTAGATTATGATTTGAAATTAACGGATGTTTATAATTGCATTTTGACAACGTTTTAATTTGTTTATGTGCTTTATAAAACTATCCAGCTACTTTCAGGAAATTGTTCGTAATAATTCAATATACTAGTACTACAATTTTTTTTTCCTGTTTTCTTGTCCTCTGAAAATATCTATGGGCTGATAAGAATATAAAGGTAGATAGCATTTTTTAAATTAAACAATTATCTCTCAATATATTTTTCGACACTTATACATCTTTTTACAACGCGCGAATATTTGTTGGTTGCCCATTAGGGTGCGACAACACACCAATTAACGTTTGAAAACTAAGAACCTTCTCTGTCCACATTGTGTTGGCATCTATAAAAAATCTGTTCTGCATTGTGGTTCCGGGAAATGGAGGGAAACTGTAACGAATGCTTCAGTAAGCAGCATAGTTTTCTATGCATTCCTTTTTAATTTATCCCATATTAAAACTCAAAGTAATTTAGGAATGTAGGTAGCTAATCTAATTCTTACTAATAGCTATTCTTACTTCAACAATTTCATAAAAATTTTAGTGGTATGGGCTCTCACGGAATATTGCTGCAAGCTTCCTTGGCAAACTTGGTTCTTAGTTCATTTCTAATTTACCTAAGCGTTTATTTGTTTTTATCTTGCTTTTACGTTACACTTCTGATTGAATCAGTTCTCTCAGCGATGTTCTTGTATTTCTACAAGTTCCTGTAAAGGGATTGTTCAACCTTGAGCTGTCTCTGGCTCTCCGTCTATTACAGAGTAATTGAAACAATTAATATTTGTAAATTTAGAATCAGTACCTCAGTAATGTGTGCAAGTATTGTGCATTTTCTTCCAGTGGAGGAACTTTAATGACATAACTTGTATATGTGGAATTAATATTGTATAGTGTTTAAATGCATTCGTAATATGTAATTTTTGTATTATTTAAGAAATAATGTGTGGAAATGTAAAGTAAGGAAAAAACTCTCATCTTTCTCCGGACACAGAAAGACTTGGGAAAAGTCAGGCACTGCAAGGTAGTACTTTCCGGTGTATAGCTAGGGGTTGAAAATGCCCCCGCCTTAGGGCAGACACCAGCCTGTGCGTAGTTGCAGGTGTCCGGGAAAAATGAGTTGTTGACAGTAACATGAAATCTGTTTATATTCATCTTATTGACGAATAGGGAAGCATTTGACTTGACCAATATTTTCCAGCGAATGGGAATGAAATTAAGTGAGGTAAACACTCATCTATGGGTGTAGTTAACACAAAACTGGCGGAAGTATTTCGTGCCGTTATCCATGAATGGCGTCATTGCGTATTGTGTATAAAAGGGATATGTTTTGCCCAAAAGTGGGGCAGTCTCAGAGTTTTTTGGGCCCAGATAAGTATGGCTGCCGTCGCCCGAGATCAGCGGAAGAGCGGCCTAAGTACCAAGTACCAGTCCGGCGACAACGAAGCTTGAATGTCAGTCACCACGCTAAGTGCCGATACATCATTGAGCTACATCAAGAATTCTAATGAATTAACAATCTCTTCGCACTCGGCACCATTTGGTTAACGCAATAAATTAAAGTGTTTGCCAAGATTACCTTGCCTGTGGTTCGACGTGAGACGTGAGTTTGCTTGAATATTCATGTTAAGGAGAATAAACGATATCCACAACTAAACAACGAAGCGTTATTTATCCACTCCTTTTGCGTTGGAATCCCGCCTCATGCCCGGCTGGCTCATGGCCGACAAAATTCAGCGAAACTCCCTCGAGAACAGGGGGGGGGGGGTGGTCTGCAGCAGCCGTGGTGAAACCTGCGATCCGTGGGCATAAACTGTTTACCGCAGCAACTATACAGCCCAATTCCCATCCCCACCAACAAATCACTGATTTACAGCCTTCAGCAATGAAAAAGTCCTTCCTAAAAGTGTTCTGTGATTGTGGAAATATCCCATTGTCAGATGTGTATAGCCCATCGATGTAAAGCGTGCTTTTATTAGAATCAACTATTTTTACATAAACCTGTGCTTTGAAGAATGGTCATCATGAAATAGTGCGGTTTGCTCGTGAAAAGAATTAAGCGGAACAACTTGTTGTGATTCCCCTCAAACAGCCTGCATGTATAAACTTCAATTTTTCAAAGACTGAAGATCTTTAACGCTTTCATTTCTCCGTTTGAAAGGTGGTTCCAAAGTGGATGAAAATCTTAAACTCGTCCAAATTGTTTGGCCTGCATGTTAGACCCCCTGTGCTTAATTAGAGGTTTCAAACATTCCAAACCTCACTGTCTCTTGAAGTAAAGGGACGTTAAACACTATTCAGACATTTTCCCTCTTCCTGAGTTCCAAACGTACATCATCCAAGGCTTTCATCAAAAATTTCTGGCGGAACTCGTCTTCACAGAAAGTTCTAATACATTTCAAATGGCACTATCATCTCTATTACAGGGGATAACATATTTCTCAAGTGCTGATATATCTCGTTTAATTAAGGTGTTTTAACCATTGTTCTTTGCTGAGCATAATCCATATTGCTACCTATTTGTACGATCTTCATTAAGCATTTGAGTACTATACAACACATATTTTAGATGAAGTATGCAGAGTCCCCTAATAAACATAATTTTTGTTTTAATAATCAAGCTTATCATTTATTTGAAAAGTGATGATATGAAGCCTAAATGCTGACTTTAAACATGAAACAAAACATCAGGCAAATGTCCTCCGCGGCTTCGTTGGCAAACCTTTCAACAATTTTAGAGCAAAGTTGCGGCTGAATATCGCTCATGACACGTCTAATCTCTGCCTTGAGGTGAGGGATTTTTCGTGGATTGTCCACATAAACACATTTTTACATGCCACCACATGGTGTCAAATCACACAATCTCCGGGGCCAATTTTGATCGTCGTTGCGAGAGAGGTAAAAGTTTAACGCTGCAAATGAAACCATTGGCTTCAGCTGTTCTGTTAGTTCAATCTTAAAATAATGCTAATGCAGATTAAAATTCGTTGGAAACTGCCTCTTGGAATGATTAATTGTTGAGAATGGCGGACCATCTACATCACGGGGTCTGTGTGACGAGGACAACATTATCTACCGATTGACGAGAACGTCCAGGTGACTCGAAGTTCTCTATCGATCCTGCATCTTCACATTTCCTTACCAGCCTCTACACTATTGACACTTTAGGCGCATTTCGTCCACATGAAGTCTTCGAACGGTCTCTGCATAACATTTGTCGTATGCACTTCCAGAATTTGGATGCGTAGCTACTTCGTATATCGGTCCATTTTATCTGGTAAATGGCAGGCGCTAATCGCAATACAAACAGATGAAAATCTGTTAAATTTTAAAAATTGAGTTTATTATGCGACACTCTATAGAAGTCAAGAAACATAGGAATGAACCGTCATAGCTTTTGGGATATATTTGAAAAGCGAATGTCTGAAAGTTTCACCATTTACGAGGCATATTTGGTTGAAGCATGTACTATCAGAATAATTATATGATCGGTTCTGTATGAAACAGGTATCCTGCTTCAGCACCTCGATGAACTGTGCCCAAGGGTTACGCAGCTATCTCTTGACCTCAGAACTACAGCATAAGAATAAATGACACTAGCGAATGTTAGAAACCTGTCACTGTAAACTTTGAACTGGCTCTCTCTTTCTCACAGCAGTTGGAAAATATTCATCAGACACTCCCAAAACCGAACTCCTCCACTACACTCCGGAAAATGTCCATCAGAAATATGAGTTGTATTAGCAGTAAAGAGTTGACATCAATTTCCAGAAAAATTTCCCCATCTTGTAGAATCATCAATCACAAAGAGAGCGGGTCGGCAAGGGGAAACGGGTGAACGAGAAGGAAAAATAAAGAGAATAAGGGAAAGTAGAACGGAGGACTGCAAGGAAAACGTTTGAGGCGACATAGGGGAGTGGAAAGAAAGTTGTAAGGAAATATATTAACGAAAACTGATTTACAGATTCCTGATGAAGAGGGGAGAGCAGGAAATAGCTTTTGATTTAAATTGCATTTCTTTTTTGTGTTGACGTTTTTCATATCCTGTGATACGTAAACAAGCAAGAAATTTAGGGGATATATGCACCCTGCAGTCCAAATAACACGCAAGGCTTAATTTCCTGTCTTGAAGCGCAGGTTTCATATCTACCTAGAGGAAATTAGATTACATTTGCATCTTCGTCATTTAACATATAATAGGAATATTCTTCACTTCAAATACAGAGGATTTTAGGTTATGAGCTCAAGTTGTTTGGGAATTACCTCGTAAGGAGAGCAATGAGGAAAGCGTTTCATATTTCGAGAAAGTTTGCATATTTCCTTGCAGCTCGTTCAGTTCGATAAACGCCCATGAACACATAAGTTAGGAAAAATAGATACTCTCCTTGGAGTTTGCGCTTCTTTGCTTTGCAGATTGCTGCAAAACACGTTTTCCTTTTCCTTCTCATTTCTTACTTAGTACATGCAGTGTATCTGTTAAGATGGCGTTTGTGGCTGTGCTGGTTTTGCATTGCAGAAATTAAACGTGATCCTGTGATATTTTGATTTATTTCGTTGCTGGCAAAAGTATCTGTAGCATAGCTTTTTTTACTTAACCATCGCAACAATATATCATCCTATTTCGTGTGTAAAAATCCTAAGTATGGCTTCCTTCGGAAGGGAAGTAAGGCCGTGGGTCCCGTGTCGTACATTTACGGCACGATAAAGAATCTCAAGCCTGAAAGAAGAGGCCTCTGAGCATCAAAATTTGTCGGCGCTTCATGCCCTGAATTGAATGGGACGCTGATGACCTGAGATCTTAAAGAGCGTCCGTAAACAAAACAAAACAAAAAAAAAAACAAAAAAAAACCCTATTCAGCATTTGATGCATTGAGGAATGGTTTCAATGAACGATGACTCAGTATGATTTAGTACGAATAAAGTTAATAACTATGTATTGAAATAGTCCTTATGGCCCATCCCAACTGAAATATAATTATAATGTATATTAATGTGATCATATTTTGACTTGTAATTAATATAGAACAGTCTCCAAACACATCTACAGTTCGTTGCCAGCATTGTGGAAGGCCCTGAATACCGTCTGCTATATGTGAGTTGCTAACGTGAGCCACATCGTGTCGAAATGCTGTCAAAATGTCCGGTTTGTTAGCGAAAACGTTTCCCATGCCAGTGCTGCTTCACTTTGGGGATGAGATCATAATCAAAGCGACTGAAATCAGGCAAATATGGACATTGTGGAAGAACATCCCGTCCCCACCGCTGTAAAAGACACTTGACACAGTTGGCTATGTGAACTGTCGCGTTATCGAGGAGAATAATGGCTGTGTTCAAAAGTTCTGACCGTTTGGTTTGTACGTTATGGGGTAATTGTGACTGTCATAATTCAGAATGACCATGACTTTTGTGGATGAAGTTTTGCGAAACTTGTGTTTGCAAAACTTCAAGGATGACGCCTTTCACTGGACTGCCGCTTCAGTTCTTGTTCAGATATCCTTAATTCATTTCATTGATTCAACATGGCATACCTTTCTGTTTGAAATCTCGCCAGATCGATGCGACATATTTCGTACCGAGTTCACTTCTTTTCCTCACTTAATTGACGAGGCACCCACTTTACACAAATTTTCAGCACGTTCAGGTCCTCCCGTAAAATGCAATGCACTGTTTCTGCCGGAATTCCTGTTTGCTCTTTTAATTCCACAAGTGTCCGGCGTCTATCATCGCGTAAGCGTAGATAGTCAACATTCTACTGTTACAAGGTCTCTGTCCATGTCGCCATTGTTCGATAGGGTGGGGCACACGCACTCAATGCTTCCCGTACCTCTGTTTGGCGTTCCTGCTGCGAAGAAATGCTATTTTCACATACGTTGTTCACTCTTTGTGACCTGCATTTCTGACCTTAACTGAACTTCGGGACGTGCTGAGACACACAGTTCTACTCACATACACAATCTAGTGCAGTAATTCGAAAGTACATTTCTTACAGTTTCAGTCGTACATCTTAGATTTTTCGTGATTTCTCTTGTTTTCGGGGAGAAAGGTAAAATATTTTCCATGATTTATGATTTAACCTTCATATTAAGAATGGAAAGGAAAAAAAAATTAAATGCCAGCCCTGTGCTTACGGGTTAGTGGCATCCCCCTGGCATGCGGTGTCAAAGGTCTGGATGCCCATAATCACCGCTAGTGGAGATGGTAGGAAAAACGCAAAATAATGTTACCTAGAACCCAGAGGCGGCCTGATTTGCTAGATATAGGATAGTAATTAAATTACTACAATAATTAATTTCTTTATAAATAATGAATGACTGTCTAAAATAGTATATGACACACATGTTAAATTTTATTTTGTTTTGTGAGTAGAGTTTTCATAACAAGGCTTAAAATTAACACCTGTATCTTAAATAACTATTTACAGTAGAACTTATCAATATTGCAACTATTTATTTAAAAATCAAACACTGAAATATAAATCAAACCATTCTGATAAAAGTTTTTTCACAATCTACTGCCTGTAATAAACAGTTAAGATCAACCATAACGTTGGTTATATATAGTACTGTTTACTCAGCCGATTTTCTGATAATTTTACCATCCAAGGTGCTTATAGAAGCCTAACTGAAGATGACAGGTGGTATATTTTAGTGTTGTACCATTTCTAGCTGCTGAAAGATAATTAAAATAAACCACTTTATCATTCATCAAAACTTTATTTAAATTAAATTAAGCAGTGCCGTGAAAAAATTACTTTACTAGAATTTAAGTTTTATTCATTTATTGAAGTCTAAACCCCGAGGTCGTCTGCTTTCGGTTCGCGGTCCGGCAACTGTTGTCGCTTGCTTTAGATAGTCCTGCTAGAAATCAATATCAGAAATCGTAATTTATTGTATATTGTAAAGAAAAACTTTTATAATATAGTATGATAAATGTCTACGTGTAAGTGACAAAATTCAAAGTGTAACAGTCAATAAGATAACTGTTTAAAAAAAGAAACAACAATTTAAAACGTGAAAACATTTCAAGCAGATGACTTTTAGGAAAAGAAAATAAATAGTTCAGAGTCGAGGAGGATATGCTGTCAACCACAACAAACAGAATTCGATTCATAAGCTTGATGGCAGTCTGCATGCTTATGTTGCGAAGAGAAGGAAATGAAGTGTATCGACTTATGTCCAGTGAGTATGATGGATGCACGAGCTTCTCCCCTGCTCCACTGTGTCAGCCATAATGCCCCATGGCGGGGAAAAAATGACGCTTTTATCAATGGAAGACTTCCCTCCCGATTGGATAATGCATCGTCTTCAAGCTGCTTGCCTTGGAAACAACAGCTGTAATGGAAACACTTCTCTCCATAGTGTGCGCTGGAGTTTGAGGTTAAAAGTTCAGTTTAGACAGCATACCCATAAAACTAATTAGTTATTAATGTGTTTTGGGTTTATGAATGTAAAGATCTTAAAAAACGTAGAGAGTTTCGTAATGTTGGGATAGACCGCTTAAAAGATCTATACAGGCAGATGTGCAAATATGCAGTACTTTACGAGTACTTTGAAAAACTTTACGCCTATGTCCCAAATTGGTATCTGGCTATGTTAAGGGCATAGGGTAGTCTTAAATGATGAAAAATTACTTTTTTAGATTTTATCTTTAAAAATCTTTGAAGTTTCTGGTTTACACTTTTATTAATACAATTTTTAGATTATTAAACGTGGTTTTAAATGCACAGCGCTGCCCTGTAAACCCAAGATCGCAGGTTGGATCCCGGCCAAGACCGATGAATTTTTTCGGGCTTAAAAATAATAAGTATGGCTTCCTTCGGAAGGGAAGTAAAGCCTTGGGTCCCGTGCCGTACATTTACGGCACGATAATGAACCACAAGCCTAAAAAAAAGAGACCTCTGAGCAAAATTTGTCGGCCGTTTCATGCCCTGAATTGAATGGGACACTGATGACCTGAGATGTGAAAGAGTGTCCACTCGAGAGCTAACCAAATAGTGTATATAGTATATAGTATATATATATATATATATAGTATTAGTAGGAGTTTTAGTGATAATTATATTATTATTTTTCACTTCTATTTATGTTTTAATTTTATAAGTAAACATACAGTTTGTGTAAATGACAAATCAGCTGATTCACTCTGTATAGAACAAAATATAATAGAAAAGGAATGTATTCCAAACTTGTTATGAAGTGTGGATAATATGACATGTGTTGTAGCTACTTCCCTCAGCAAAGGTCAAGTTTTAGGTATATACATTCTCACAAATTATTGTAAATTTTGCAGTAGGTCAAATAATGTAGGCAACCACAAGTATGATATGAATTTTGATGGTAAAAGTGGAAATATGGTGACAAAGTAACTACTCATAAACATATTTTCATACGACTTTTGTTGAACCTTGTGTGAAATACACAAAATTCTTAGTAGATGGGGATTGAGAAGTGTATGACAACAAGCCATATAGCGATAGTGTAATAATGTAGGTCAGAAAATTTTCTTTCTTTAACCTCAATTATCTCAAATGGACATTTGTAGATGTTTATGTTCCTTTTACTCTGAAACTACTGAAGGTAGAGGGCTGAAATTTTGCACACATTTGTTACATACTTTATTATACATTTTTGTGCACTCTCGTGAGGTTATAATGGAAACGATGGGTTTTAGAGTCATGAAAGTGTGTAAAAAAGAGGAAAATTTTCATTATACATTTTTAAATATACACACATTTTTTTCATAGGAACCACAAAATGTAAACTGATAAAAGTGCATGCTTTTGTGCTTGACTATGGTGAGAAAAGAAATGTTAATATACCCATACTTCGAATAAATATTATTTGATGTTTTTTAGATTAAATATTTTAATAAAATGGAGTATAGGAGCTAAATCTTTCTCAAAGTATGCTAAATTTTATCTAAAAATCAGAGGTACTTTCACAAAAATGTGCCTGAGATATAGAAAATTTATTCTGATAGTGCATAGACACCATACAGTCAGACTAGCCTGTCTCCTTAAATAATCTTACTTCTGTGTTGCTGATTTCTGTTTAAAGCATTGAGAACATTACTCCAATTAAAATTAAACCCTTAGTATCTAAAATATTTCACAAAATAAATTATGTATTCCAAAAACGTAGAGAAGAAAGTAGTAAAAAAATATACTGTTTGGCGAATTAAAAGTAAAAACCCAGTAAACCCAGAGTGTGAATGAAACAAAAAATATTGTATTTTTAATTCATTGTTGTTTTAATTATTGTAATTTTCAAAGTTACGTGGCATGTAATGGAATATATACTTTAGTTTCTAAATATAATTTATTATAAGTGTTTATTTATTGACTCAGAATGTTCACGCAAAAATAAAGGGTATATTATGTGCAGCGGTATTAACGAAGCGGCAAGGAAATAATTAATACGTAATGAATGGTGGGTAGGATTTGGAAAAAGGAAATTAATTTTATTAATTGGTTGAATTAATACTTGCAATCTCAGGGGAAAATGTTGGTTTCTTCCTCTCCTCTCCGATGATATGTCCGCTGACTTACAGTTTTGCCACGACTGTTGAGACTCTGCTGGTGGATATTTTTATGAATGAATGGTGTTTAACGTCTGTTTTAATACATAGGCACCACATGCGATGGACACTGATGATACACGAGATGAAATTATATATTGGGAAAGGATTTATATTTTTTAAGGAAGGAAACGTTTCAAGCCTAAGTTTAGGGTACCTCCCCGGCATTTGCCATTAACGAGGACTGAGGAAAACGTGGAGGACGGGAGGACGGTCCTGGCAGGATTCCAACCCTAGATATCCCGCTCACGAGTCCGCACCTTAACGACCTCGGCCACCCGTTGCGGTGGATACTTTTATGGTTCTGTGACCAAGGGGAAAGATTCTTGAGGTTAATAAGATTTCTAGTTATAGGAGATTAAACATAATTATTATTTATAGTCTATTCCACCTCCTAGAGAAATATGTGCCACTTTTGCACTAGCTATGGCTATCAATCACTCTGACGTTTCTTAATTTGATAAACACTGATCCTAGAGATGCAACTGAACCCAACTACTAAAGTTCTTCCACTTAAAACTCTTCCACTGAACGGAACTGAACTGACCGTGCCTATCTTCTACACCGATAATGCCCCACACTAAATACTCTTCCAAAACTGACTGCGAGCCCCAAAATTACAAGACTAAATAAACATGGCCTAAGTGACTTTTTGCATGTAGATATCAACTCAAGCTGCTAGGTTCTTCCCTTGAAGGGGTTATCGTCCTGCCTTTTCATTCCTGTAGTTGCCATCTATTTACGTCTATCCTGCTTTACAATTCTCTAACAGAATACAAAATAAGCATCTTTTCCACGGACCCTGCTTAAGAATTTCACCAGAAAATATCGGTGTACCGTTTGCTTGGGCTTTCTATACAAATATTGATACAATAGGCGACAGAAATTTCCAGGACAGATTTTATGGCTTGATACCTTTCTGCACTTTCGTAAGAAAATAACATCACAAACAGTGATTCAACACTTGCACAGGAAATAGAAATGCTTAGAATAAGGAAGTTACATAAAAATACCTGTTACAATCACTCTAATTAAATTTGGGGGTGGCAGCTCATAAATACTGTCTCATATGTAACTATCGTGAAATGATAATCATTAAGACACGAGTATACGAAATAAGCATACGTTGCATAAAAACTACGGCGATATGGGTAGGATACGATAGGATGTTCTACAGAAGAGAATTTGAGCATCTCCGGTAGGAAGGGATCAAGATGTAGGGTACACAGGGTGGTCAGAAATCCGAAGAGGGGATACACAAACGTAGGCGAGGAAGGGTCCCTAACGTTTCTTCAGATGATAACTTCCAGACACCGGCGGCTTCGCGAGAACCATCCACCGCTTTTTTATAACCATGACAACATATGCAAATCTTAATTTCCAATATACAGCATCCCCCTAGGAAGCCCCATGACTTTACTAGGATAGGAAAGTTTTCAGAAAGCAAGCCAATCACAAAGCACCAGCATCGTCTGGAGCGTAACTGATGCTATGGAATAAAATAAAAAGAAATGGCAGAGCGGGAAAGTCGTAAGATGTAAATATTTCTCCCAGCATTCGCCTAAGAGACCAGGGGAAACCCCAAAAATACCTAAGGTGTATGTGGCCGATTCCAGCGGGAATTGAAACAAGCATTACCGCCTGCGTCATCCCTGGTCGGTGACAATATGAAACTATGAACACCTGAAATAATACGAAGCAAAACACTGTCGACTATGTGAACGTTACAACATTTCAGAAATAAATTTCCTTGTTATTTAAAATGTGCCAAACTGTTGTTTTAGTCACTCGGCTTCCACAAAGTTATACCTGAATATCTCCGAACCCCACACTCTCAAACGTTAATGTAAACCAGTGTGCCTTTGAATGTATACACTGTTAAAACTATCTGTTCCATCAAGGGAAATGTTTATTAATTATGTGATCGTTAACGGAATATTTCAATGATCGATAGTTGCTGCTACGACATTGCATGAAACAATGACTGCTATAACGCAGATTGATTATCGATACACGCTACTCTCATGTAAAATGATGATGGCAGAAATAGCATGATAATAGACATCACGGGGAAATGTTTGTTCGATAGGAAAATTGGCAGCGTTTGTCAATCTGCCAATCAAAAAGTGATGCACCGCTTAGCTATTTTTAAAAATTTAATTTATAAAAAAAAAAAAAAACTAAATGAAATTTGTACACGTAGTCAGAGCTTCCTGACAACTTTCTCACTTTTAAACCGAATCCAATTCCTTTTCACATTTTGTCCACATTTTAACAAGATTTTTTTTAATGGAAGTAAACGTTCCAGACCTAAGTTTAAGATGTTCCCCGGCATTTTGCAATTTATGGGGGCTGACGAAAACCTGGATAAAAGCACAATGAATCCAACCCCAGACCTCAGGCTCTCAAGTCCGCGTCTTAACAACCTCGACTTCCGGGGCGGTCTCTTCTGCTAGTGAGTTTTCCCTAAGGCAGCGAGCCCAGCATCTAAAAGTGTTGATGTCTACTGTTGCATTCCCATAAATGGCATTTCTCCTAACGCATACGGAGTTCTGTCACCTAGCTGTCTTTTAGGCACGTCAATGTCAGCCACGTTCTACAACGACGCAGTGCTGCCACCTGTTGACTTAAACAGCTGTTATTGCCAATGATTGTATCAGTAGTTTTGAGACTTATTTAAAGAGAGTGTTCCATGGAAATAGACGCATTGCTTTTTTTTTTTTTTTTTTTTTTACTAAACTTCGTATACTGGATTAGTGACTAAAATGTAACAAAAGTGAATACAAAGTAACTAAAAACTAGAAGAAGAAATTCAAATGGGTTCCAAAAGAATAACACTAACGACTTCTAATGTGGTTAAAATATGCACTAACAGCCATGAATTACCGACTTTATTGAAAGATCACATTCGCCTGTAATTTTGTAAAGAGTAAATTTAATCTGCTAACTGTATTAAAAGTTCGCCTGCAGATATAGGACATGTATAAACTTAATGCTTCTTTATTAATATACTCTTTAACATCTCAGGTCATCAGTGTCCGATTCAATTCAGGGCGTGAAATAGCTGACAAATTTTACTCAGGGGCCTCTTCTTTCAGATCTTTTACGTGCCGTAAATGTACGACACGGGACCCACGGTTTTACTTGCCTTCCGAAGGAAGCCATACTTAGGATTTTTACTCCCGAAAAAAGCCATCGATCCTGGCCGGGGTTGAACTCGCGATTTTAGGTTTAGGAGGCAAGTGTGGTTACTACTACACCACCAGCAGATGTACTCCATACTGTCCCGAGTGACTTTTATCTCTCTCCCTGTAAGGGATAACGTTTTGGTACTTCCAAGGCCGTCGTGAAAAAGACTGAGGCGGTTATGGAGATGTCAAAAGATGACTTCCATCATGTGTTCCAGGACTGGCACACGCGTTGGGCATTCATTTCAATGGATAATATTTTGAAAACGAAACAATCTGGAACGAGCTTAGTGTATTAAATGCATTTAAAAAACCCAGTCTTTTTTGACTAAATGGCAAGTGACGTTATTACCACACATTGTCGACAGTAAAATACGTAGTATCTTCTTTAATACTGTCGCCTACCGTATTGACAATGCTACAAACTACAACCAAGACTACAACAAGAAATTTTCACTTGATGTAATGAGTTCTTTTAGCGGTGCGTATATAAAAATAGCCCGCTTACAATACACAGGCAATTGTCCCAACGATGAATTTCTCTGGTTTCCTAGTGACAAGTATCTCGGAGGGCATATGCTTTCTTCCCCCTTATTGCATGATAATTAAATTAAATTATGACAATATTAAAAATATTTCATTTTCCATTACTCGTCCTGTGTATTAGCTCTAACCTCCGTCCTTTCTCTGTATACGCACATCAATCACTCTTGAGACGAAAGCTTGACATTTCACTGAATTTTTAACGTCCCTTCCTCTATAACCCTTGTAAGATACCGTACCGTTCCACTGCTGTTGACAATTACGTAGAAATAGAAGGAATATAGCTATAAAAGAAAAGTTACCAACCTATCATATTATCAGCGGTCCCGCATAAACTGAAATATGATTGAGAGAGTTTTAAAAATAATATACTATAGTAAGTGTCATTTACTATTAAAAATAAATAATTACACCCGTCTATTATACCACATTGCAACTAAAGGTAGCGAAATTCTATATATTAAAGTAATATCGTGTGAATATTTAGATTCAGCTTCAACAAAATCCCATAAGAGGGCAGGTTAAGCAACTGGGCCGAGCTCAAGGCTAGCCTACACAGTAATGAAAATTACCATGAAAGATATCCTTCGACTCTTACTGGCAGTTATTTAAAAATTACTACTGCACTTTTGGAAAGCAGAATCAGCCTTCAACTGCATTATTTGTGATCAGGTAATACGTGTTCAAATAGGGCAATATTTCAGTTTGTCAATAAAAATTAACACAGATATGGGGTAGGTTGAGCATTACAGTCTTAATGGAAGCTTCGGCCCTGTTTTCGTCATATCAATACGCCACCCCAGACGGGGTGGTAACCGAGGCTATTGATACAATTTTAAAACAATGAAATAGCCATTCATATTAAATAATTTCACATAAACTTCACGGATTTACACGTTGGTCTTCAAGAAAGTTTCATACATTGTGCATATTTAGTATTATGAAAGCCTTAACTATTACGCTACAGTAAAAACCCCAATGGGAAAGAAGACGCGAATTATCTAATGAAACAGCAAGAAAGGCTTTCGTTTGTTTTGCAAGTTGTCCACCAGACTAAAATCTGATTTCTACCAATAATGTAGAACATTTCCCGAACAATTGCTCTGCTTCGGAATAAAGAGGATTTTTGTGTTGAAATGTTGGACATGCAGTACGCCATTGAGCAGATCTGAAATCCGAGGCGTTACTTCGTTTAGCTTCTAAATTAACAGAGCTGAAGTGACAAAGATATAAGGCGTGAACTTTTTACGATAAAACAAATGTGTATACAAAAGTATTGTCAACTAGACTGCAAAAGCGAATTCGCATGCTCTTGTACTAGTCAACAACACGCATGCGCTATTGAGTGTGATAGAACTCACTTCAGATGTCTTTTCGTTTCGTAGGCATTGTCTTTCATTCCTATGTGTAAATCGTGCTTTCAATGCCGCATTTACCTGCTCGGAAGGCAGATAATAAAACACAAACGCCTTAGTTCCTTATCGGGCAAGCAACACTTGTGTTGTCCTATGGATGCCGGCTTTAGCAGGTTAAGTTACACGCACGTGCAGGGAATTACAAAACATACGCTTGTTATCTCTCGTGTATTATTTCAAGCAATAAAAGGAAACCAATTATTCCGTGCCGTTCCACTTGGACAAATACAAAATAATTGCTCTTTGCCCGCCAGAGGGTGCGAAAGCCAGGCAGCAAGGTCGTGTGAATATACCTTACGCTACTTCGTTATAAATAATCTCCCCCCACCCCATATTTCAGCCCTCTACTGGAGAAATTGATTACTTTCCGTGAGAGAGGGACATAGTGGATAAAAATTTGTTACCCCTTCTCCCAAACTCCGCAGAAATTATGAAGGTAGTCGCACGGTAACCACAGACTGTTTTAATGCCACTGAAGAACACGAAAGAGGGTTGAAAGGAAGCTTTCGTGTAGACTGCTTCTAAAAATTCATCGTAAGCCTCTTTGTTGCCGTTAAGAGAGGGTGGAGTTGAATACATCGGAAAGGGAGGAATTCGGTAATTTTTAAGGGTAAAAATAATATAGATAGCGCCAGGGAATAATTTAAAAACAAAGAGAGAAAAAATTCAAAGTCGCAGTAGGGTAGCTGCCGTGAATGGACGACGAATGGTTAGAGACGGAAGAAGGAGAAATATTTTGCATGTATTTTTTTCCAACCCCTTTAATGTATGAAGGATTGAAGGGTTGAAGATGGACGAGGAAAAGCTGATTAGTAACCATTGTTTCAAAATTCACTACAGAGGGCGTTTTCTTCTTCCTATTTCCTCCTTTTAGTGGTGTTAAGATACACACATTTTACATTGGGCGTTCTCTAGTTTCTAAAACGTAGTGCAGGGGTTAGGTTGGATTTGAGTGGTGCGAAAGAAGAGGAGAAGGGTAAGTTAAGGGTAGACAAAAAAAATGCGCCCGGAAGCAAGAGCTCTCATTTTCATAAGATGGAACATCATAAATATTCAAACACATCTCAAGCACATACAACTCCCCTTCCAAAGAAGAGCAAAAGAGAGAGGGGGAAAAAAAGATGAGCGGACCTCGCAGAGAACAGTGCTTCTGAAACGTCAAGAATTTGCTGTGGATACTTTAGACAGCGTTCCTCACGTGCATTCCAAACACAAAAGTTCATTTTAAATATTGACACTGTTTGCCTCGTGTCATTTGATGTCTTGGTTTTCGCTGCCCATTTGTACGTCTCTCCTCAGTGCTCAGAAAGGCGTCGCTAGCGTTTTGACCAACAGCAGCACTTGAAGGTTTGTCATGTGGCTTTTACGATACTTCAAATTTCGCGTTTTGAAATATGATTATTTAGCTTTATTCACAGAAAAAAACGATATTTAACAGAAGATATCCTATATTTCGAGTTTTAAACCATTTATTTATTTTAACAACATTTTATTGTTTAAAAGAGAATAGGAGGAAGAAAAAATAAAATAAATAGCTTCGTTCGGCTTTTTCACCTTTGACATAAATTATGTGTATAAGCACATCAACGTATGTTTGGCTTATTTTAGTTTACAATATAAACGAATATGCTTCTATGTTAATTATCCTACAAAGAATTAAAAAATGAACCCAATGTTCAAACCTGCGAGTACAGTCAATGGGAAATGCAGGTGCTCTTTAAGTGACCCGCCGCATTCACTAGACCATCCTATAAGGGATTTTACCTTCATCTACTGTGTCATCTACTCCAATTTTTTTGCCTTTCTTTTGTTTATAAGAATATCTACAAAGAGTAAACTGGCATTCAATGCCTTATGTTTGTCATTTTACTTTAATGCAAAGTAATATAAAGTTATTCAATAAAGCAGCTTTTGTAGGGATTTGTGATTTAATTGAATTATACAAAATTAGGAATTTCATATTAATGCAGTTACAGAATAGACATTCTTTATTACTTCCGTGCCAGAAAAAAGGTATACATTCATTGCTCAGTAATTGAATCCGGACCTTCACCGCTAAAGTCCAGCGCGCGCACAGTGCAACACGAATCAGAACACGCTTAAATGCACATAGCAGTCAATTTGGCCGAAAAGGATACGATGCAGGCAGGGTACAGTGTTTAAGGGATAGTCTGTAAAACGCCAGGAAGTATAACCCAATCCGCAGGATGAGAATATATATGTCAAACTTGGGCGGAAAAATAACAATAATGTGTAGTATGATGCTCTGTAAGCAGATGAAACTCACATACACTATGTTAGCGTTGCTACGTGACAGGTAAATCAACGATGAATAAATGAAGTCAACAGTTGTATGATGTCCTGTAAACAGATGTGGCTCACACTACGTTATGCTAGCGTTGTTACAACAAAATTGAGTCAAGATTATCGTTTGAACACTGGAAAGCTACTTTGAAAGTGGTATTGGAAAACCGAGAATGTTGTTGAAGTTTAAAGGCAATGGAGACGTGTGTACAGAACAGAACCGCCAACGCGAGTAACAATTGCACGCATTCCAGACAAATTTATGACTCATGAAATCGTATGCGATGTTTACAAGGGCAGATATGGGAGACTCGCATAGCAACAAGCCCCGCGCATTGGATCGAAGGCATTGGATAGGACAAAGAGTTTCGATCGAGTTTCCACCGCGTTCTCCGGATCTAACTCCGTTGGGCTTCTACCTATGCGGAACTCTTAAGGATGTTGTATACCGTAGAAAACCAGCTACACTGGCAGCACTTCGGGAAGAAATTGAAACGGCATGTGCTGCAATCGCTGAGGACACTTTCACAAACGTTGCTCAATCAGTAGTTCAACGTACTCAGAAGTGTATCGACGCCGATGGTGGGCATTTTGAGCAACTGTTGTAACTGTAAAAGTCTAAGATGATTAGTACTGATCATTTTCTGTTTGTGTGAATTAGTTTTATTATGTTAACACAGTTTTTTCTTTGCTTGCAGTGTGTATTCATTTTTGTCACCCTCTCTCTGTATATATATATATATATATATATATAATGCAATGAATAGGCTCAGTTATTTATAGATTTACAGAAAGATGATCATCTGTGCTTTCTAAATGCACAAGCATCAGAAAATATAAAAATTCAAGATGAAAAACAAAAATATGAAAGAGAGGGTTATAAATTTAGAAGGGAAATAAATTATATCATGATAAAATGTTGCAGAAATCCTACTTTTCCCAAGAGAGATATTAAATACAATGTACAAAGCACCGCTATATCGGAAAAGAATGACTGGATTTTAAAAGCTATGCAATGAAGTAACTAATGCCGTTCCAAGAATTTATAACGAAGTAACACGTACACTTCCAGAACTAATAAAAATATAAAATAGCGCAAAAATCACAGAGAGCCGGAGATTAAAGTTTTAAACGTAAAAAGAAGGAAAAAAAATCTTCAGCAGACGATTATTAAATTTCTACAAAATATTTTAAGTAAGTCGCTATGTGGCAGAATTTTAATATGCAATCACCAACCCACTTTTCAAGAACAGGAAAAAGAATTTAATATAATCAGTTATCAGTTTAAATTCTAGTGCTAAAATAATGAACCTGAGATTAAACACTACTGCTGAAGACTTTAATAATAGAGGATTCGGACAAATTGTCATGTCGATTGTTTATTTTATTTCGCTCAATTAGTACAAGTTAACTGGAAATTATCGTAGAGATACTGAGAACATTTGTATTATTTTATACATATCCTTTTTAGTATGTGTATGAATGACATCCAATAACAGAAAGTCTCATATAATTTGGAAAAAGAACATAAATTATTTACTGTGCATCGAAGATTTAACTACATTATATGAGCATTTTGTAAAAATAAATTTTTGTAAATAAATATTATATGTAAATAAATATTATATGTAAAAATCACAATTTCAAAATTGCAATATAAAAAGTATGTTTAGCATTCTGATAATGCAAATAAAATATTTATAAATACAATTTAAGGTGTGTGCCAAATCCCTATTTCTCTGCCTTCCTCTTTTCATTCGTTGGGTAACCGACTTCCTATGTCCTTTCTTTTGATTGGTCGAGATTAGTTGGATGATATCATGGCCTGATTCCGGGCTAACTACAAGCGTGCCTCTTAACTTTAGAGCGAGGAAAATTATTTTTCGGCCAACTATTTGACATCCATTGTATCGTTGCTCCTTATCCACGCCTCACCCACTGACTAAAGCAATATTATTCATTGTAGCTCTGTTTAATTTCAGGGGTTTATTTGTCGTATTATACAGACTTTTCAGGCTTAAATATCAGCAATTGCAAGACAAGTACGCTTTTATTAATTATTTATGTCACTTACTGTTCTTTGCCAGTTGATTGCTTTGTTGTTTGAACTGAAGGAAAACTCCTAGTGATATTAACAATTCTCTTATTTCTTCTTGTGCTTTGCCATTAAATTTCTTTCATTTTCTAATAGTTGTTCATTTTATTGTACTTTGCCATTTATTACCTTTGAATTGAGTATGCCAGCAGTTCCGTTTTTAATTATTTTAATTTTGATTATCTTCTTGTTACAATAAATATACACCTTGCATAACTCGTCTCCCATAAATGAAACTACTTTTCCCGGACACATTTAGGGGACTTCCTTAGCGCATTTCCTAAATTTGACTACACGTGCAGACACTAACAGGACGGTGCCGTACACCTAATATTAAAGTTAAAGAAGGAATTACAGCGCATGCCTCAGAGAAACAAAATTCAACTGTTAAATTAAAGTTGTGAATTAAATGTGAATATGAAACCATGAGATTCGTATTTAAGTGAATATATTTTGAAACACATCGGGGATCATTCCTAGAGATGTAAAAATGGAATCAGAAACAAAACTAGGTATTGAGAGATCCGGATATCTGATGACTGAAGCGGTAGCAAGGACTGCATTGGTCGAAAAGTCAACGCTCACGGCCAGCTGGGCTGCACTGGATTCGGGGAGGCGGATGGGGTAACACAAGAATCTGTTAGAGTGACGTCTAATAAATTCTAACGCATTTAAATAGTTATGTACTTTCACATGTCACATAAGGAAATGCTGGAATCACCCGACATCATTTCTGGCTCATGCTTGAGATATTATTCATTATCATTCTCAATTCTTTTTCAGAAATTATGTTGATATTATCAGAAATGTTATCCTTAATTTCGTCTATATTGTGTGATTACTACCAATTTATGAACTCTTTATGACTTGGAGCTTGGTATTTCGGGAATTTCTCTTCAAATAATCTTTTGTCAATCTTGTGGACTCGGTACTGACATACAAGTCATCAATAAACACTCGTTGCAGAATTGAGAGGTATGAAATCGGGCCAACGTAGCAGTTTGGTACATCCCACCCGCAAGCCCCTACTCATGTAACCCGGCTGGCCGTGAGCGATGAATTTGCCTGTCATCGCGTCGGTCAAAAGATAATTTGGTGACCCGATAGAACGCTGTCCTATTATACATACAGATGTGACTAAAGGGTTTACTAAACTGGGTCAAATACAAATTGGCGATATAAGGCCAGAATTAAATATAAACGAGAAAATAGAACACACTACCTTGTCAGTAGAACATAGAAGTAAATATAAAACAATGATTATCGAAGTCATTTAACATTAGAATTCAGCTTAGCATTCCCCATAACTTTCAATCGAGTAGAAAAATAGTGCGCCTTATTTTCTTTTCTCTCACCCACATAAATTCATTAAATCCCCTTCACGATATGTTTTCAGCAAGGCGTGACAGTGTTGTGCATATCTCTTAAGGTACTTGCAGCACAGGGTAATTGTTAGGGGGGGGGGGAAGGAGGAGGGCGAGTTGGTTTACTGCATTTGTTGCGGCCTGCGTGGCTTTAATCAAGTAGCAGCAATTCTGGCTAGAGTTTGCCTTTCTTGTTTAACCACTGTCTAAGAGCGAGTGATTACAGGGCGTGTTCTTAATGTATAAGATTACAAGGAAAGTAACATCGTCTACCTATTTCTCTAGTGAATATTTCGGAGTATCCACCGATTTGATCTAATTTATTGCGTTTTCTGTTCGCCTGCTTTTCGTAATTTTTTGCCACATTAATAAGCATAAACACATGTAGAGGTGTTATGTATTTAACTTTAAATGTAAGAGGTAAACACATAAACGGAAATTTAATTTCTTTTGGTCACTTTTGAATAACGCAGTAAAATGTTTAAATTAAATTATTAAATATAAGCAGCCCCCAATAGAATAAGATTATTGAGGAAAAACACCAAGGATTAATGTTAACTTATTCAGATAAATTACCTTTGATTTAACTAAAGGAAAGATTGTTAAAGTTAAGGTTTTTGATTTCATTTAAGTTACAATGTATTCTGTATTTCTTTATTATTGTGAATTAATTTGTGTCGAGTAGGTAAATTAAACATATGAACCAAATCACATGAAATACAAAAAAAAAAAAAAAAAAAAAAAAAAAAAAAAAAAAAAAAAAAAATCGTTGGTGTCCAAGAACAGGGTTAACAGGCCTTCAGCCACAGTCCTCATAAATTGATTTTTGCATTATGTGGGTGAGCGTTGTTTAGAAAAAGTAAGGAATACTTAAAAATTAGCTTATTTTTATACATTTGGTGTAAGATACACAATATATTTTGATGTTTTAAATTTGATACTATTAAACTTTATTTAAACTTAACAGTAGGAAAATGTATTATAAAAATTAACATTTAAATTTACACAAATATTCAGCGTTTGTTTTAGCTTGCTTTGAACTGTAAATTTCTTGCACTCTAAGGCGAATTATAGAGTATCATTAAAGGCAAAATACTGAGATTCCAATGTATAAATGAATAAAGAAATTGGGTGTTGTTGAAAAGATAATATGCCCACCTTCTTGATCTAGTCCTAGCTTACGACTAGAGTTTGTCCCAGCTCGCGTTAATGTATTTTTTTTAATTTAATTATATGATGGGGATGTTTCCCCATATACACCGTCCAATCGCTGTTTAATTTCATTTGGAGTAAGTTCTTCTTTTATGAAGAACTTAATAACAGCCTGATACTCCATTCTGAACATGTCACAATCTTCTACACATATCCTTCTTAATGCAACTATATCTGAACAACTGAATGCTGCGGAGCTGGAGACACAGATACAATTATTTACTTAACATATAAGGTATGATAACAGATAAGACTTTTGTGAAGGCGACAATCCTTATCAGCGAGGCCGGAAACTTATGGACCTACTCTCATATTTATATAAATTTCCTCTGTCTGCTTATGACAATCCACAGTTTTAATTTGTTGATACTGTTTCTTCGAACTCTTATGTATTATTTTAAGGGAATTTGAAATCAAAATATATAAATAATATATAAAAGAAATAAATGGGGTTTGTTCCTAAAGTATCCAGCCATTTTATATATATATAGTGTTCGCAAGGCTCTGAAATTACGTGATAGAGAGAAGTCATCTATATTTCTGAGTGAACAATCAATGGTGGCTGAATTTGTAGTGAGATGTAGTTATATGCATGGGTATTTTGTGATTGGTGTAATCACGATTGTGTCCTCTCTCAAATATTATTCTTGAAAAAATTCCAATCACTCAGGTTAAGAGATGATGATGATGATGATGATGATGATGATGATGATGATGATGATGATGATATGATGCGGAAGAAAACTTTACACATTATTTAAAAATGGAAGGAGATAAAGTCGTAAAGCTGAATACTTTCAGGACACGCCAAATAATGGCAAGGACTTTAAATTAACAATTTCTAGTTAGCAGGGAGGATCAGAATAAATGGAGGAATTATTACATCGGACAAATGAAGTATTTGGGCAGCATATGTGCTCTTACGTCTTTATAGAATAGGAAAACAATACCTAGGACTGGGGGAGGAGAATGGTGACATACCTAGTGAGGAGGGGGAAAAAGCTTTAACACGAAATCTAAAGACTAGCAAGGTTTGCCTAGAAACCCATTTACAAGTACATCATCCAAACAGCAATAATATAACATGTGTACCAGTTATAGATGGGGCAATTCAGTGAGAGTGGGACAGAGAGAAAGCTACTCAATTTCCAAAATTTGCAACCGTTGGTCCCTAAATAGTGTAGTGTTATCACAATGCATAAAGATGAAGTACATATGTGGCAGAACATCCCCGTCGACATGTACTACAGCATCCCAAAGATGAGCTATCCGGAGTAATGAAATATTCCACCCTTCTCATCAAACACCTCCCCCTTTCTGCTTAACCGATCTCAGGAACCAAATTCATCAATAATATATAAGAGCAGGGAACATAGCTGCCCTGTGCATTTGAAACTGTTGCATTATTTATGCCCATAAAGTTCAAACAATACATGCCCCCTTCCACATTTTCTAATTGTGACGCAATCAGCCCGCTATGGTTAGCAGGACCATGTCATATGGGCGTTATTAGTTCATTACAATTTGGGGTTCTTTCTACGGTTTACGCATGGGTTAAAACATGCTAAAACTTGTTGTTAACACTTGTTAAAACACGTTGATTTCATATATTGGAATTAAAAAGTGTTCCGTGGGCGGAAACTATCATGTTTCAAAACATTTGTAACTTTCCACTGCGCATGACTTCTCTGTTTTTATAAACTCTTATTTAAGGTAACCAGGAAGTGTAAATTTAGCAAATAATGCAGCAGTATACATTTTACATTGTAATTCAGAAATTTATAGCTATCAATAAGAAATTTCTATGAGATATTAAGAATACTTAACTAAAGATGCTCTAGGAACTTTAATTTTCTAATCCACATAACATTTATTAAAAAAAAAATAAATCTTTTTTCCCAACAAATTAAAATTTTGTTATAAATATGCATTTTTCTATCTTGTTGAACTTTTTACACTCATCATATATGCAAATGTCAAGTGTGGTAATTAGAAGTATTTAAATATCACTAATATTTGATAAAAATCAGTACCAATAAGAAATTAAAAATATTTATATATATATATTTTTTCAAATTTTGAAAATTAATTTCTTTCCAAGCAACTAGCATAGATGTATTATTATAGTTCGCAGTATACATGTGCTCTACAGTTTAAGTAAAAGAAAAAAAAAGTAGTTCCATTTCCAGGAATAACTTGTAAGAAAAATGTATGATTATGTCACAGTGTTTTCAGTTTTTTAAAAAAAATTATTTTGGGTTAAACAATTTAAAAAAATCATTCTATGTGCATTAGAGAGTTAAAACATATATTATCTTTAGTTAAGTTTTCTTAACATCTCTCAAAAATTTCATATTGTGAGCCTTAAAACTTTCTGAGATACAATTTAAAATGTATATTGCTGCATTATTTGCTAGATTTATATTCCTGGTTATCTAAGTACACAAAATATACAGGTGGGGTCCAGAATATTCGAGACTGGTCTGCCATCTGGTCAAAAATTTAGTTTGAGACTAATGACCGCCGTCACCCTTGAAGTAGTTCCCTTCCACACATATACACCGATCCCAGCGATTCTACCATTTTCCAAGTGCATTGGCACAGATAGCGTTTCGTCTTGAATCCTCTCAATTGTGTCGAACCGACTTCCTTTCAACATGATTTTCAGTTTGGGAAATAGAGCGAAGTCGCAGGGTGCTAAATCAGGCGAGTACGGTGGGTGGGTGACAACCGTCATGTTGTTTTTCATCAACAGCTATTGGTGAACAAGGAATTGTTACAGAGCGCATTATCGTGATGCAACAGCCAGTTCCCTTGTGGCCAAAGTTCGGGCAGTCGTTTCCGCACATTTTCACGGAGCCGTCGCAAAAGTACGTGGAATTCACTGTTTGATTTGTTGGGACGAATTCTTTGTGCACAACTCCTTGGTATCAAAGAAAACGAGGAGCATGCTCTTGACTTTGCTCTTCACTTGCCGAGCTTTTTTTTTTTTTTTTGGTGAGTTCGGGCTCTTCCACTGGGAGGATTGTTGTTTTGTCTCAGGGTCATAAGCGTACATCCAGCTCTCGTCGCCGGTGATGACCCTGGATAAGAAGTTTGGGTCATCGGATACGGCCTGACGAAGCTCCGTGCAAACATCAACACGCTGCGCCTTCTGATCAAGATCCTTGCCACAAATTTGGCGCCGACACGATGCATTGCCAATTCATGTGTTAAAATTCGTTGGCATGTCCCATAACCAACTCCCATTTTATGTGCAGGGTCTTCAATGGTCCGACGTTGGTCCTCACAACAAGGTGTTCAACTTTGCAACAATGTCAGGCGTTGTGCAGTCGACGGCCTACCGATGTGAGCATCGTCTTCAACAGCTGTACGGCCGGCCCTGAACCGAGCATGTCACTCAAATACACGTGTACGGCTCATGCTTTGTCCTCCAAATACTGGTTGAATCACTGCGAGGGTCTCCATAGCATTTTTTCCGAGATTTGCACAGAATTTGATGCACACTCTGTTCTAATCTTAGATCCATCGTAAAATCGCAACACACTACACACAGAGTATCATGAAAAGTACTATAGAATCCCAACACATCTACCCAGCTGCATGAAACTTTAAACACTCATTCATCAGACGTGCTAGTGTTGCCACTTAGCGATACAAAACTCTACTGCAACTACTGTCGAGATGGCAGCACCAGTCCCGAATATTGTGGATTCCACCTCTTACATTTTAATTACCGTACCCAATCTAGGCTCTTGCTATAAGCATGCCTTCAGTTAAATTAGGTAATAAAGTATCTTTTAATTAATACATATACTGGTGTTAATAAACTTAAGCAACGTAAATTTCTGTCTGAATTTTTCACACATTTTACAAATTGGATTGAAAACTTGCAAAAAGCATAAAATAATATTTTGATTTTTTTTCTCTCTTCTAATAATTAATTTTCTACTTTGTAGCCTCGAATTTTTAACATATTTTTAAATAATTAACTTAACGTATACAATACAATTTAATTCATAGATTTTTCCTATTAGTCTTCTTATGCCCTAGTATTTTATTCAGTCATACTCAGATTGTGAGTGTATTTTGCTCCATTGTACAGTTTGTAAACAAAATACACCTTTTGCGTATAAGCATGGGTGGTTTTGTTTTCACACCAGCTGATTAGCTTGTTTTGGATATAATTTCCCTTATCTTCCACATATTTATGCTTTATAAATATTATTCACATTCTTTAATCCATTTATGAATAACATTTTGCAAAACATTGAGTTTATTACCATCGCTTAAATGTTTTGAGCAGTATAGTGGCATGCCATGTTAAGTTTTTGTCAAATTAACGCCCAAGGTTTGTGCAATATCCTGAAAGCTACTAAAATTATACCTTTATGATTTATGATAGGGGTGTAATTTTTATTCGGAAAACCTTTGAATGACTCCGGCTTGTAAATCGTGTTTGTCGATTCACTCACCACTTGTTGTTAACTGACGATATTTAATAACGCTCCCGGCAAAGCGGTTGTAAATGAAGAAATAATGTCACATTTACCGTAATTAAAACCATCCACTTTACAAAAATTACAATTACATTAATTATTATTTTTGGAAGCATTACGATGTTAGATATAAACTTAGTAGATCAGAAAATAAAATTTCACAGACCTTCAAAGTACCTTTCCTGTGTTATGACATACCACATTCAAATAAAACCTCAACAGAAATAACAAAAGACATGAATTTTACAATTTTGGATTTGTATATTTTTACGACTCTTTGAAAAGAGTATATATACATGCTAATACTTGATCGTTTCCCAATAATCTGCACAGATCAAAAAACAACAAACCGTATCATCTCTATGTACTTTATGTTTGTAAAAAAAAATAATTATAATAATTCATTCAAGAGCGTAACATTTTATTTAAGAAAAAGTAGCTTTTCGTATCAGTAGTCATAGTGAATAAGAGTTTAATTAATAAAGAAATACATTGAGATGCCTAATAACTGAAATTATCCTATTAGAAGACGTTACATAAGTCCCTCTCTCAAGTCGGTGAATGTTGTCCGAATATTTTCAGTCGTTAGACTAATATCAAAAAGCTCTGTAGTGAGGATAAATAAAAAATAAGAAAAATGCTTATAGAAAACCTTAACAATATCCAAGAAATATAACAATAACAGAAGTAGTTCTAAAAGAAATGGTATATGCACAGAACGATCAAATACGAACTGCGGTTTTTTTCAATGTGGATTAGGTAGTTTGGCAAAATGCGTGCTGTATGTAAAAGCTATAACAATGGAGCTCACCAATACTTGAGATCCGGTTTTGATTGATTTGGTTTATTTACAGACGCTCTTTAACATCACAGGTCATCAGCGTCCCATTCAATTCAGGGCGTGAAACGGCCGATAAATTTTGCTCAGAGGCCTCTTCTTTCCGGCTTGATTTCTTTATCGTGCCGTAAATGTACGACACGGGACCCACGGCTTTACTTCCCTTCCGAAGGAAGCCATATTTACGATTTTTACGCTTCCATCAATCCTGGCCGGGTTTGAATCCGGGAACTTGGGTAGGAGGCAAGCATGGCTACCACTACACCACCAGGACCGATGTTTGAGATCCTACTGTGCTATTGACAATAAGATATATATTAACTATCAATTCCGATGAAGCTCTGGTAGAACTGTGGTGTTGTACGTTTCATATTTTTTCTATCCATTACTCACATGTTTTGATATATATATATATATATATATATATATATATATATATATAAAGATGTATCGTCTCGATAGGTTATTGTCTGTGACATAATAACTATTATTTCATTACATATTTTGGTGTACCGCCACGGGTGGCCGAGGCCGTTAAGGCGCGGACTCGGAGAGTGGGAGTTCTGGGGTTCGAATTCCGCCAGGACCGTCCTCTTTGATTGAAGTTTTTTTTCCAGTTTTCCTCAGTCCTCATATGGAAAATGCCGGGGGATACCCTAAACTTAGGCCTGAAAAGCTTCCTTCCTTAAAAACTTATTTCTGAATATATCATTTCAGCTCATGTATCATCAGTGTCACTGCCTATGGTGCCTCAATGGTAAAAACGGGCGTTAAATACCATTCAAAAAATATTTTGATACTACATGTAACGTTTCTTTATAAATTAGCAAATTGTATTTCGTACTATTTTCATTCTCTGTTTCGTAGAGAAGCCTCTCTCTCAGACATGGTAGACTCCAACTGGAAGTTTTAAGAGATGCAGACCTGCATGACACATTCTCCTTTTGGAGATAGAATGGCACCAGACTTGTCTTAGATAATGATGCACATGAGTCCATTGGCCGAGGTGCATAGAGGCGCTGCATTTGAGGCCTGCAATTCACTTTTATTTATTTAATTTAACTTCAAATGCAAGTTGTGTAGCAGTTTGACGCTCATTTGTACAACTTTCAAACTTTTTACAAGAACCACCTTATCTTTCCACGAATGCTAAAAGAAAGCAAACTATATATTACATGCATATCAGAGTTTAAAATGTGATTTTGTCAATTTAATCATATTCTTCAGAGCTAATTGCTCCATCTTCTAGGCTGACGCCGTTGCCTAAGTGATTACATGGCCTGTTGATTGTTATTGATTTGTTTTATTTACGGACGCTCTTTAACATCTCAGGTCATCAGCGTCCCATTCAACTCAGGGCGTGAAACGACCGACAAATTTTGCTCAGAGGCCTCTCTTTCAGGCTTGAGGTTCTTTTTCGTCTCGTGTCGCACGGCTTTACTTCCCTTCCGAAGAAAGCCATACTTAGGATTTTGACGCCCGAATAAATCCATCGGTCCTGGCCGGGTTCGAACCCGCGTTCTTGGGTGTACGAGGCAAGTATGGTAACCACTACACCACCAGGACCGACTCAAGTAAGAATATCTTGCCATAGAAGAACTCAAGCAGTTGAAATTATAGCCATTACTAATCTGTGACATTTTCTTAATGTTTTATCCTTTTCTGATTTTCTAGTTATTGTTATTTTATGTATATATGTATGTGTATGAATATATTGATTGTTATAAATTAATGCATTATTAATATGTACAGCCGTAAGGCCCGTGCGCCAGTTGTATTTATTCGAATGTATTTTAAAAATGATGCAATAAAACGCCCATTACTACTACTACTACTACTATTACTATTACTACTACTACTATTACTACTACTACTACTACTACTACTACTACTACTACTACTACTACTATTACTACTACTACTACTATTACTACTACTATCTACTACTACTACTACTACTACTACTATTACTACTACTATCTACTACTACTACTACTACTGCTGTTACTACTGCTGCTGCTGCTACTACTACTACTACTACTACTACTACTACTACTACTACTACTACTACTACTACTACTACTACTACTACTACTTTATATAATGAAAATGCAAGCTGGCCACAGTGGCCATACTTTACATTGATGGTTGCCTACAGTGCAAGGGGTTTTAACAGTTTGAGTTGCCACGTTTGGAGTTTGATTGTTTTTTCTTTATTATTATTATTATTATTATTTTAATGGTGTTTAATGCCCATTTTTACTGCTGAAGCACTAAAGGCGATGGACACTGGTGGTACATGAAATGAAATGATAAATTGGGAAAGGATTTTTTTAGAGGAAGGAAACTTTCCGACCCAAGTTTAGAGTACCTAGCGGCATTTACCAGTTATGAAGACTGAGGAAAATTGGGGAAAACCTAGTCAGGCATGAGGCCCTGGCGGGATTCGAACGCCGGAGCTCCCATTTACGTGTCCGCGCCTTAAGGACCTCGGCCACACGTGGCGGTACTTGATTATCAACGAAAATGTCGCTTTTTGAAATAGAAATGAGGTTACTCATAGAAGATTTTTGGAAGAATAAATTGGGAAATTATGAAAACTGAAATGTGAAAATGCCTCATTTTTCATTACCCCTCCAGATGCTTTTTTGTGAGCCTTGAATATTGAAAAAAAGGTGGAATTTTTACATAACATTGTTTAACCCATCTTTTTACTACTTAGATATAAAAATCCGTGATTGTTAAGATATTCGGAATTAATTCATAAATTAATTTATAACTTTTGAGGAAGCAAGCATTCAGGGCCTAAGTTTACGGCACCTAATGATAGAGTGTTAGGGAGGACAGCCCTGGTGGGAATTCGAACCATCCCTGACCTCTCGATCACGAGTCTATGCCTTCGTGACGTTATTTATAGTTACACCTATTTAAAAATTATTTTACCCTGTATAATTTACAAAAGTTATGTTTCTCACGTGTCGAAACGTTGTAGAATAAAACTTTTATATATTTAATTATTTCCGTTCCAGCAATCACGAAAAAATTTTCTCTTTTTGATTCCTCTTTAATCTAAAACAAATAGTCGATCATTCCGACTCTTTTCGCAGTTTGTAATGAATAAGAATATTGCTACACTAAGGTTCGGCACGGAAGCTCTCTGGCTATTTATTAGACTTAATTTTAAACATAAATATATACGTGACCTTTTATATTAGAACTAATTTACCTTGAGAGTCTGTAGCTGGAGGAAAGCGCTGTTCCAGTGATATGACATAATAAAATTACAATTTAAGACAGGTAGCCACTCCGAAGCGAGGAATGTGCATGGAAGGTTAATTATCTGAGCGAGTGGCAAGGGAGAAAGTAATTAGTATTCCATTGAAAACGAAAGCTTTTTAAAAATTTAAAACATCAACCTTTTATAGTTCCCAGAATACTCATCCCCTTAACGTTGCAAGGCATTCAAAAATGGAAGGGGGGTTGGAAACAGCGGCGTAAAAACCAGCTAGCAAAATGATGACAATAAGCTTGCTTTAAATAGACAACTCACACACAAGAGAATCCTGGTGGGAAACCTTTGAAGAAGCCTTGAAAAACAGCAGGCAATCGCATCCTCTGCCACTCAAATTCGCCGCGCGCGCATGCGCTTTCAGAACGGGGATCCGCTCTCTTTTGTTTCCTTCCTCCTACCCCCCTCTACCATTCGTTTTCGCATGTCGGTTTACACTGTACACTTTTTGTAGTGTTTTTTAACCTTTCTCTCATCATAGTCAACATTAGCGTATATAGCGGTTTGCATAAAGGTTTCATTCAGTGCCTTTTATGTTGAGCTCAACGCATATACCCCTGAGCCGGGCTTGTCCAGGTAACGTGGGCCTTGCTTCTTGCAAAGAGGATTACTGTGATAGACTCGCTTTCGCCAGTGGCGTTAACATCAAAACCTTTTTTTTACTTCTTTTTCTGCTCCCTCTCGCATGAAGAGATTACTTTTGGTGTCGAGTTACTCAGTAAGTACTGCTAAAGTAGCGGATTACGGGGGCCTCTTCTGTAATTGAGAATAAGTGTACAATTTCACGCCTGTGTGACGCCCTAGCAGCAGGGACTTAGCACAGCAAGCCCATGATGTACACAGTTCGATTCAGAAAACATCGAACCCTGAAATTGCTGTTATCCGTGTATGATTCGGCGACAGTACAAAATCAAATATAGCTTGCCATGCATACTTTGAACACTTATTGATTAATTCAAGGAGCTGTTGAATTTTAATTTTTTAATCCCTATAAACATCTGGAAATCATCTAAATAATGCAGGAATGATGGGGCAGATAGCAAAGTGAATAATAGTGAAACCGAACGGCTCTGAGCCACGGATCAGAACTTAGATCGGGTAAAAGACAGTCATTTCGTGCTCAGATGATCAAATATAATTCGCTGAAACATTTATTACCGTTCCCGCATTAAGACACAGTAGCTATAGAATACACTTCTGCTGTAATTAGTTCATCGAAACACTGTCGACTGAAATCTGGTTGTTTTAATGCAGCTAATTATGCTCCAGCACGTAACACAGTTACATAGCACGCTTCACCCGAGCCTAGTTACATGGATTTCGTTGTTTGTGGTAGAGAATGGTACTTGGTGCTTCAACCTTGCTACGTCCCCAATGGGTTATGTATGGGAAAGACACCGGGCGGCCAGGACCCCATGTTTACACCGACCCCTCCAAGTTGTAGCCCCTCAGAAGGTCCTAGATGGGGGGCAGAAATATTTCCCAAGCGCAAGCCACCGTCACACCGCACCAATTCACCTCACCCTGGTACTTTAGACCCTGTAAAAGAACCAACAGAATGAAATGGGAGAGCGGTAATGTTGTAAACAATAAATATTCACCCCAGCCTTCGCCTAAACCACCAGGGGAAACCAGGAAAAAACTCTATATCAGGGTGGCCGACTGTAAGTAATTTTGAACCCAGGATCGTAACTGCTCGAGAACTGAATACAGTTCATCGGAGCATTGTCCACTGAAACTGAATTTTTCTGATACAGTTTAATGAAACACCTTAAACACAGTACACGCTTTTCTACTGAACACACTTAAATGCACCTCTGAAACACTTTGCACTGAAAATTATTCATTCACTTCACTGGGCCTGTATTAAATACAACAGACATCGCATACACTTCTACTAAATACAGAATTCAATTCATTTCGTCTGAACATGTTCCATTGAATCACAATCAATTCACAAGATCACTGGAGCCGTGTGTGGACTTGCTATATACCTTCAGCACAGCTGATCGAGTTGAGTATAGCTCGTTAAAATATTGGACATAATAACGCTTTTACTTTAGGTACTAGGCTTAATTGATGTAAATTGAGGTCGGAACGTGCGATTTATGTTTTTGATTAATACTCTTAGTCTTAAAGTGGCTTACAGGGTCCATCCAAATAAGTTCACCGAATACAGCAGTTCACTGAACATTCTTGCATAATGTTTATGTGTAATTCCGTTTTGTGTATAATTCATTCGTGTCTTAGTCGCAGTATATAAAAAACCGAGTTCACTTTGTCAAGAAAATACCATTAAATATTTTTAGAGCTAATTGGGAAATTATTAACAAATTTGGGAATATAACTAGAAAAACATTTTTGACGCACAGAGGCAAACAACCTTATTTACAACACGTGCCTGATGCACCAGATTGTAATAGAACTGCAACGTTAAAAAGACAAACAAAATGTTATATTACTACTTTTCTTTTGAAGCCGCTGTTGTTTTCGTAGTGCCAAGTGCAGAACTGAAAAATTTCACAAAGCAATGTCACATACAACTCACTGACTCGCGATTGCTGAATTCACTGAATCGCAGACCATCCAATGAGTTTATGAAACACTGACAGCACCTTACACAGATACAGAAATAGTAGGATGAATTTATTATGTAGAGTCCGGAAAGTAAGTACCATTTCGTTCTACCACCGCAACGCTAGTGTTGCAGTTACACGCATGCGCACTTGTCTCTGTGGTTCATTGTCTGGCCACTGACGCCATTACAGTCGGACCGTGTTGTGTTTACAGTTGTTTGTGATCGTTCGAAATGTTTAAGACAATTTCTGATCCCGCCGACTGTGAAGTACGTTCCGTAATTCGGTTTTTGAACGCAAGGATGTTAAGTCAGCTGATATTCATCGTCAACTTGTTGAGATTTACGGTGAAAATGTAATGACAGATGAAATGGTGAGAAAGTGGGTTAGGCAATCCAATGATGGACGATCCAATGTTCATGACGTAGCACGGAGAGGGCGGCCTTCTGTTGTACTGAAGGTTTGGTTGAACAAGTGAATGAGGCAATTCGTGAAAACAAACATTTCACAATAAGAATGCTTTGTAATGTGTTTTCACAAATTTCAAAAATTGTTGTGCATGAGATTGTCACAAAGCACTTAAATTATCGCAAACTCTGTTCCCGTTGGGTTACGAAGATGCTTACAGATGTCCACAAAACGAAGCGACTTGGCATTTCTTACCCGATACAGTGATGAGGGAGATGAATTCTTAAGCAGGATAGTGACCGGTGATGAAACTTGGGTTTGTCATGTCATTCCAGAATCAAAACAATAGTCGAGGGAGGATTCCCCAAACGTTGTCAGCACGAAAAATCATGTGCATTGTGTTCTGGGACAGACGAGGCATTCTGCTTGTTGAGTTCATTCCCAGAGATGCAACCATCAATGCCGTACTTTACTGTGAAACATTGAGAAATCTTCGGCGCGCAATTCAAAATAAAAGGAGTGGAAAGTCCAGTCAAGGCATTGTGTTTGCTTTGACATCGCACGTCCCCATTCTGCTGGTCACACAAAACAACATTCAACAATTCGGTTGGGAGCAATTCAATCACCCGCCATACAGCTCCGATCTTGCGCCTTCTGACTACCATTTGTTCGTGAACATGAAGCGTGAGCTCGGAGGAAGACGCTTTGACAGCAATAACAACGCAAAAAACGGTGTTCAACAGTGGCTCTCTTCACTGGCGGCATCTTTCTTTAAAGGAGCATACAAAAGTTGATTTCCCGCTATAACAAATGCCTGAACAATACTGGCAACTATGTCGAAAAACAGATTAAGGAATGCTCTTTCATGTACAAATGAATGTTACTGTGAAAACAAATATTTTATACCTTTTTTGCCAAACCGGTACTTACTTTCCGGACACGCCTCGTAATAGTGCTCTTAATGTTGGTTTCTTTTTACTTAGCCATTTCAAGAAATTTTCAAGCAAATAACTACAATAAGTAAAACTCCAACTTCCGTCCTTCGATGGAACGTAGTTCATATTTAACGAAGTTAACGAAAAATAGCTCATTAATACGATGAACATGACTATGAGATCAAAGCATTGGCAATATTTAACCTAAACAGCATTTACGATATGTCAAAGTATTTAATAATGTCAAGAACTTTTTTAAAATTCAAAAAATGTTGTTTTTAAAACGTAAGAAACACAAAGCAATGGTAAAGACTTCTTTTTGATATGTTTCAAAAGCTTATACACTGCTAAGTGCCAATAGAAAAATCTAACATCTGGCCTGCAGGCTTTTACACTTGTTTACTGACCCGCCACTGATGGTACTGCATAGCGATATCGTGCTCGCAGCGCCGATGCCGGGAGTGATATGAATTATACATGCAGGCACTGCAACTTTAACCAGGATAGGTGCTGTTATCCTCCGCAAAGCGAGAGACTGACAGACAGACAGACAGAATCCAATAAACAAATGCGTACCTATGGCATGTGCCTGTCCCATTCCCTCCTGCGTTTATCATCTTATTTATTTCTATTTCTCAAGGTTCAAACATCCCCTGAGGGCAAGTAAGATATGCATCTCGATATAGTTTAAACTTTATTTTTTATTAGGTACTACTTTTCCTAAGGTGCCAGCTTTACAGCTGAAAATTACTCCAGGAAAATAAACAAATATCTAGGGCTGTAATATTCAGTTTTAATCTATTCTTAAAATGCCTAAAACAGGTGCTATAATCTAAAAACATGTGTACTTTTTAGGCGCATTATGGTATACTTCTGTTTCTTCCTTTACATGAAATATATTGTACAAAAAATAAATAAAGCTTTCTCTTGCATATAATTTTTTTCAAACGTTGATAGTCGATATAGAGATCAAATTATTATTACTGCAAAATTTTTATTGTTATTGAGCCATAGTTATTAGTATATTGTGCCACTGGCAACTTTCTACAGTGAGACAGAATTGGCTCCACAAATCAAAATTAAGGCGAGAAAGTAATGATAACGATGTATAGGCAACGAATGACACTATAGAAACTAAGTCAGTTTTAGCCAGTAAAACACGTATTGTAGATTGCCGTTATTGCGCTCATCCATTATCTCGAATAAATATTTTAAGTACCTTACCGTACCCTATTCCTATTTTCTTTAGTTCTTACGTAGATATGACGTTATTATGGAAGCGTTCGCGTATTTGTTTTTTTAATTGTGTTTAACGCCCGTTTTTGCTACTGAGGCACCACAGGCGGTGGACACTGACGATACATGAAATGAAATGATATATTGGGAAAGGATTTTTTTTTATTTTAGGAAAGAAACGTTCCAGACCCAAGTTTAGGGCACTTCCCCGGCATTTGCTATTTCTGAGGAATGAGAAAAACCTGGAAAAAAACCTCAGTCAGGGAGGACGGTCCTGGTGGGATTCGAACCCCAGACCTCCCGCTCACGAGTCCGCGCCTTAATGACCTTGGCCACCCGTGGCGGTGCATATTGACTGAAACACCTTGCCTGCTAACTTAATTGGAAGTACAAGGGTCAGTCAAATGAAAACGAGAAAATAATTTTATTCTCCGCAGATGGACTTTATTTTTCAAAATAATATCCACCAGTGTTTTAGGCACCTATCTCCTAGTTCACCAGATTTTTTATACCTTGTTCTTAAAAATATTTTTACTACTAGTGACACCATTGTTGCACTGCCGCAATCATGTCACCGTTCGCCGCAAACCTGACACTTTTGAACTACCGAAAATCTGGAAGTGGAAAGATGACAAGGGGGCAGTATATTTTATCCATTATCACTATACATACCAGGAAACCCCATTCGATGCCAGGGCGTACGTCGTACTCCACTGATGTTCGTACATGTTATTATCGTTGTGTCTACTCCGATTTGCAGTTGTCTACCTTGTCTAGGGATATGAATTTCTATTGTTGAAACACCTTCGGCGGCTAGAAACTGCATCACACTACGCAGCGAGAACTTAGTCCCTCTCGTTACTGTGGGCACTATCTTTGCCTTGCTGCTGCGCATAACTCCCTGCGCATACAGAATAGCCAACTCCGGACAATACAGCTCTCATACAGTAGTATCAACTTCAAAACATTCCCCTATGGTGGCGCATTACCAGATTTTTGACAGCCGGTTTCTCGTTTTCATTTGACTGACCGCCGTATGCTATGATAGGCTTCGAATAGAGCAGGTAGTTTTCTTGCCGCAGTCAAGAAGCCAAGAAACTACGGGACTTTTGGAGTTACTTTTGGCCTTTCAATTATACATTTTCTATGGAGATTCTTCACCAAGTATACCCAGTAACCCAGGTACTTGAATGTTAGAAAAAGTAATTGTATTTGTTATGTGTTTCTTTTTCATTACTTAAGAGTTTTCTTTAAAGATAACTTTATCCGATTATTTTCCAGGTAGCTTCAAGGGCAATGTGTAGGGGTATTGAAAGTCAATTAGCACTGGCAATAATTTGGAAAGTGGTACCATTCCTGTCAAAGCTTTATTATCTTGTTGCTTTATATAATGAAAAGTTTCTATGTATGTTAGATATTCATCATTGCTTTGTTGAATAAGAGTTCGTATAAACTGATAGTTTTGCAAATCTTTCTTTTCAAACTTATTTTGAGAGTATTAATCACTTTAGCAATTTATTTGGCTTTTGTCTCATAACAAGGACTATCCTGCTGCATTTTATATTATTATTATTATTATTATTATTATTATTATTATTATTATTATTATTATTATTATTATTATGTACCACTTAAAATTAAAATTGTTTCAACCTAAATATGTATGTTAAAATATCAACATGAGGCAATATAAATATGTTTTATGCATATAAATAATCAAAAATGTACATTTTATCTTCTCAAAGTTCAGTTCCTACTAATCAGTATGTATTAATGAATGTGATACAAATCCAGTGCATGGTTGTATGATACAACCATTTAAGAAATGATCTTAAATATTTTATAGCATAATGTGCATCTTCTCACGTTCACGATCCAGGAAAAAAAGTGTTTTCTTTCGGCCCGCCCGGTTTATGTAAAAGAGGAACTCCAGGGAACACGCCTAGCTGATGTAGTGTATTCAGAGGCCATCAACAGATCGGCTTGAACGGGTCGGAAGGCGAGTACTAAGCCGGGGAGATTACCGGGGTTGACAGCGTCGAACAGAATGAGGGTGCAGTGACCTGAACGTCAGTGACCCCAAAGGTCTCAGGTGAGCTTGCCACCGCCATTGTTTTCTGCTCATAATAATCGAGAGGAAACGTTTGGCCCGGGTCAGGAAATCTGGCGCGACAATGGCGAGGGGGTGGTGGCTGTTTTGTGGCGGACATGTATCGACCTTGTTCCGGGTAACACGGTGGGGTATTGACCGTGGAGGGTGTCACACGCCGCACTTGCTCCCTTCCACATTTTTTGTCGCCGCCGCCCTGACTCTAGCAAAATGTTTCGCGACAAAATCGCGCCTCGCACACCAAGTGCCTCTTGGGTATTGTTACTTTTTAGCAAAACTATGCATGAAGTGTCAAAGTGTATGTTCTCAAATCTTTTTACTTCTGTAGCTATCAACATAGAGTTTTACAACAGGAGATTGTAGAGTTTAATTCTCTTCCATTTACGTTTACTCCTCCTGCATGGTACTTTCAGTAGAAATAGAAGAGGAAGAATTAAAAAAAATATTATTCAGAGTATGCCGTCATTCCTAAGTAAAAGTTATCAGGTCTGGCATTTTTTTTTCTTTCCTCGGCATGTGTATTGCAACGTGTAAAAGGAGACAGCACACAACACTTCCAAGTTGCAGCAATTGTGATTTATACGTTGAGAAACTAAGACCCTATCAAAAAGTTTCCGGATCACAATATTGTCGTATAATCCCTTTGATTTACGTACATTATCTATTGAATTTAAAAGTTTAGTATTTGGAAATCCAGATTTCCGATTAGTTAATCTATTTAGATAATACTTCCACTGCATTCCATGCCCAATAAGACAATGAGTGGTAAAAAGTGATAAAATGAAGTTGAAACATACCTGAAAAAATCCGTTTTTAAATAAGAAAGAGCATGCATAAATGCAATAACACCATACTCTTGTATTTATAAATGTGTTGCTGGGGCACTTGAAACTACTAGCTATTAACCTCCTCCCACAATCCCCACCATTACTTACATAGCCACAGGCTACTCCTACTAGTGACGATTGCACCCCCTCCAATGCGGATATAAGAATGGGCAGCGATTCTAGCGGAATTTTAGTAGCGGACAGCTCGAAAAAAAAATAAAATTCGTAATTAATTCACACTCGCTGCGGCCTGACGGACTACGCTCGCCTCCTTTTAGTGAATATAAATTGATAGCTGATTGTGTGTTACTAAGTTATCAGGTAAATCGTTGTAGTGGTGACAACTCTCCTTTAACTCCAGCAGAACCCACGTAGTGTCAAAAATCATAAACAGCCAGTCATGGTAAGCAAATTGAGTGCAACAACAACCTAAGTGCTGGATGAACTATTCGGAATATTTACCCAATTCTCTTGTATTGCCATTGTATGTTTATTATTTAACATAATTGTGTAATTGGATAAATCTTCTAATAGATTCCTTCTTTTATTACTCCAAACAATTACCAAGGCGAAGTTATCGCTATTTAAACGTTACTATCAACTTATTTTCTGTTAATATTTCCTTAAAGATGGATGCATGACTGGGACTTAGCATCGTGTAGTTAACTGATTAGGACAAGAAGTTTTGATTAAAAAGTTACATAAACAATGCAAGTATAATGGGGGAAGAGTTTAGGAATAGAAAGTATTTAAGTAAAACTCTTACAAGACATTGAAGATGAAACCAATTTTATTATTTTTTAGCATGGTAAAAGCTGATAGGTTTAAAATTTAACGAAAATTGTATAGATAAGAAATAGTTTTGACGAGGAATAGCATTGCACTAATGAAAGATATAAAAATGACACAGTTTACAAAACGAATAATGTGGTAATCTGTTAGAAGGCAAATTAAGCACATCACGACGTAATGGAATGTGATAGCATTGTACGAGTGTTTTGGCTGAACAAAGAAAAATAAAAAATGCAGCAGAAATTGTTGTTAGAATTTTGTTTGGGACCAGAAACGCGTTTGAGGTGAGGTTTTACAAGATATTCAGTTGTAATAAAATAACAAGATAACTTTACACTGAAACATAAATATGTTTAAATTCAGAACATTTCAGAATTTTAAGAATTTGCTGTGAAACTTTATGAAAATGCATAGTATATACCAAAAACTTTGAAGTCCATGATTAGAACCAGTGTAGAAAAAATGTTTTATTAATTTTTATGCATACTAGTACTAAATGTTCAATGCAGTTCCTACCACACTTTAGTAATTAGCTTATATCCGGATTGGCAAATTTTTCAAGCTAAATGTTAGAAAACAGTGCCGTTCTTGCGCCCATTCCTTGCTTTCCGATCAACACTAGCATCTCCTGCTTACAGAGCTACGTCAGTACGGTGTGAGAGCAGTTCTTTGGCTGTGGGCTTATGCAAATCATATGTTCATGAAATGACGAGATTTAGCCAAACTGGATAGCGATTTCATTTCGCTTCGCTTCTGTTTCTCGGTCACACCAAGGAGACCCCGTTACTCATTATAACGTTAGAGTAATATTTACTTAATCAAAATGTTAGCGATGTATTTCTTTTGTAATTTGAGCAGGAACTACCTTTTCTCGTACATTTGGAGCATTAAAATTAATTCTCCAAGAACTTAGTACCTTTACTGAGCGTAAGTTATAGGGCTATAAACTTCAAGCCCTTAAATATCGAATCTCTCCCATAAATCATTAAAGAATAACATTTTTTTTTTTTGCGCTCTCGCCTTGCAGTCGATTACACGTGTTTTATTTGCTGAGTGCACGTTCGACCAGCATTAATGACCCAAGCAGCTATGTAATATAGTCACGGATAGGGCTTTCGATTGCTTTGGACTAACATCCACACACGGCTTTCCTCTTGCAGAAGCACGTACCACACGGCTACCACCATACACAGCACAAATTAATCTTGAAGGGTGCGAGAGTGTGGGTCAGTTGGCTGGACTGATGCATCCACCGCACGTACAACATACTGCCGGCAAATTGAAATATATTTTTCTCCCCATTCTTCCCTTGTCAGTCAGTGCGGAGAATTCCCATCCCAGTGGCGGGAAACGTGACGTTACAGCATTTTCCCGATACTTACATTACATTTTATGAAATCCCCTTACACCCTTTACCTTTTCTTTACCCTCCATTATATCTACTTTCACTTCCACTGACAATTTCCAGCCCTCTGTCCCTAACCCTAATACCTGTCAAGACTTTCTCCACCCACTAGTCACGTGGGTGCTGAAAGAAATAAAATAAAAAAGCGAACTATGCCCGTCGACGAATCAGCACTGTAGGCGTTTTAACTTCATTTTGGTGAAAAAATCCACGAGGACATCATCTTATGTAACCACATAAATGGAACGTGAGGTCGGCTACTTTTCTATGATTCTCGACTGTCCTTGACTAACAAAAACTAATAGCAATATGGTTTTTGTCCATTGCTACCAATTATAGCAGGTTTGTAGGAAAATTATGAGACACACAATCAGCAAGAATCCAAATTCAAAAGAGATGGAGTATTTAAAACAAATAGCTTGGTGCAAGCCTAGCTTTTTCATTATTTTTCCAAAAAAAAAAAAAAAAAAAAAAAAAGCAAACAGTAAAATGAAAGCGAGGAATGGGTTCCATTTGCTTAATAAAAGCAAAGAATGGGGGAAGGCTAAGAACCTCTCATGGGATATGGATATGGACTACTGAAATTGCGCAATGAACTGAGAGATTTCGCTGAAAGTATAATCGGGCTAAAATCTTAGTGGGGAATGGAGCAAAACAAACAAGAGTCACTAGCCATGAGGCTCATGTGACTAAAACTAGGGACATGGCAAATGGTTGGGTTTACCGAGAATACGGACTTAGAACTTGCCCCATCCGTGAGGAGAGAGAGAATATGCTGGCTGACTGGCATAAAGGTATGAAAAAATTGAAGGGAAAGTCGTGTCGCAACACTTTACGGTATCGAACAGAGGGAAATGAATTGCTGAACTTTTTATCAGGCAAAGAAGGAGAGGAAAGCCTCGGTAAATTACTGAGGAATGTGGGACAGCTCATATCTGAAAGAGCGGACAACCAGAGGGGGATAAAACTTGAGTGAGTCCTGTTGTGTGTTTTTATTTGTTTTAATTTTATTGTTAAAATATCTAAATCTTATATTTTATTATGTATTATATAATATTTTGTATTAAATAAAATAGATTCAGATTATAAAAGAATGTATGTTTTGTTGGAATTCTGCACCTTTGAGTTTTATTACAATGATGCCACTGCTGCTGCATACCGCCACGGGTGGCCGAGGTCCTTAAGTCTCGGACTCGTGAGCGGGAGGTCTGGGTTCGAATACCGCCAGGACCGTCCTTCCTGACTGAGGTTTTTTCCAGGTTTTCCTCAGTCCTCATAAATGGCAAATGCCGGGGAGGTACCGTAAACTTAGGCCTGGAACCATTCCTTCCATAAAAATCCTTTCCCAATATATCATATCTCATGTATCATCAGTGTCCATCGCCTGTGGTGCCTCTGTAGCAAAAACGGGCGTTAAACACTATTTATTCATTACTGCTGCTGCATAAACACACGGCCTACTTTTGGCTTTAAATGTCAAGTACAGTTTTAATCAACGCCTATGCATAGCTATGGAGAGCTTAAAATGGCCATCATGGGGTCTAATACGGACTTCTAAATACTCCTTCATTGATTATTCCTACTTCCTTAATCTCTCACATATTCCAAGTGTCTTCTGGACTGTTGCATTGCTATCAGTATATATTTAAGGATAACGGTGGGTTAACTTTTGAAAATATCAATTTTACAAATGTATACCAAAGATTTATGATGTTACTTCAAATGAACTTTTGTATCCCTTATGATAGAGTTTGTCTTACAGAACCAAATCCAATTATAATATGCTCACACAGCACAAGGATGTTGCGTTATGACAAATCTGAATTGCTTTGCGCCACTTACAAATGGAACTATGCGGATTACAAATCTCTAGCTTGGCTGGGCGTTGACCATCCCTATCTCGTAGTTAAGAAGTTACAGTAGATATTTGCCATACACTCAAATAGCTGAAAATAACCAATGCATAAAATGAATGAATTAATATATAAGAAAGACGAAAATAATTATACATTATAAATTGATATGAAATAATAAATTCAGCACTTAGGAACATCAACTAATGGCAAATGCAGAAAAAATATTAATAGGTATATTATATAAAAATAATCTTCACATTTATAATAAGGGCAAAATAAATATAACGTTACCTGGAAATGTATCAATTAGTACGATAAATGACAGACATTGACATAGTTAATATTCTTTAGCATTTTGATCCTGAGTAAGAAATAATAATTGAAATGAATAAAATTAAACTTAGAAATCTAATTCTGCTTACTAAATAAATTAAAGGTAATTGAACCTCTGCCTACCTATCTTATCTTGAGACAATGAATTCCAAGACCGAACACCAACTAGAAACTCAGTACAGAGGTGTCTGATGATATGATATTGATCGGATGAAATTATATTTGATCGTCTGTCACATTATATTGGAAAATCACAAGCTTGAAGCGAGAGACAAGGTTATGGTATAGCAGACAGATACATGGACAAATAGCCTTGTAAAAATTAATCGAAAATGAAAATTTAAAATTCCCTGGGTTTTAACATACTTAAGTCAATTGGTTTTCTAAAATTTTAAAATAAATTTATATTTTTATACCTATAATATCTATAAATGCTCTTAAGTGTTAATTTAAGAATGAAAGATATGAAACCATAGGTCCTGTAAAATGATAATGACGCCCAAATTGTTAAACCCAGACGATGTCAATGCTTTTATAATGCTAAAACAATTTTATACAGAGGGTGCCAAAGAATTTACACACACTTCAAACGAAGAAAAAAACTTGCTCAAAGTGCGCACCATCGGCTTCGATACACTTCTGAGTACGTTAAACTACTGATTGACAAACATTTGCGAAAGTGCCCTCAGCGATTGCAGCACACGCCGTTTCAATTTCTTCCCGAAGTGCTGTCAGTGTAGCTGATTTTCTACGGTATACAACATTCTTAAGAGTTCCCCATAGGTAGAAGTCCAACGGGGTAGATCCGGAGAACGCGGTGGAAACTCAATCGGGCCTCTTCGTCCTATCCAGTGCTTTGTATCCAGTGCGCAGGGCTTGTTGCTGTGCGAGGTCTCCCAGATCTGCCCTTGTAAACATCGCATACGGTACCATGAGTCTCAAATTTGTTTGCTCGCATTGGCGGTTTCTGTTCTGTACACGCGTCTCCATTGCCTTTGAATTTCAACAACATTCTCGGTTTTCCAAAACCACTTCAAAATTGCTTTCCACTGTTCAAACGATAATCTTGGCTCCATTTTGTTGTAGAAATGCTAGCATAACATAATGTGAGTCACATCTGTTTACAGAACATCATACGATAATCTTTATTTGTCCATTGTTGATTTATCTGTCATGTAACAACGTTATCATAATGTATGTGAGTCACATCTGTTTACAGAACATCATACTACACATTACTGTTGTTTTTCTGTCCAACTTTGAAATATATTAATTAGACATCTACTGTAAAAGTGTGCATATAATTTTTTGGCCTCCTCGATACTTATTTCACAAACTTTATTAATCATTCAATAATGAATTCCTTTGGTACACAATGAAAGTGGCCTTATAATAGTCTGAGACGAGAGGGTTGAGTACCCTAAACTCTTAGTCCACCAACACCTTTCCAATTACTTCAATAAAGCTAATTTATCAGGAACACAAAAATGTGGCGGTGCTCCGTCTTGCACATATCACACTTTATTAATTATGGAATTTCTTATAGCAAAACACGCAAGTGCTCAGTCAAAAAAGTGCAATATAACGCTTATAACAATCCATTAGGTAAAACGAAAAATTCGACTAATTTGAAACATTATTCCAGCCTATATATGAATGCTGATCTATTTCTGGTTTCTTGCTTTCAAATCTGTATGAAAAACTTTAGCCACTGCATCCTATTCCTGGCAAGCACATACTTGAAATTTTGGCGATTTTGAGAATCATCTTTAAAAATGCTTAGACACTTAGAAATAAAAAAGTCTCTGTAACTTATTAGTTTCATTTTCCTTTCTTTTGTAATGTCCTTATATACCATGCTGTTTTAATCATTTTGTGTCAAACACCTCATGTCTAACAGAAAATATGGATACAATTCTTTTAATTTACCTTTTGTTGGCAATGATTATTTCCCTTTAATATTATATCTTCTTGTTTTATATATAATTTCAGTTGTAATTTAATTTGGAGTGGAGGTTTTAAGTATATTTGAGATGAGCAAATAATAAAACTCATTTTCAATTAAAAAAATAAAATTGTAAAACTCTTTTATGAGTAAATGATACAAGGTAAAGGTTTTAATTCAATGTTTTTCCTGTCAAAAAGTACAATTATTGGCATTGTGACAGAAATGGATAAATTGTAAAGATAAATGTGCTGATAATGTGTATTTCTGTAATATTACGCATGTCTATTTATCTCTTGATGAATAAGTAAGACTATTAATTTTAGTACCAACGACGCTAAAATGTGACAACTGCGAATAAAGGAATAATAATTGCATGAAAAATGAAACAAAATGGATTTTTATGGTAATAATAGATATTCTATTGCTAAAGCTGGAATTGAAACTGATGAGTGAAACCCAATTTCTAATTTTTCATCACATCAACTTTTCCGGTTGAAAGATTGGTAATTAATGGGGAAAAAATGGCCAATTTGAGTGTGTCTCTCTAAATAAAATAAAACCGAAACATTTCACTTAAAATGTATTCTGAAAGCATTATGTAAACGAAAGAAAGTAATTAAAGGTAGATTTTTCCAGCTTCATAGTTAAGCATGCTTTTTTGCTTATTTATCTACACCAAAAAATCAATTATTAGATAAAAGAGGCTTATGCAACAAGATACTCAAATTTATTGGCAGAGGGGAGTCAAAATAATTTTCCTTATAAATTTTAATTAATAAAATATTATTTTAATACTAGAATTGCCAACATTACTTACCGGGACTGCAGCTCCGTTTAAGACGGCTAAACAGAGTGAAATGTACTATGTTACGATGACCTTTTCGGTGCATTTGCGTTCCGTTGTAGAACTAAAGTTATCTCTGTTGTATAGTTCTCTTTTGTCTGTACATTTATAATGTTATAGCAATTTTTTTCACACATCATAAACCTAAACCAAATATTTTTATTTTTTATAGCTTTAACGTCTTTTGTTAAATACAAGAAAATTCGTAAGTAGCCTTTTATCATTTACATGGCTTAGGAGATTCCATACTGAAAGTTGTATGGGAATTACCAACAAGCACACCACTAACGCAACATTCCTTTAATTGCATCTCGTTGAAATATTTCATCGAATTTTTCAACAGCAAAAGCCTGTTATCTCTCCCTTCTGTGCAGAATCGTAAGGAATGCTAGAGAGAGGATTTCTTGCCTTGCTTAAGGAATGAAAACTTGCTTTGTCGTCGGGAGCAAAAGATAAAGGATTTGTGTACATCCTGATCTCTGATAGAGCATTCATGCAGTTAAATTCAACACGTCCCTATACTATCCGAAAGGGATTTATTGCTTAATTTCTTCTAAGTAGCGTGAATACCAAGTGGGATGGTTCAGACGATAATACTAAACTCGCATTCAGGAGGTTTCAGGTTCAGTTACCTAGGAATGATCAGCTTGGCATTGGGTTTTTCGTGGTCTCTCCTGGTCATTTAAGCCAACTAAATGAATATTTACGAGGGTAGGTTCATAAGTTTCCCGCCTAACCATTTTATAGGTGAGCTAAAAACAAAAATTGTATTTCTGTTTACAATATAGTTACCCTTTATTTCAGTACACTTCTCACGTTTATGAATTAACATTTCAATCCTCCACCCCCAAAAATAATCAGAAGTCTTGTCTGCAAAATGGACATAAACAGCATCCATCACTTGAATTTCCTTCCTCGAAGGTCCTTCTTGAGTTTTGAGAAGAGGAAATAGTCACTGTGAGTTAGATCTTGACTGTAGAGTGGATGGTCGATCACCTTGAAGCCACATTTCTTCACAGCTTCCTTTGCAACAAGAGCTGTGTGCACAACGCGTTGTCGTGAAGAAGGCGCACACCACCACTCAGCTTTCCTCTTTGATGAAAGCACGTAGTCTGTGCAGTAGGTCAGCATAGTACTCCCCATTTACTGTGGTGTTCCTCTCCTTGAAGTCAATGAAGAGTATTCCTTCACAGTCCCAAAAGATTGTGATCATGATCTTCTTGGTTGACTGAGTGATCTTGGCCTTTAGAGGCGATGCTTCGCCAGGTTTACGTCACTCTCTTTTGGACAAGGCATCATAGTAGAGGATCATAGTTTCATTTCCTGTGCCTGACAACAGATGACTCGTTGTTTCTTGTGAACTGCGGAAAGAAGTCTATGCATCCATGTTGCACTGACCTTATTCATATTTATTGTTGTTTTAGAAAGGCTCAACCTTGCTGCTATTTCTGTAATTTTGAGCCGCCGGTCCTCCATAATTTCTGCTTCCACAAGAGCGATGCTTTCAGGAGTGAGCATCTCCAATGTTCCAATGTTCCACCTGAACGTTCTTCGTCTTCAATGCTTTCTCGACACATTGTAAAAAATTTAGCCCATTCTTTTACGGTAGAATATGAGGGGGATGCTTCCCCATGTATACCGTTTAATAGCAGTTAATTTCATCTAGAGTAAGTTCTTCTTTTGTGAAGAACTTAATAACGGCGCGATACTCCATTTTGAACATGTCACAATCTTCTACACATAGCCTTCTTTATGAAACTATATCTGAGCAACTAAACACAGCGGAGCGGAAGTTACCGCTACAATTATTTACTTAACATATAAGGTATGACATCAAATAAGGGTTTGTAAAGGCGATACTCCTTATGGCGAAGCTGGAAATTTATGGATCAACCCTCGTATTATAGATATCGTTATACTTTCAACTTTTAGGCACATTGCATTAAAATATCGTATTCTTTTTCCTCGGCAAATATTGAAAGTGGCGTTAAAACCAGCTCTCAATTTATTTACTCTTATAAACGACTCCCTTTTTTAATATTGTTTAACGCTCGTTTTTACTACTGAGACATCACAGGCGGTGGACACTGATGATACATGAAATGAAATGATGTATTTGGAAAGGATATTCTTTTTAAGGAAGGAAACGTCCCAGGCCTGAGTTTAGGGTACCTCCCGGCATTTGCCAATTATGAGGACTGAGGAAAACTTGGAAAAAACTCAGTCAGTGGTGGGATTTGAACCACAGATCTCCCGCTCACGAGTCCGCGCCTTAACGACCTCGGCGACCCGTGGCGATAAAACGACTCCATGTGGGCGCTCGTGACGTCAAAGTAAAGCTGGAAGTAATTGCGTGCACTGTTAGGAAAAGGAAAGGAAGTAGTATCTGTTCAATATTGTTTTGAATAACGTCTATACCAGAGAAATGCAATAATTAGAACAATTAAGTTAGGTTTAGAGCTCTTTATTGCGGTTCGATGCAATTCGGGAAGCGAAGGTTTCTCTTAGACTATTTTGCATATCTCGTGCTCCTCTCAGCAGATATCAAACTTAAGCACATAAAGTTTATTATATCGCGCTTTTCCCGTCTTTGAAAATCTACTATGCCCAAATCATAATAAATTAATATTTACTAAAGTAACTAAACGAAGGAATGAAACCAAAAGTCACCAAATTCAGTATTTTAATATCTAATAAAGATAGCCATTCCTGACACCCCTGAAATCTGTCTTATTTTCACATCAATGTAAGGGGTTTCTTAAGTACTTAAATGGTTCAAACATAGTCTCTCTAGTAGTACCCAAACTGTTTTCATTGTTGCAGCATGAAGTGGTCTTGAAAGAAACTGTTGTTTCCGAAAGTACTTGCAATGAGGACCCTGGGACAATTTTGAAGCTGTTGAAATAGCTTGGAATACTTTGGAATTTTATATGCCGTACTATACTTAAATTGGTACAGTTGCTGAAAATGTGAGAATTGACCGTCTTAACTAAATTCAAATCAACAAGGAGAGACCGCCACAGGTGGCCGATATCGTTAAGGTGCGTACTTGTGAGCGGGAGGTCTGGGGTTCGAATCGCATCAACACTGTCCTCCCTGACTGAGGTTTTTTCCAGCTTTTTCTCAGTCCTCATAAATGGCAAATGCCACGGAGGTACTCTAAATTTAGGCCTGGAACGTTTCCTTTCTTAAAAAAATATCCTTTCCCAATATATCATTTCATCTGATGTATCATCAGTGTCCACCGCCTGTGATGTCTCGGTAGTAAATATCGGCTTAAAAAAATAATAAAGGAGAGGTAGAAAGTCTAAAGCGAATCAGCAGAATTCATTTGAAAAACCACAAGCCATAAGTATTTTATATAGGCAGTTTGAGGGTGTCCAGAACATTTATTGCATGAACGCCACTTGGAACTTTTCGTCAAATTGCTCACCTCTAGTGTGTCGGAGAGGGTCTACTACGAAGGTACACTAAATGTACCTCTAAACATACACATTGCAGGTGAAAAAATCTTAACAACCAAAGAGAACTTTGTCCACCAGAATGAATTAATATATGCCACAATTGTGAAGATGGGTTCAGTGCGGTTAGGATCATTTTACAACACCCTGCAGAAGAAACATTTTGTGAAAAGGGCTCAAAACAAAACAGACATTCCTGAAGAAAGGTGTGCATATTCCCAAACAATCAGGGCTCAACGGTCAACAAGGGATCTTCCAGTAAAACTGTGCACAGCTCACAAAATCAAACCAAGGTAATTTGCTGCAGTTCATCAGTCATAAAATAATTTGGTCACATCTCAACTCCTTCGGTTTTAAGTTAGTACATTTTGGGGATGAAATGTTGAACAAAGTTTAGCCCATACATTTTGGGTCAAACCAAGGTAATTTGCTGTAGTTCATCAGTTATAAAAATTTGGTCACTTCTATAACCCCTTTGGTTTTAAGTTAGGACATTTTGGGACAAAATATTGCACAAAGTTTAGCCCATTGAAAAATCATGTGATAGAGATGGGATGTCAAATGCGAAATCTTAATGCATTTCAATCTTTTTTCGCAGAATTTATATTTACCCTACTCCGTTTATAGGAGTATATCCCCTGGCGCTTGCAGCAATGCCTGAGTCAGTTGACTGTCGGGAAGCCATTTATTCTGATCACAATAGAGTAAGAGACTCCCTGAATGGATGGTCAGTTCTATATCGGGGCTGCCTTGATATAACAAACACAGAAGATACAGACAGAAATTATAAATGGAATGAAAATGAATGGTGGCATGAAATACAAATCCGTGCCTGAAAAATACAAAACCGACCTTTCACTTTCTAAAATAAGCTCAGGAAGAACAGAATTTCAACCTGGAACCTTCCGAATATTTGTCCCACACGTATCGCTCGAGTCAACCCGTTCGGTGAGGCTTTTTAATAGTGTTCAGCACTGGTTTCTATTACAGTGGCATCACAGGCACTGAACATTGATAAATGTGATTTGAGATGATGAATTGGGGAAGGAATTGTGGTAAGGGAACTTTCTGGCCTGATTTTAGAGTATCTTACCGGCATTTCCCATTGATGCGGACTGAGAAAACCCGGAAAAGGCCTCGGGGAGTAGCGAAATTCGAACCGCAAACTTCCGTTCCTTGGGTCATGCTTTAGTAATCTCGACTCCCTTGTCGATGGCTTGTGTTAAATCCAAAATGCATCTTATAAAATTAATTTTAATAAATCGTTATGCAAGTAATTTAGTGATTTATATTTTATAGGCTTTTATTGTTCAATTATTCTTAAAATCTTTCAATGCATTTCTGTATGATTAAGTATAATCTACATAACTTAAAAAAATACTAGTATTTTAACTTAAATGCATCAGTTGCATTCATGTTGAAAATGTATCGACGCATTTGTTGAGGCTCTAATGCTTTTTTATTTTTTGCAGGTGAGTCCTCTGTACGAGACATTTCAGTGAGTAAACCTATAAACATAGTTTTTATGAAAGTACTTTTGTACAAATTGTTGGTACACTTGATATGGACATTTGCTTTTATATCTTCCACAAGAAGGAAGACCAACATGTTCTAATTTAATAATATACTGAATGTTATCATTTCAACGTAGTCTCCATTTGGTCAATATATTTTATAAAAGTAGTTTTAATAAATTGAAGGGTTTTATGTCTTAAATTTCCTTCTTATTTTTTCCCCCAAAATTTGAGTTACTTGCTAGCTCCTCGCAAGTGACCCTTAAAACTATAAATAGTTGAGTACTACTGGGATCAGAATTTCGTGAATATGGGAGATGGTCCGTTAACAGCAAAACTGAATGAAATAACAAATAACACTCCCTGATTAGCATCACTTTAAAGTTTGATTCTTAAAAGTTATCACGAAAGGGCTGTTGTTTCATTTTATTACTTAATACTGATACATTATTTTCTATGTTCAAATTAGGATTTTCTGCTCGTATATTGTGTAGCAAGGTAAATATTTTGAATAGGGGAACTAACAGAACCTAATATTTACTTTTAATACTGTGATTGAACGTTTATGCTTTGCATGTTGAATTTATAGTTTCAAGTAAAGTTGAAATCTATTGTTCACGTATATACAGATGGTGCCAAAAATGTATACACACTTCAAGCAAAGAAAAACTGTGTTAACATAACAAAACTGAATTCACACCAAGAGAAAATGATGACTTTTAGACTTTTACAGTTACAACAGTTGTTCAAAATGCCCACCATCGGCCTCGATACACTTCTGAGTACGTTGAACTACTGATTGAGCAACGTTTGCGAAAGTGTCCTCAGCGATTGCAGCACATGTTTCAATTTCTTCCCGAAGTGCTGACAGTGTAGCTGGTTTTCTACGGCACACAGCATTCTTAAGATTTCCCCATAGGTAGAAGTCCAACGGAGTTAGATCCGGAGAACGCGGTGGAAACTCAATCGGACCTTTTCGTCCTATCCAGTGCCTTGGAAGAGTGTCAACAAGGCGCGCGCGCACACCTTGGTGGTAATGTGGTAGTGCACCATCGTATTGAAAGTAAAATTCCTCATTTCCATAGAGTGCGAATGGTGGGTAAGACGGAAATGCTACTCACGTTGACGGTTCTGTTCTGTACACACGTCTCCATTGCCTTTGAACTTCAACAACATTCTCGGTTTTCCAATACCACTTGAAAATTACTTTCCGCTCTTCAAACGATAATCTTGGCTTCATTTTGTTGTAGCAACGCTGGCATAACGTAATGAGAGTCACATCTGTTTACAGAATATCATACGATACTTTTGACTTCATTTGTACATTGTTGATTTGCCTGTCACGTAGCAACGCTATCATAATGTATGTGAGTCACATCTGTTTACAGAACATCATACTACACATTATTGTTGTTTTTGGGCTAACTTTAAAATATATTAAATATATGTCTACTGTGAAAGTGTGTGTACATTTTGGCACCCTCGGTATATATATATATATATATATATATATATATATATATATATATATATAAGGACCACCTGACAGTTTCCCCCATTATGCATCCGCTCTCTGCTCGCTAGCAACTCAAATGCCTTGTAAGTAGAGAATGTTAATGTACAACATCGAAAACATTTCACTCTATAAGTGCATAGGGGTGTTAGACAAACAGAACATGGGGTTACAGAAGTAAAATGTCTAAGTCATAAGTAATTGAAGTAATTGCAATTCGGTGCTCAGAAATTCGTAATAAAATTAAATAGCGCTAACATTTGTATTAGAATGACTTCACGCCTCCTTAATAACCGAAATTAATCTGGTTGTTAATAACCAATGAACAGCGTTTTCACAATTTACTGTGTTAAAATAATCTGTAAAATCCCAGGCTAAACACATGATTGCACAGCACTGCATCGATGTGTTAATAGGAAGTCATTATTAGAAACAAATTGCGATTCTGCATTTTTCCCTAACGTTGGAAGATATCTGTCATTTGTTTCATGCGGCATTTGTTTATTTACATATAACCAAAAGCTATACGACAAAATAATTGTTACTTTCTCCCTGACTTTTCTAATGTACGATCAACGATGTTTTCCTGCCAGGGCGTAACAATAACTGTATATGCTCTTGAATAGTCACAATTCAGAAATAAAGTGCATATAGTTGTTCGTCAAAATGTGCCGTGTTTACCCGAATCAATTGCGGCATTGAACGTAATACACATCCCAAATTTAAAACTGAAAATCATAAACAAAGTTTTTGTAATGTTGTACAGCGTCTTAGAGATAAGCCCGTCTGATTCATAAAACGATCAAAACATAGAATTTATAAGTGGCCTATGTGTATCTTGGAGCACATAGTACAAAATCCAACACTCGTGCTGTTTCCAGGACAGTTGGCTTAAGTTGAAGAAGAAACGGTTATTTCTTATGGTGTCACTAGTGAAAGGTTGCCATTTTTCCTTTCTTTTCTTGTTACGAATTCCAAAAATTATTCTTCAAGGTCAGGATGTCTTCCTATGAGACCTATGACATACATATGAGACCTATGACCCATTATTGCATAGAGCGCTTGAATAGTTGGTAGTCACGAAATTGAGAACAAACATTCAAGCGTAAAGTAACTCTTTTTTTATGTAAAAAATGGTAACAGAAAGACAGGAAGAGAATCCAATGTAACTGAGAGCAACGTTCACTTGTGGTGGCAACAGAAATTCGCAACATTTGCAACAAAAGCTAGTGGGCAGATCGTCGTGTGACAACAACCCAAGGCCACTTTGGTCTCGCACAAGCCGATCTGACGACATATCAAACGAGAGGAGAAAGTTATTTTGGAGGATCGTCGAAAGAGTGTTGGAACACATCGCCTCCAAAGTTGGCATTTCTGTGGGATATGTGCACACAATCCTGCGTGAAGACCTGAAAATGCGAAAAGTGTCCTCCAGGTGGGTGCCACGAATGCTGACGGATGACCACAAGGGCTGTGCGCGTAGCATGTTGCCAGACAATGTTAACGACATGAATGGGACGTTCTCTTCATCGATTGTGACATGAGACATAGATGCCGTTTTTCAATTCTGAGGTTAAGTGCCAGTCTGCTCAATGGAAGACGCAGATTCACTCAGATTTTCCACTGGTCAAAACTGAAGCGTTCGCAGCGACCATGGAATCATGACGTCGACGTTGTGAAAAACGTGAACGGCGGCAGGGAGATTGCGTCGAGAAATGATAGCATCTCATAGCTATCTATAGTTGTAATACAAAATCTCTAAGTTACAGGAACTAACTGAAAATTCTGGCACTAATCAAAACAATGAAATAAAACATTACATCACCTTAGTGCTGTGCCTAAAAACTTCAAAGAACTTTTTTTTTTCAATTTTTATTGTGTGCAGATTTGGTCAAATTAAATAATCAACAAGAAAAGGGAATAAATGAATTTTAGTGATTAATACTGTTCCTTGTTGATAACATTTTCTTCCAATTTGACAAACAGGAATGTTTTTGACTGGAAAACAAACCATCATGAACAGCAATGTTTATTGTTTAAATGACTTTCTTGAGAATTTTCTTTAAATCTTAAAACTGTATGGAGATATTTGGGGGCTGTGATGCGAATTTTATACTGTCTTTTAGTAATTACATGAGCTCAGTTTTGTTCTGATATTGGAAAACTAGATTCATCTTACCAAAAATTGCTACATTTTTTTTTTTGCAAAGATATAAACTTTGCGTTAATATTATTACAGTTACATATGTTTGATCTTCTCCAGAAATTCGCAAGTAATGATTCTCAATAATAATAATAATAATAATAATAATAATAATAAAATGAAAAAGTACTTTCTCTATATATATATCTACAACGTCAACTTTTTGGGGAATGAAGACAGGGCATGTTTTGGAGCTGTGGCTTTAAATGATGACACCAGCATTCATTACAATGGAATGTAGTAACTTCACAATGTCGTCTGAGATTTTTTATTTATTTTTACTCATTGTTTTCCCTAAATAAGAAATTGTGGTATCCAAACAAGCAATGATAATGTATTTTATTCATGTTGAATCTAGCTGCAATGAGTGTTCGGTTGTTATTATTATGTTCACGTTCTCTTATATAAGATAATCAACAGAATTTATTTGATAGATGTGATATCTTAGTTCGTTCATCCTGGTCATGATGTAACCGGTAATTAGGGTGAAGAGGGTTAATTTATCGGACGCTTTTCTTATTTACAAAAACATTTTTTTCCCAATTTTCCGATTTCTTCTAATGGTTTGGTTAGCCCTTGTGTACCCAGCAGTCCGGAACCAATAATTGACAAGTTGATTTTTAAACTGCATGATGAATTGATTCCAGAATATCGCAGCTTTGTGCCAGTTAATATTTGCATATGAAAGAGGTTTTGGGAAAGAGGAGGGGCAGGGTGTAGTTGAACCAAATGGTTGGTGAATCTTCAAACAGCTCCCCTTCTATACGCAAACGCGTAAAAATAATAATAAATTTTCAATCGGTAATAAACTGGAACTGAATTTCAATTAAAAGAATGCTGATCAGTGAGGTGGAGGGGGAAGGGATTGTTGTTTTACTTGCACCTCATTTCGAAAAAAAAGGGGGGGATGCGGAAGGGCTGTAGTCTATTCACTCTCTTTTGAATGATTGGAAAGTGTTTTTATTTTTTCTTTCCACTCCAACACTTTTTTTTTATAAAAACATTTTCAGTGTTGTGTTTGTATTACATTAAAATGTTAATTTTCTGTGTGTGTGTGGGTGTGTTTTATTTAGAAAGACCAAATAGGTTCAGAGGATTCTTGTGTAAATAACGCCCTACCCCGTCCTTCTCTTTTCCCATCGCACTGATTTGACATCACTATTGCATGAAATTCAGTTAGAGAAACAAAATCCACCTCTGTAATCCAAATTTCTGTTGCGTTATTTTTATGCATAAAATCATGAATTTTTATGAGTTACCTTTCAAGGCACAATGGAGTTTGAAATTAGAATCGATGAAAATGAACTTGTCATGCTGGCATGAGACGTAATTATATTGGAGGTTTGATACACTGGGGATTTTACACACATAACAAGGATGAAAAAATTAGAAGCATTTTGCAATAAGATAAACAGGAAGAAAATATTGACTTCAATGGCTTGAATATACCTGACTTATAGTAATAACATGGTTTAAATTTTTAATATCTACTTGAAAGATGATGCTCATGGAGTACTGGTGGCTCAGTGCTTCGGAAAAGCGAGGCGAGGAAAGCGGTTGGCAGGCACAGTGCAACGTAAACATAAAATAAAGAGGGTAGGATCAAAACTTTCCGGCATAACCCGTTTTAGATATGATAAAGACAAAAAATGGGCATCAACAGCATCCATCACTTCTTCTTCACACTTAAATTTCCAATCTCGAAGGTTTTTCTTGAATTTTCAGAAGAGGAAATAGTCCCTAGAAGCTATATCTGGGTTGTAGGGTGGATGGCCGATCTCCTTGAAGCCACATTTCTTCACATCTTCCTTTGCAACAAGAGCTGTGTGCACAGCCTCGTTATCGTGAAGAAGGCGCACACCACCACTCAGTTTTCCTCGCCTTTTCTCTTTGATGGAAGCACGTAGTCTGTGCAGTAAGCCAGCATAATACTCCTCATTTTACTGTGGTGTTCCTCTCCTTGAAGTCAATGAAGAGTATTCCTTCACAGTCCCAAAAGATTGTGGTCATGATCTGCTTGGTTGACTGAGTGATCTTGGTCTTTAGAGGCGGTGCTTCGCCAGGTTTACGCTACTTCCTTGATTCTCTTTTGGACAAGCGATCACAGTAGATGACTATAGTTTTATCTCCTGTAACAATGGTTTGCAGAACTTCTCTCTTTATTGCCAAGGCAGAGCTCCAAAAATGCCTGACAACAGACGACTCTTTGTTGCTTTTGGACTGAGGAAAGCAGTCTAGGCACTAACCTTATTCATGTTTTAATGTTCATGAATAATTCGAAGGGTTATTGTTTTAGAAAGGCCCAACCCTGCTGCTATTTGTGTAACTTTGGGCTGCCGGTGTAACATAATTTCTCCTTCCACAAGAGCTAGGGAGACAACTGTTGTGTATCACTCTGCAGTACATCTTCAAGGGGAATTTTTGCCACATGACCACTAATGAAAAGTGTCACCATAACTTTCCTCCCCACGCCCCTTGCTGTCTTGACATTCGCTGGGGTTCTGCCACCTGGGAAGATTCAGTTTGAAGTCTTTTGATATGTTTTATTTACGGACGCTCTTTAACAACTGAGATCATCAGCGTTCCATTTAATTCAGGGCGTGAAAGGACCGAAAATTTTTGCTCAGATGCCTCTTCTTTCGGGCTTGGGGTTCTTTTATATCCCGTAAATCTACGACACGGACCCATGGTTTTATTTCCCTTCCGAAGGAAGCCATACTTAGTTTATACACCCGAAAAAAATCCATCAACCCTTGTCGGGAGTGAACCCGCGATCTTAGGTTGAGGGGACAAGTATGGTTACGTCTAAACCACCAGGACCGACAGATACAAATAGTAAATATTATTTCACTTTATATAGATTAAACTAATAATAATAATAATAATAATAATAATAATAATAATAATAATAATAATAATAATAATAATGTAAATGCTGCTATTGGTGTCAAAATAGTATAATATAAATTATTGTGCAGAAAACCAATTATTTGTTTTAATCGAAAACCGTATTGTAAAAGGTTGGTTGTATTGCAGTATTGTAAACTACTGTCAGAGAAACTCATTGAAAAGTGACGAAAATTTTATTGTGCAAGTTTGTAAATAGCAATCAGAGCTGACAATTAAAGACGTTGCATTAATTCTTTGCAGCACTACTTAACCATTTGGAGACATGCACATATATTTGTTAACGATGGGATAGAAATAACGTGGAACACATTATAGATTGAACGATGAGCTAGTGGACACCGCCACGGGTGACTGAGGTCGTTAAGGCGCAGATTCGTGAGCGGGAGGTCCAGGGTCGAATCCTGCCAGGACCATCCTCCCTGACTGAGGCTTTTTCCAGGTTTTCTTCAGGCCTCATAAGGAGGTACCCTAAACTTAGGCCTGAAACGTTTCCTTCCTTAGAAATAAAATTCCTTTCCCAATATATCATTTCATCTCATGTATCGTCAGTGTCCACCGCCTGTGGAGCCTCAGTAGTAAACACGGGCGTCAAACACCATACCCATTTTGTCATGTGTCCGTGCAGTCCTTCTAACACAGGGCGACTTGGGCAACAGGATATTTTATCCTGTTGAGTGTTACGGCCATATGAAGACGAAACCAGGCTAAGATGTTTTGCTAACCTGCACGGCTGCATCAAGTTGCTAGGGCCCAACACCTTCAAACGACACGGTGCACCACAGCGCAGACAGACAGTTTGAAATGAATACTGATACCAGTCTGATGAGTTGACATTGTTTTTACGTACAGGTTTTCATTGGTTAACGGTATACGTGCTTTGATTTTGTCTGTTTCTATAATAGCAGCGTGGCCCATCAATGCCTGCTGTCTAATAATCACTGTGACGATGTAACTGAAGAAGTCACCGCGGGAACTCTTAGCTTTGGGTCATTACTTGCCCTATTGGATTCTGAATTAAACTTTTATAGGATTGATTTCTATCGTCATTTTAATTGTTCTGCTCCCTTTACCACAGCCTGTGATTACTGGACTGCATTTACGCACACCTTGTACAGTGCGACAACCTTCATTGATCAAAACGTTGCGCCGTCTGTTGATTGTTGGAGTTGCTTAACACAACCAAATACTCTTGAGAACAGAACCAATTTGCTGTCACTTTCTCTTCTGCGCTACAAACGCCACTTCAACGAAGCTAGTGCATCAACAAGTGCGACGTGGGAGGACGGCAGTGCCTCACAGAGACGTCCAAAGACTGCGGCGGATAGAAGTGGGCAAATTAAACACAAGCTCTTAGTCGACTTGGCTAAGCATAGTGACGTCAGTTAACAAGTAACAAGTGCAATTCAAACTCACTTGAGTAATCATTACGAATAGCAAAACTATAGCGTTCTGCACTCCATTGGCCAGAACGGAATATGTATTCACTTATTACAATTATACTTAACGCTACATTTGCAAAAAAAAAAAAAAAAAAATGTTCTAGAATATCGTATACCCCATTTACAGACATGATATTCCCTCTTTGTTGTACACTTTTGTCTTCTTATAATAACATATAATGCGTTTTTGTTATGTTTTGTTTTGTATTTTCCGCTTCCTTAGTGTGGAGGCTAGAGGATAAGTTTCCGACCTCGGCGATAAGGATTATCGCCTTCACAAAAGCTTTATCTGATGTCATACCTTATCTGTTAAGTAAATAACTGCAACTGTAACTTCCGCCCGGCTGTGTTCAGTTGTTCAGATATAGTTGCATAAAGAAGGCTATGTGTAGAAGATTGTGACATGTTCAGAATGGAGTTTCGAGCTGTTATTAAGCTCTTCACAAAAGAAGGACTTACTCCAAATGAAATTAAACAGCGATTGGACAGTTTATAGGGGAAAGCATTCCCCTCATATTTTACCGTAAAAGAATGGGCCAAACGTCTTCAAATGGGCCGACAAAGCATTGAAGACGAAGAGCGTGCAGGTCGGCCCTTGGAGGTGCTCAATCTTGAAAACATCGTTAGCACTTGCGGGAGAATTTATGGAAGAGCGGTGACTTAAAATTATAGAAATAGCAGCAAGGTTGGGCCTTTTAAAACAACAACAGTCCCTAAAATTATTCATAAATATTTAAACAGGAATAAGGTTAGTGAGTGCCCAGACTTCTTTCCTCAGTCCAAAAGCAGCAACGAGTCATCTGTTGTCAGGCATTTTTGGAGCTCTGACGTGGCAACGCAGAGAGAAAAGTTCTGCAAACCATTGTTACAGGAGATGAAACTCTGGTTCTCGACTATGATCTCCAAAATGTAGAATGTAGAATGTAGAGGCGTAAACCTGGCGAATAACCGTCTCTAAAGATCAAGGTCACTCAGTCAACCAAGAAGATCATGGCCACAATCTTTTGGGACTGTCAAGGAATACTCTTCATTGACTTCAAGGAGAGGAACATCAAAGTATATGCTGGCTTACTGCACAGACCACGTGCTTCCATCGAATACAAAAGGAAAAATGAGAGGTGATGTGCGCCTTCTTCACGACAACGCGTCTGTGCACACAGCTCTTGTTGCAAAGGAAGCTATGAAGAAGTGTGGCTTCAAGGAGATCGACCATCCACCCTACAGCCCAGACGTAGCTTCCAGCGAATATTTTCTGTTCCCAAAACTCAATAAGGACCTTCGAGGAAGGAAATTAAGTGTGAGGAAGAAGTTTTGGATGTGCTTATGTCCATTTTGCATATAAGACTTCCAACTATTTTGGTGGGGGATTGAAATGTTAATTCAAAAATGTGAGAAATATATTGCAATAAAGGATAACTATATTGAAAAGTGAAATATATAGTTTTTGTCTTTATATCTAAGCCGGAAACTTATGGACCTACCCTCTTATTTTCATTCCCTTAGTTTATTACAGAATCGAAAGTACCAGGGCGAGCTGGGCTGGTGCGGTTTGATGTTGGCTTGCACTTTGGAAGGGGTTTCTACTCCAATGTCTCGGTGGAAGGGAATTTCTCAGGGGCTCCGTGTACCCCTTGCCTCACCGCCCATGTGTCTCTTCTCACCACAGATGCTCACACTGGGGACATAGAACCAAACGGCCAGTTTTTACATCAAGTGACTTGATACTTTCTAGACAGAGTATCTAGAAATATACTCTTAAAACAATTTTTTGCCCTTGGTAACAAGCAATTGAATGCTAAATTTTATTACCTGGTTTAAAGAAAGAAGTGTAAGATAGTCTCAAGCTTGTATATAATTTAATATCTTGTAAACTCACAAGTCTTGATAGGGAAGTGTGTGATATAGAAATAAATATCTTCAGTATCAAATGTTTACCTCTCAGGAATGGCGTTTCTGTAGCAATAAATATACCGAACTTCCGCACGAGTATTGTAATAGCAATTTTTAAACAACACTTTTACTGTTTGTGGGGGATGCTGCTTAGATAAACGCCACGGGGTATTTGCTTTCTTTTCGCTATTTGCAATTTTGCAAAGAAGAGGAAGAACAAGAAAACTATATTCATAGAATTCACTGTTATTTGAATCACTGACATGCGCTCGCCATTCCAGAAGGTTCCGCTTCCTTGCTAAGTTCCCGAGTTGATCTCGAATGCTGGAGGGGATGTGTTCCTTCAGCCTGTCATAACTCCGGTGTAGGGGAGGGAGGGAAGTTTCTTCCGCTATATCGGCAAACATTCCCGGCTCCCTGGCATTCCTGACGAGCCCGCCCGGATGTACCACAACAAATAACCCCCCCCCCCCCCCAACCCCTGCACATGTTCGTCACTTGCATACGCAGGTCATGTTTCTACAAGGTGGAGCCTTCTTGTAAAAGTGTATTGGACAACCCTTAAGCTCAGAAGTGGAACAGTTTGTTTTCTACGAAACTTGCTAAGTTGATTGATATTGTAAATAAATGTAGACTTTTCCTTGGATTAAATATCACGCATATTTTTGTTTTAAATACGGCGATGTTGGATTATATTACCACGGCAATGAGCTATTGCGATTGATTTTCTTTAGCATGATCAAGTGCATTTCAGATGTAAGTAGTTGTTATTCAATTATAGTTTTGTAAATACTGAAAAAATTACATTTAATGACAAATTAACAAGTTAACTATAAAATGTTTGCCTGAGACACATAAAATGCAGTAAACAGGCCTTTGAAATGAATAAATGAAAGTTGATCAAACTTAAATAAGATCTTACGTCACTTTACGAATCATAGTTATGTTTGCCGATCCTAAACAAACTCTGTAATATATTCTTTTTTGCATGTGCTTTTATTTCTGTTATGACGTACTGAAATTAGCTTATTTTAAGTCATAATTCGGTTTAAACAAAAGAGCAATTTACATTTATTTTTGACTTATAATTAATGCATATAGTAAGGGTTTTGTAAGAGTTTCAATAAATTTTAAGGCAACAAGTAATTCTAAATCTTTGAAATTGTGACCAATAGGGCAGAAATCCAATCAAACATTGAAATATATCGTAATGATATTCCTACCCAACCAAAACTTCTGTCGGAAATATTTTAAGCATAAATTTATATTCTTCACGATGCCCTTAAAACCTAATTAAATATTTAATGAAGCTTTGCTACAATAAAAACATGAATGACATTTATTTCTTGTAATGATTAAGATAATAAATCGAAAGAGCAATATGAGATGTCCAAAAAGGCGTGGCATATGTTGCTTATTAATGTCTCGAGGATTAGATTCCCTAAGTAAGAGTTCAAAACGGACTTAGAGTTTAATAAAGAGCACTGTTGTGATTTTAATTGGCGACATTTCTCTTTTCATTGCACCTGATTGTGGCTCTTAGCCGTATGGAGTGACAAGGTTATGCACTGGCTTGTTTTACTGCGTGTATTAAAATAACACATGGCTCAGACAGGGGGTACAGCAGGTGGTTAAGATCACTGGAGAGGAGAGGAATAATGAACACAAATACTGGCTGAATGTAAAAGTAAGGAAGAATAGACCGAAAAGTATCTATCGCATTCCTTTACATGATCAAACAGGGAGAGATGGTCATGCAGAGTTTAACTGGCAGGCAAGGAAGAAGAGGAGAGATTAAATACATAATTGAGACATCTCAGGTCTGAATAGGCTGATTACCGGGGAGGTGTTGGGGTAACAAATGGATTGAATCTAGCTCTGTATTAAAATAAATAATAATATAAATGTGTAGTATAAAGATATCTCTAAATGAATATAAAACGCAGCTTCTTACAACCTCAGTTTTTAAATTCGTTGTGTTTATAAAGATGTTTACTTATGCATACGAACTTAAGAGAAAAGCAGCTATTAAAATAAGAGGTAGGTCCATAAGTTCCCGACCAACAATTTTCTAGGTATGGCAAAGACAAAACTACATTTCACTTTTCAATATAGTTACTCTTTATTGCAGTGCACTTCTTACATCTTTGAATTAACATTTCAATCCCCCCACCCAAAAATAGTCAGAAGTCTTGTCTGCAAAATCGGCATAAACAGCATCCATCATTTCTTCGTCACACTTGAATTTCCTTCCTGGAAGGTCCTTATTCAGTTTTGAGAAGAGAAAATATTCGCTGGAAACTAGATCCGGGCTGTAAGGTGGATGGTCGATCTCCTTGAAACCATATTTCTTCACAGCTTCCCTGGCAACAAGAGCTGTGTGCACAGGCACGTTGTCGTGAAGAAGGCACACACCACCACTCAGCCTTTTCTCTTCGATGGAAGCACGTAGTCTGTGCAGTAGGCCACCATATTACTCCCCATTTTCTGTGGTGTTCCTCTCCTTGAAGTCAATGAAGAGTATTCCTTCACAGTTCCAAAAGATTGTGACCATGATCTTCTTGGTTGAGTGAGTGATCTTGGCCTGTATAGGCGGTGATTCGCCAGGTTTACGCCTCTACATTGATTCTACATTCTCATTTTGGACAAGAGATCATAGTCGAGAACCATAGTTTCATCTCCTGTAACAATGGTTTGCAGAACTTCTCTCTCTCGTTGCCACGCCAGAGCTCCAAAAATGCCTGACAATAGATGAATCGTTGCTGCTTTTGGACTGAGGAAAAAAGTGCAGTCACCCATCTTGCACTAATTTTATTCGTGTTTAATTGTTCACGAATAATTCGAAGGAATGTTGTTTTAGAAAGGCCCAACCTTGCTGCTATTTCTGTAACTTTGAGCCGCCGGTCTTCCATAATTTCTCCTTCCACAAGAGCGATGTTTTCAGAAGTGAGCACCTCCAAGGTCCGACCTGCACGCTCTTCGCCTTCAGTGCTTTGTCGACCCATTCGAAAAAGTTTAGTCCATTCTTTTACGGTAGAATATGAGGGGGATGCTTCGCCATATGCACCGTGCAATCTCTGTTTAGTTTCATTTGGATTAAGTCCTTCTTTTGTGAAGAACTTAATAACAGCAAGAAACAGCCCCATTTGAAGCGGTTTTTATATGCCGATGTTGTTGTTGGACTGAGGGTCCCATTATATACCCCGTGTTGTTCAGAGGACTAAAGTCGCCTTTCGTGTTTATTGGTCACGGCAGGAGGGAGATGGAGACCTTGCTTTATTTAAAGCATTGAAACGTTTAATCACACTATACACTAGTTATCGGCCACCTGGTTCGTTATCTCTATGACTTTGATAAAGCGTGCTAAATATGCTGCATCTGTGTGACTCTCGTCTGCAGTCCCTGGTAAAACTGCCTTAACTTCCTGATCTGAACTGCGGCTGCTATCTGGTAAAAACGGTCTGGTAGCAAAAATGCTTTGCTATTTTTTTTTTCTCCTTATATATAAAATCCAAGCGTCACCACGTACTTTTAAAGGTTTACGTAGGACTCACAACACATTGCCCACGGTTTCCCTGAGCCTTTGAAATATTTAAATATTTGGTGAGTTCTTGGACTCCCAAACGCGCTTATTTTAAACCTATCGCCTTTCTGACACTTGATTTTGGAGTTCTTCATCATACGATGTAACGATTTCATCGCCGACATCTGTTTCCCCTTCTACCTTCAACGAATTTTGAAGCATTTTCAGCAACTAAGATACAAAAGGATCTATTGTTCGGCCACTTGCATGCACTTAGCTTTGTTATAGCAGAGAGACCCATTGCTCTAGTTATTATCAGCAGAAGAAACACGAAAGATGACAAAAGGAAACCTTTTCCCTATTGTCATAGAGTCAAACGTCCCGATAACCATGAATACATTTTAGCAATACATGAAATGTCCCAGTTTGCTACTGTAAGCTATATATATATATATATATATATATATATATATATATATATATACTTTTTATTCATATTATCTAAAAGCATTTACTCTTGGGCATAAGTGGATGTGAGCATTTGTCACAACTTTGAAATTTGTAACAAACAAATGATTTTTAGCTTCTAAAAAGTGTCTAGTTTGTGAATATATATGCTTAGGATAAATTGAGCGAGATAAGCATCTTGTTTTGGTCGTTTTATAAGTGAAGTTTAAAAACAACGCAACACTGCAGTAGTGAAATTTATTCCTTATGACGAACAATGCAATATTTCGGTTGATTCAGTTATTTGCATCATGTTGCAAAGTTGGCATACATCTGTTTATTCGCCTGAGAATGATTTGAATATTTATGTCTTTTAGTTTTCTTGGAAAGAAGTACCTAAGAAGACCTTAATCTCACAATGGAGCCAGGCACAAACGTGTTAAAATCAGTAATCCTATCCGAGTTGCCCTGCATTAATTGAAACGTGTACTGTCAATATTTTCCTTCGATAACGTGGTTCCAAATTGTTCCACCACCAAAATAATGCTCACTGTTCACCGTTTACGAAAGAAATTAATGAAAATTGTTTACCTTTAGACTGTGAACTGGATTTCAATTCTCTTGACCCTTCTGACAAATATGATCATTGTATTCCATTTGTAAAACTGTGTACCATTTAGTTCCTTTTTCACGCAGTGTCAATATCTCAAGCGAGCCTCGAAATCTTTTGGTCATATCTTATATATTAGCAATTTACAGATTGATACACTAGCAGCTTTAGAGTACTTGAAGATATGCAACACTACAATTCGTAAGTTGATAACAAATTTAGACTAACTGACCTTGTGAAATTTTTGCATTAAAAGTAAAACACCCATCCAAAATCATAATACACAGCCTTCGTTTGGATGCGTGGCCGGTTTAACGGGGATTTGCATTCCCTGCTTTTAACCGCTCTGTTCCCGGTCCACTTTTCCCCCTCTCTGTGAGCTGATGGGAATTATTTGTATTATACAGAAGTTGAACGTTGTGAAGTCATTTGTTTTAGTATAATGGTGTGTTAGTGATGTTATAATGCCAAAACCCCGTATACTTTAGCACACAGCATTTTCCTGAATGATTCTTATGTGACAACAAACTGGTGTAGAGAGCTAAGACGGAAATTTATAGACAGATTGCCTGCTTTTCGTGCGCCTCACAATGAAACTGTTCATACTTTTGTGAATAGATTAAGGGAAACAAGATCTGTTCTTGATAAGAAATCGAAAGTAAAACGCCGTGTTCTTATAAAGTAAAATCCCGATAACATCGGAGAAAAGTTAGAACAAAGTGCAAAGAAATCTCTGAGAAAGCTCTGAGGAATAAGAAATTTCGCAATTAGATATTGGATAATAGTAATATCCTATATTGTATACGAAATGCCATTGTATGACCCAAAATATTCACTTTGCTGTACTGTGAATGCGTACAGAAATCTATGTCCTTGAATTTAAGGGGCTATGAATATCCGACTCTGACGGCAAACAGCCTGCTTCCCCCTACCAAGCAAATTTCCATTAAGCCGGCCACACGTCCAAACGAGGGCTCTGTATTATTACCTACTGCTATGGTGGAAGGTTATATCACTTTATTTAATGTTTAAATGAACAGTTTAAACTCTGAATTGGACACTGATGATACATGAAATGAAATGATAAATTGGGAAAGGATTTTTTTAAGGAAGGAAACGTTCCAGGTCTAAGTTTAGGCTACCTCCCCGGCATTTGCCATTTATGAGGACTGAGGAAAACGTGGAAAAAACCTCGGTAAGGAAGGACGGTCCTGGCGGGATTCGAACCTCAGACCTCCTGCTCACTAGTCTACGCCTTAACGATCTCGGCCACCTAAGAAATAGATAATAAGTAAGGTAAATATTAGATATCTTTAAAGGTATCTATCAGCTGGAGAAACTAAACTCAGCACAACATGTGAAAGTTGAACCAGAAGTTTGTGCTCGTACAAAACATCACAACTTTGCTAGCAAATACGTTAATAGCATCATCTTAGGAAGAGCGGTTGGTTCCCTGGTGAATAGCAGCGGTTCCTTCACATGGAAAAGAAGAGGAAGGTTTTCTCACAATTCCAGGAATCGCTTGTCACTATAAATACGCTTCGCGAAGGGGGGTGGGGGCGGAGATGTACAGGTCGGGTTAGGGGTGGAAGGCACTGACAAATACACCTCTTGGGAAATTTGGGGCATGCCTCCGGTAATTGAATTCGATTTCGACACAATTTCTAGGAAACTGAAAACCGGGTGGGGTACGGCAGAGGTATTAAATGTAATGTCTACGGTGTTGCCACCTCCCCCCTCCTCTCTGTATATCAAGGAATTGGTGGAAGCAAATTGCGAAAAATAAACTGCTGAATGCACCTGAGGTAGATAACGCTGTACAGCGGACATCAGCATGAGAGATAAAAAAAAATGTTTTCCAGGTACCTACAACGTACAGTATTACTTAAAAATAACTGTAGTTCATAAAATATTTTTGGTGAAAATCAAAAGGTAGTTAGGGAAAGCTGCGAACAATAAATACTTGAACCCACATCTCTCAACAATGCAGAATAGCTAAAAATGCCGTATTTCGAGAATAGCACCACCAAAGAATAGGAACAATTTTTGCTTTTTGAGCAGTGTGGTTACAAAACCAACTGAAATTCATTGCATAATGGATTATCATACATACAAATTTGTAAATTATGTAAGAGGTTTATAAACGCTTTAACAAAAGCGTGGTACATTATTCAGTATTTGTTATAGGTGCTATAGATAAGAAAACTAAGCATATAAAACCTGGTTTAAATTTGCTAGCCTGCCCCTTCAAAAGCATTCCCGTTATACAGCAGTACACTGCTTCCAGCATCTTTTCCAGTTAGAGCTCTCTGCAAGGCATGTCAAACACCTTGTGCAATACACGCTGAGTCTCGTTCAAGGAATCAAAACAACGATTCTTTATGTTCTGCAAGAGGAAAAAGTCCTCTGCGTACCGCCACGGGTGGCCAAGGTCGTTAAGGCGCAGACTCGTGAGCGGGAGGTCAGGGGTTCGAATTCCGCCGGGACCGTTCTCCCTGCCTGAGGTAATTTCCAGGTTTTCCTCAGTGCTCATAAATGAAAAATGCCGGAGAGGTGCCCTAAATTTAGGCCTGGAACATTTCCCCTTTCCCCTTTCCCAATATATTATTGCATCTCATGTATCATCAGTGTTCACCGCCTGTGGTGCCTCAGTAGTAAAAACGGGCGATAAACACTACTCAAAAAACAAGTCCTCTGCGTAAACTAAGCATATTCCTCGCTGCTTGAATAACTTTTAATTAAAATGAATATAAAACCCAAATTTGGTCTTGTTAATCAAAGAAATGAAATAGTATTGACATTACTGTGTTGTATTAGGGGGAACAAAATTAGAATCCTAGCAATCTATATCACAAAAGAAAAGCCATATGTTTAGATGTATTATTATAATTTGGATTAAACCATAATAAATGAATGGTATACTATTAACTAACTGGAATATATAACTACTGATAGACAAAGCTGTAATGTGTGGATATTTTAAGCATTTTTAATAAAAATAAGTTTATGAACTTATCCGCTGAAATATTCACAGTCGCTTAAACTGGGAAAAATAACAGAAAATTTCGATTTACATTCTGCATTTAAGATGATGTTCATATGTTTCAGTGTTACTATTTAAATACAATTCCAATGTACTAAGCAAATATACACAATCAGCAAGGAAAAATCGAAAGTTTCATCGATTTTAATCGACTTTGAAATAAAATGTAAATTTTACTGTATTGAAAACCTAAGGCAAAAGTTTCCTAAGAGCTCTTATAAAGCGCTCTTACGTACAAATATAATTCTTAAATACATATTACATTAATATTTCACAGCTGCTATATAAAACATATGCAACGTTATATATACAGTGTATATATGCTGAATTAATTTCTCATTTTATTTTAAAATAACATATTGAAAATTAAATCTAAAAGCACTTTTTAAATTTCGGTTTTCAAGTATATCTTTACCCCCTAATATTCCTATTTCCCTAATTTTCAGAAACTATTTTTCTTATTCTATTTAAATGGCATATATGAAGTTTTGTTGCGAAAAGCATATATAGTCACTAGACTTAATATTGGGATGTATTAATTTTCAAGAACTGTTTTTTTTTCATGTTTCATTTAAATGGTATATTCGCAGTTCATTGCAAAACAATAATTAATGCCCCTAGAGTGATATTTTAAATTTTGTTTAAAAGTCGTTGCTAATAGTCCAATTTTACTGGTTTTTAGAAACTATTTTTCTTATTTTATTTCAGTGCCATATATGGCAAATTTTTTAGAAAGATCATCAAGATTATGAACAAGAGTAAAGACGTGTTTTAAAAAATAATCTGTTAATTATTTATTGAACAGTGGTCGTAGCATTTGGGACTGAAGATTTTTCTAGAACAATAACCTCTGTGATAGACAAACTGGACGTTAAGTGTGTATATTGTATTAACTAAAATATGTTCCTTTTTAACACTTTGGGCTATATCTCCTGGATAGGGGTTGGATGAGCGTCAAAAAGGTACCCTATATTATGAGTTGGAAGTGAACGAAGGCCCCTTACCCTTTATTTAGGTTTATGTAATAGAAACCTCCAGGTACTCATTTGGATAGTAGACCTATGGTGACCTGGGCCAGTCTGAACACAGCATCTCTGCCGCAGCTAAAGATAGAATCTCTGTCCATCTATTTTGTACGCAGTTGTCTTACCAGCTCGACTGCCACTGGTAAAGTGTGGTAAATACCAAAATGTCAATGCGGAGTTTGCAATTTTTTTAATCGTTTTGTATTAAACCCCTTTAAATATTAAAATGCGCTGATTATACTGCAGTAAGTAATTGTTTTATTGTTATAATGAATGCTGAACATTTAAAATACACCAGTTTTCAAGTTTTACATCCCTTGTTTACTCCAAGTATAGAGGAAAAAGCCGCATTAAAGTTCTAAATTACTCAGCGAGGATATTGGCAGTTTAAGTTGTTTATCAACAGCTCTTAGTATACTGTCACAAATTTGTTGCATCCAGTCAGTCAAAGTAGTTCTTAAAGAGTATAACTTTTTAATTTCCATTGGTTCAACTTTACAAATCCAAGCCCTTTTATTAAATAGGAGAGATATAAGGCTGCCGTTTTTCTACGATGAGGGTGAATGTTTTTGATCAGTTCGTCTGCTTGTCTTCTCTTCAGACATCTTTCAACGCAGACGAAAAGTAAGCGAGACAAGGTAAAGTTATAGAACAACAACAAGGAAGAGGAGAAGAAGAACGCTTCCCTAACTAAAATAATGCAAGTTTGACTACTTCCCTCTTTCCACCTACTTCAAGAGGGGAGAGAAATAAATTATTAAATTCCAGTTAATGCTCTCTCCTTTGCCTTGTATCGCTCGAGGGCTGTTGTAATTAATTTTCCCTAAGAACAAATTAATCACTAATTTTAAATCCAAAGTACATGCTCGCTTACAGCAAGTGGAACTAGTTTTCAGTTGTTTCTCTTGCTTTTAAAATATAAGTTTTTATGCATTACGAACTTTTAATCTAACTTTTTGCTTCCCTGATAGTTTTTTTAATGGTGTTTAACGCCCGTTTTTACTACTGAGACATCACAGGCGGTGGACACTGATGATGCATGAGATGAAATGATAAATTGGGAAAAAGATATTTTTTTTAAGGAAGGAAACATTCCAGGCCTAAGTTTAGAGTATCTCCCCGGAATTTGTCAGTTATGAGGATGAGGAAAACTTGGGAGGAAAAAAAAAAACAGTCAGGGAGAACGGTCCTGGAGGGGATTCGAACCCCAGACCTCCCGCTCACGAGTCAGTGCCTTAACGACCTCAGCCACCCTTGGCGGTTTCCCTTATAGAGAAAAATGTTCATTCAGTACTGGAATGAAATATACGTATTAGAGTAAAGCCTTTGAAAAGAAGATCAAAACGATTTCCGTTTCCTCAATTTGTCATTATGGAAAGGGAATATCATATTAGTTTGTGATAATTTTTAACATCGAAATTTATGAGATTGCAAAAAGAACACAGAAGAAAGTTAATAATTAAACACAGTGTTGGTGATTAAAATAGCAACACTGTGCGTATTCAAGCGTAACCGATGTGTGTTTTCCATTTCGGTTGTTTAACGGGGCCATTGGGATCCTTCACGTCTGTCTGTTCGTCTTGTCTCGATCCAATGATATGATATTCTCTTTGCTATGGACGCATTTCGAGCACCAATTTCTCGGAATGACATCCCGCACTCTCGGTTTAGACGGCTGCTGGTATTGGTGTCGTTTTCGACGAATCATGTCATTGCTTCTGAAATGATGGTGGGATTGATTTAAAGCGTCTGTTATGGGTGTTGCAATTTAATGGCCAGCAGTGCATGTTGCTAAATGCGTTGGTGCTACTACTACTGTGAGATTTGAATAACTACAGACTTTAAAGACAACACCTCTTCTTAACTTAATTAATTATTTTTTGAAGTTACACTCATTTACTTTCTATTTCAATTTATTAATAATTGGACTAAATTTTAAAAATATTATGTATTGTACTTTTTGAAGGGAATAAATTCATTATATAAAAGCTAGACAGATTTCCAAAGAGAATTAATGTAAGCTGTAAACTAAATAGTTGGCTACACTTATCAAAATTTGCACTATGAAAGGACCGCTTTCAGAGATTCTTGTTAAATGTAAAAGAAATGAATTGCACAAAGGGATGAAGGTGCAAATACAATATGCAATATGCAAACTCTTACATTACATATGTGTGGGGACAATGTAAGACATTTGGAAAGAATAGCCATGCTTAGACCATTAGGTTTAATGTCCATATCACCCTGAATTTTTAAAGCTATCTTACATAATTTAACAACATTTTTCACTTACGCTTTTTATTTATTATTTATTATTTTTTACTGTAAAATCTTTGCAGTGACATAATCCAAATTTTTTAACTTAAATAAATCAATGCTTGGAAAAGTGTTGTATAAATTTCAAATTAGTGTCATATTTATACCATTAATCAACAAACAAAAATTGGAAATCAAATGAAAATGTAATACCATTTATTTTGATCATTCTAGTAGAATAAATTTTTCCTATAACATAAAATTCTGCAGAGAGCTGTAACACCACAGTCAGTGGCATAGCTTACAGCTTTTGGCAAGAATTTTAACTTTAAGTATTTTAGTGGCATATATTATGTTTGCATCAAAAGACAGTTAAAAGTAACGCCCGCCAAGAATAAACGGCAATAATTAAGGCAAAGAGAAAACACTGGGGTAATTTTGTAAGCTATTGCATATGTAATTTCAACCAATAGCCATTTTTCATCTGTTTTAAGGCACGTTACCTTGACTATAAATTTTGTGACGGATAGCAATAAATTCGACCGGGCAAAAGTAAACACAGCATTATGGAGCTCATAGCTTGCTAAATTCGCGTAGCCTTTAAATCTGAGTATAACCAAAAGGCTCATTTTGAAACTGGCTTTAATTCCCCAAAAGCATTGCATGTATGTGTCCATATTATAAGTTTAACAAAAAGGAAAGTGTATAGCTTTCGCTTAACTCACTTAAATGTACAGCTTGGTGTTTACTAACATAGAAATGTGTATGTATATATATTGTGTCTTGTTCAACAAATTTGACATCTGCATTGCTGGAAAGCAAAGCAAGGCATGGTCCCAAATTATTAGCAAATGGTTTCACTATGACGTCCAAAATAGAATTTTACCATAAAGTACGTTACATGGTCTTAATAAATTTAAAATATACCAATAATGAAACACTTTCTTTAAGATTTGGCATGAGTGGCACACCAACGTCGAGGTGTGGTATCTGTCAGAAATTGGAGATATTTCGTTTATTAAGGTGATATGCTGACACTGTTTTGGATTAAAGTCTGAAGACATATTTAAATTAATCGCTGTCTACAAAGGAAATGAATATAAGGTTGCAAGTAATTTTGTGGAGTTATTATATCAAGATTTTTTATTTGTGTCTTCTTAAATAGATATTATGCGGACGGTCAGCATAGGTATGGATATTAGTTTAATTTCCTGTTATACTTTTTACTGTTTTTTATTTTTATGTTAGGACACTTAAACTTATTTAGCAATTCGGGAACATATGTCCAAAAGGGCGAACTTTAATCCCCGATGCAGAAAGAACCACAACCGATATAAATATTACAGAGAAAGAAAGGGGATATTATGGGAAATGGCGATAGGAATAAACTTTCAGTTTTTTTTTTTTTTTTTTTTTTTTTTTACAAAACGATAGTAACACTTGCACATTGAACGCGCATTTAAGAGCATTTGAACACACGCGAAAATCGACAATTTTGGCTGCACTATGTGGAATGTGTGACTGTGGAAATACTTCGGCACTTCAGCCATGCTCAAGGCTGGCCGTTTGCGCCTACATTCCCACGAGGACACTTTCGGTAGGAAGGGATGAGGTGAGGGAGACACTGAGCAGCCAAGATCCACGAGCAATGAGGCACTGAGCTAGACGGAGTTTCCAAATAGAGCATCCTAACCGCTAATGGCCCTCCTAAAGAAGTTCAAGCCTTTCAGAACGTTTCCCTGGATTGAAATCTTTCCAAGACGCAAGCCACCGTCCCACAGCACCAGCCCACCTTGCCCTGACTGTTTTAACCCTTTAAGAGAACCAATGAATGAAATATGAAATGGAAGAGGGGACAATTCGTGGCAAGGAAACGTCTATTTCAAGTTCACCCAAGCAGTCACAGGAAACAACGATAAACCCCCAAGATCAGGGAACTTCTGAATGCGAGTCCCTATCATGTTTGTACTTTATGTTTCTGATTTGCATTTCACTAAATATGAGCGTTTGTTTTCTCTGGATTATTAATGTATAAGCACTTCAAGAAAATGCTGAATGAAAAATGAACTACATTTCATTGGAGCATTAGTGCCACTGAGCAAATCTTATACCTTGTAAATACATCAGCTTGACCTATTCTGGAAGGTCAAATACACAACAAACTAGCTTAAGGGAATATATATTTCTTTATTAAAACAACAAATTATACTATCAATATTTCGATAGGTAAAGCTTTATGCATTGGAAAGTATTTTATTTTGAAACTTAGTTTACTAATGCAAACTACAAGGTTCTTTCTTAGAATGAAGCTTGAAATTTATTTCAGACAGCCTTGTGTTACTAGAATTATTTTGAATGAATCTGTTGACATTACCAATTCGAAGCTTACATGTGTGTGAATATGCCACCACGTAGGATATGTCACCTGCGTTCTAAGAAGAACAGCACTCTAAAATTTATTTTCCTGTCACGTTTTTCTAGAATCGTCAGTATGTCGAAGAATAGAGTACAAAGGAAATAGGAAATATTGACATGATTACGTTAAGCACCTGCCAGTTCTCGACAACTTTTGCAGGTACTTTTTTTTCCCCTTGTAGCTCGACCGTTTCTACTCGTGCGTGATGCTCCATTTGCCTGCAAACTTTTTCCCTCTATCTGGCCGATATGAACTCGAGTCGACTGCATAATGGCATTCCCACTCTTTCTGCTACGGAATTCTGTTATAAATTGAAGCATATTATAATTTCAGAAGACTTCCCCCCTCCCCCTCCGCTTCTTCCGAGTAAAATGACAGCATTGATGAGACAGATTGACGAAGTTGTAAATGTTCCGGATTCGTGCATCGTTTCAATGCCTTCTGAAAACCGCGTTATCTCGAGAGGAAGGTTGTAGATTTTCCTTTCCTTGCCTTCTTTGTCGCTATCAAACAAGATAACGTTAGGTTCTGGAACTGAACAAAGTGTGACGGGAATGAGAAAGAAATATTTTCATGGAAGGTCTTTGGAAAGAAAGTAACTGAGAAACCTTTTGTAGGCAGTTAAAGAAAATTATATTCGGAAGAGATGCTTTACTTTTCACACCAATTGTGTGAATGTGTGTATTTTTATTTCAGATGTGAAAAAAATAAAGCGACCCTTCAGCATATAATATCTTCAGTTCAATTCAGTCGGTCCTGGTGGTGTAGTGGTAACCCAAGGTCGCGGGTTCAAACCCGGCCAGGACCGATGGATTTTTTTCGGGCGTAAAAATGCTAAGTATGGCTTCCTTCGGAAGGAAAGTAAAGTCGTGGGTCCCGTATCGTACATTTACGGCACGATAAAGAACCTCAAGCCTGAAAGAAGAGACCTCTGAGCAAAATTTGTCGGCTGTTTCACGCCCTGAATAGAATGGGACGCTGATGACCTGAGATGTTAAAGACCGTTCTTAAATAAAAATGTCTAAAAATGTCATTAATTTTTTCTTAATAGCTTTTAAATGAGCATACCCGAAGTATTTTTAGCTTACTTTCCAAAACAAAAAATCTGGAAAGGGAAAGAATTTTACGCTAGTGAACTCTTTTTGTTTGTATTTAAAAAATTGTAACTGCTGTTTAAAAAAGAATTATAAAACAATCTTTTTATATAAATTTTACTATCACTTTAAGCGTTAACCCAGAAAAGGAATTTAAAAAAGGGTAGGAATTTTAAATATTAACATCTTTACCTTTTTGAATATACGGGGTGGCGCAAATTTAGCTACATACTTAGTGAATTTCAGCTGCCACATGATTTCACTCCTTGTTATATTATGTTCAAAGCGTTTTCCTTCTTCGTTTGTTTTTAACTGTAAGAATGTTTCTAGCTTGTCCACCTCCTTGATCTAGTGGTTAGCGTTGCTGACTGTCCGGGTTCGATTCCCGGTATCCAGTTAGGAATTTTTCTAAGTTAGGGAGGCCTGGTACGGGGTTCACTCAGTTTCGTGAGGACAATTGGGAAGCTGCCTGATAGAGAGGTGGCGATCTTCGATCTAGTAAGCCGCGATATAGGTGTGCTAATCACATACCCCCCTGCAATACTGCACTCGACCAATGATATCACGTGATGGAGGTAGAAGACAGTGGTCGCAGTAAGCTAAGGCCCATATGGGGCAGTAAAAGGCTATAATGAATGACTGGTGTTTAACTCCCGTTTTACTACTGAGGTACCACAGGCGATGGACACTGATGATACATGAGATGAAATTATATATTTGGAAAGGATCTATTTTTTTTTTTAAAGAAGGAATCGTTCCAGGCCTAAGTTTAGGGTACCTCCCCGGCATTTGGCATTTATGAGGGCTGAGAAAAACCTGGGTAAAACTTCAGTCAGGGAGGATGGTCCTGGCGGGAATCGAACTCCAGACCTCCTGTTCACGATTCCGCGCCTCAACGATCTCGGCCACCCGTGGCGGTATAAAAGACTATAATATAGCATGTTTCTAGGTAGGTAATATTGTCAGCGGAAAAAGCAGGAAATACAGGAAATGAATTCTCAGTAACAGCTGAAAATGTTAATGAAAGAGGAAAAGAATTTTTGCTGTAAAGATCAGTTACAACGATGTTCTGAGGAAATGGGCGGAACATTTCGAGTTACATCCATCAAAACGCAAGGCTGTTTATAATGTACTTCACAAATTTGAACTTGAAGGTTGTGTTCTGAATGCACCTGGTAGTCTACCCAGGAAAGCATGGACTGCGGAAAATGAACTCAATATCTGTCTGGCTGTCACGACTAGTTCAAGGAAGTCCACAAGACAATTGATGGTAGAATTTCCAGCAATGTCACGTCGATCAGTCCAAAGGATGTTGCATAAGCAGAAGTTCAAAGTGTACATTCCACATCTGACACAAGGGTTTTTGGAAGAGGATCCAGACATTTTGTGACATATTATCGATCAGTATCGGCATGACCCCAGTGTGTGGTCGAATAAGCCCACCTTTAACCAATCCGGACCAGATATAAATGTACTTATTGGTACAGGAAAACCAGCAAGCGCTAATTCAACCCGGCGTAAATGTTTCGAGTGCAATACCAGCACGAGATGTGGTTGGGCAGCACTTTATTGACGGACATGCTATAGTAACAAGCACTTTGCTCTACTTTGTGAGGCTACACCAGGAATCATCATACATTGGGCAACTTTGATTAACTCTACTTCCAGCACGATGGATCTCCTGCGCATTATGCTGCAATTGTTCGGGCATATGTTAACAACGTTTTCAATGGAAGAGTACTTGAACTTCGTGCTTCAATTGAATTCCCTCCACCATCTCCTGAACCTATGTATGGCAGGCAACCGCAAACTGTTCAATAGCTGGCTGTTTATATTGAGGGATGCCTTCCACAATCTGGACAACAACATTCAGTTGTATTTGCCTGTGTGTCAAATTGTTCCAGGTAGACTCCAACGATGCTTAATGTATAAGGGAAACATGTTTAATATAGAAAGAAGTGAAATTTTACGAACTGAAATTTAGTAAATGTGTAGTTATACTTTTGTGTCATCCTGTATAATGAAGCAGATTTAAATCATTCCATTTCGGGCGACCTAGGTCGTTAAAACATAAACTCGTCTGGGGTTAGATTCTCGCCGGAACCATTTTTGCATATTTTTCTCTGTCCTCAAAAACAGCAAATGCCGGTGAGATATCTTAAGGTTTCACCTGGAACGCTACTTTCCTTAATGATAATCCAAAACGTTTTTTCATATCAGAGTGCAAAAGTGAAATTTTCACATCAGAATCACAGCTAATATCCCGCAGCTGTTATCGTACTTTCACCGGCACAAGTTTACACTTTCGAAATATAGTAATGGGTCTTGAAATTTCAAATGAATTCTATGTGATTTTGTAAAGCAACTTTAAATACAATTTGAATAAAAAGTGATGGGGCCAACAAATATTCAAACTTCAAGCAAACATTTAAGTGTTGGCTGAAAGATCAATATCTTGAAAGTTTTGGAAGTCCTGTTTTGGAATATGTGCTTGCATTATTTAGAGCACTTATCTTTAAAAAAAATCCCAGAAAATAATGTGTTTTAATGTGTTTTAAAAGTGTATCAGACCACGTTTATGATATGTCAGGCTTGGTGTTTTTACACACCGCCCGGGACCAAAGTGTGTCGGCGCGGTGGATAATCTAATTTCTGTGAAATTAGTTGGGGGGCCTGGTGTTTTTGTCTGTAGGCCGTAAAACCTCGTAGGAAATGCATTTTTAATAAGGCTGCCTCACACGGTAAGAAAATATTGTTTATGCGTGCGTTTGCAAAGAGTTACGTTCGTGTAATAATGGTGTACCTCTAAAATATTCAGAGCAGGAGATTATTTTAACTTCCCCAACGCTGGCTCCCGGTGAAAAAAAAGTGCAGCCAGAGAAAGACAAATGCAGCAGCGCCCTTCTTTCGCACAGGTAGCTACAACGTTTCATTTAAATTTTACATGTCTCGCTGGTGTACACCGGCAGCAAAGATGTGTGCAGGAAAAAAGTACTGCAAAGCAGAACCCTTCTATTGAAAAAGTTTTGTTTGTTTATCGTCACATTTTAGACGCGGGTAATAATAGTTTACGGTGACATAAACATTATTACATTCAATTGCATAATAATTATCATATAATGTAACCTCAATAACTAAACTATTATCAAAATTAATTGACATTTCTAGTGAATGCTTTAGGTCTTCGTTTAGCTGCACACACTGACATAGTGATCCATTAAAATAAACACCTGATCTGACGTTTCAACATCTTCTGAACCACGGCCAACAAGCCCGGAAAGTTCATTTTACTGGAGAAACGCCGGCCGTGAGAGCCTAAGCATTTATAATAGTTATCCATTGTCATTTGTTTTATTTTGTAGTGCATATTAATGCATGACATAAATTCTTAAATTCACACCTATTTGATTTAATGGTAATACGAGGGGCGTTCTAAAAGCTCTCATCCTGAGTTTAGGAAATTTCTTTCTCCATTTTTTCAACATAGAGGTGTTGTAAATTGTCCAGCTGTGAAAAATAAGTGTCTATATTAGCTTCAACCTTATCATTTGATATGAATCTTCGTCCACCTAATCGTTTCTTCAAGTTTTGGGAACAAAAAGCAAGCGCTAGGAGCCAAGTCAGGCGAATATGGCGGATGTGGAAGCATTTGGAAGCGAAGGTCATGCAGTTTGGCAGCAACAACCCCCAGACGTGTGTATTAAAGTGATGAAAGAGAATTTTCTGTTTCGCAAGGTGTGGATGTTTAGCCTGAATATCATCCTTCAGTTGATTCAGTAGTTAAGCCTAACACTCCTTGGTGATAGTTCTGCCCTTCTGGAGGTAGTCTACGACCACCTCACCGCGAGAGTCCAAGAAAACCGTAGCCATGACTTTTCCTGTACAGGAAACCGTTTTTGCATTCTTTGGTGCACTTTCACCTGTTGCCACTCACTGTGTGGGTGCTCCTTTGTCTCTGGTGTTTATTGATGAATCCATTTTTCATTTAATGCGGAGAAACTCGCTGAAATTGCGTTTAAACAAGTCTAAACACTTGCAAAATGTTCATTCGAACGCGTTTTAGGTCCATTGATAACAGACGTGGCACGCATGAAAGGGAAAGGTTTCTCATACCCTAAACTTTGAGTAAAATGTAGTGAACAAGCCTATCGAGGTATTTTTAAATGTCGTATACTTTCAATCGACAATTATTTGAGCACGGCGTTGTGATTTTTTGTTACAATCTCTTTGGGCATAGCAGTTTTGGGACTCACTGAACGCTCACCTTAATAGGTATACGACCACACTTGAATTCAGCAACCCATTTTTTATCCATTGAAAATGCAAAGGAAGAATCCTTTAATGTGGAATATAACTCATTTTGTATACCTGTTTGGGTTAAACCCTTCGAACTGAAGTATTTTATCACAGCTCGTATTTCAGTTTTACCCATTTTGTAGAAAATGTTAACACTATTTTGTTTACACGATCGTCACAAACAAATGACTACACTTGCGCGCCTGAAAATTTACAGCTCTACTCTGATAAATGATCCTCAATAACAATCCCAGTATTTTGGCCATCTTCGAACATCTCTTGAGTCTGGCCGAGGACTTTTAGAACACCCCTAGTCCTTCAAGTTCCTTAACTAATGACAGTTGCCGCTGATAACGCCGGTTAGTACTGTTTAGCTTCGAAACAGGAGTTATTGTGTTATTTCGTTTATTGCTCATTTTTTAAGAAGTGTGCTTGTTAACAGGCGTGGCGTATAAAATACATTCATATTTACTTAAAATTGAGAGAATGTTTATAGTTCCGTGTACAGTACTAAATAGAATAAGTTTGAAATAAATTGTTTACAAACACTTGCTTTCACATTATGTACATCAGTATTTGCCTTCACAGCTATAAATATAACTGGCACACGCTTTTGCTCTCTCGTATTTCTGTTGTCACGGCAACAGATAGGACCACTCATACGGCAGAAAGCACTTGAGCGCGAATACGCAGGCCTTTTATTTGAAAGTTGTTCCTACCGAATAGTTCCAGGCATTAACTTTTACCATGTATATATCGAGTCAAACCGTTTTAGATCAATTTTGGCTGTACATTTTCTGGGAGTAGTGACTCCACATAAAATACCTATCCCAAGAACCTTCAAGTAGTTTTTATTTCCCATTACTAAAAACTTGTGTTTAGTATATAATTGTCCGCTCAAAAATATATTTAAATGAAATTTACTCATGAAAGGAATATAATTGATATTTAGTCTATAACACAACAAAAGCTATTGAACATTTATTGTAATCATGGTGTTTTTATAATTAACTATTTCAAAGTGATTTATTCCAACACGAAAGAACAAAATGTGATAGATTAATCGCGAATTCTAAAATAGGTGCATTACTGTAATATACCTCAAAATAGATTGTGCTTTCATTGTTCATCTAAATGGCTTGTTTTCATTCTGTACAAATTTAAGCAGCAACAATAAATAAGGATGCTAGGCAATAATAGAAGAGAACTATTAACAACAATTTATTACTTTTTGCAATTTCATTATCACAAGTTAGGGGTGCAAATCCACCGAAAGGAAATTTAAGTCGTGGGTTCTGTATTGTGCATTTACGGCACGTTAAAGAACTCCATATCTGAAACAAAGGTCTCTAAACAAAATTTCCGCCATTACGTTAGATGTCATTTGAATTAACGGGTGAAAATGTATAAAGGTATAGGGATTTCTGGCGGTGATGTTTTGAAACCTGAATTGTAATAAACAGGCCCGGAAGTTCAGGCATTTATTTTGGTTAAAATAAGTAGGCAAAATGCACTTAAAATACTGAAAATAAACAGTAATGTAATTAAAATACGCATTCATTAACAGTGAAAACAGAGAGTAATATCACTCATTATTAATGAAAATAGGCATTTAAAATACGCAATACTTTCTTTATCATCTGATCAAATTACTTAAGTTTACTTTTATTGGTTACAAACAACAAGAAGATATTTTTTCAAGGTATCAACTGTCATAGTCAGCCGCTTATCTTAGAGAACATTTTTCATTATGGAAAAAGAATCTTCTGCTTCCACTGAACTGATTGAAACATATTCAAAAACAAGCTATTTCTGAAGAACTCATAACAGTTATAACAGAACATTCACCTTTCACGACATCATGAAAATGTTGATCATGGTAAAAGTATAGTACTTTTGAATAGTCCTGGTGAATGAGCAGAAAATGCGCATGGATTTTGGTCGAGTTCATTTTCTATTTATGGGTTTAGGGCAATTAGGTACTAACTGCCCCTCTCATCTTTCTCGCTTGCAATTGTTTGTCCATTTAGGCAGCTGAGGAGTTACCCTCACCACAAGTTTCCTAGAATTATCTCGCGTAGATCAATACAATCTCATTCGTCAGGACTATTCAAAACTACATACTAATCTCATCCTCTCTATTTCCAGGTATTCGCATGCCGGATATAGCCGTGCATCCCTTTCACTAATGAAGCCTCTGCTACTTAAAGAGCTAAAGTGAATGGGTTGAGGAGAAAGTTTTGAACTGATTGAAAAGAAATAAATTGTATAATAAGATTCTCAAAAGATATTTTTGTGAGGTGAACACGGCATTTAATTTTTATAATTTTTTTTCATTTCAGTATATTTACATTGTTTATGTGCTTTCTAAAATGCGTAAATAGTAACAGAAAAAAAATCCATAACGATCTAAAACATGCAAAATAAAAGTTTTAAACCTTAAAATAAGCAATAGAACCCAAAACAGGCGAAAAAAGCAAAATAAACACTGACCCTACCAACCTCAAATGTACGGAAACATGTTCATTTGTATTTGATTCTTAAATATATCTACCAGATAGAAAAGGAAATTTGCCTAACTTCCGGGCTGTGCTTATCAACAATCCGAAAGTCCTGGATCGATTCTCGGTCAGGTCAGGCTGTCTTGGCAAGGTTTTTTTTTTTTCGAAGTTTTTCATTACCCTGAGAAGGCGAATGCCAGTAAGCTTTAAGACTCCGATCTCATTTGTCTCATCATTAACGTATTTAATTCGTCCAAAAGCTGTGGCTAGATACATTTAGGTAATGGATCCTTCCAGTACACCATAACCATATCATCTTCACCCTTACCTCCATTGGGACAACGTATGAGTGTAAGTCCATAAGTTTCCGGATTATCGCCTTTATAAAAGCCTTATCTGGTGTCACACCTTATCTGTTAAGTAAATAATTGCTTCTGTAACTTCCGCTCCGCTGTGTTCAATTGTTCCGATATAGTTTGAAGCAGGAAATGTCTCAAAATTTCCTATTTAATTATAATTGCTTATGATGAATACTGTAATAATAGTTGCATATCGTTTTAGGTAATCCAGGATATTAATATTATAGTTGAAAAGGACCACAATATTATATTTAATAGTATATGTATGAAGATATGTCTTTTTGCTAGTAAGTAATATCCAAGTCATCTTTCTGAAATACCATGTCTTGTTATGTTTTTGTAAAAGGAATGGGGCATGCTGTCCTTTGTCGGATAAAAAGTCAGGACATTAGCCTTACCTGGAAAGGTCTTAAGCATTACTCTTTTACACCCTCGGACACTCGCCGGTCCCAGGCGCCAGATATACTGTAAAAGGCTAGGAATAATGTGTATTACTGTACTTGCCGCCAAAAGGAAATACTACGGACAGAGACACGCGTTTTCGAAGAAACCAAGAATTTATCTATAACTAAGGGAAGAAAAAGACATTACTTTAGAAATCAAACACGTTAAGGAAAGTGCCGAAATATATGACAGGCCCTTCTTGGAAAACTCAAGCGTGTGGGAAGATATAGTAGATCAGAAAAGGGAAAATAATTTTAGCAAATGGGCATCGAATAAAAATAAGCGAATGAGGAGCACTTAGCGATATAATAAATATTTTAAGATACCCAATGGTGAACATATAACTAGGAAATACAATAAAAAACAAAAGAATTGAATTTAGCGAGAGGCGTGGCGATGTTATAGAAAACTGGAATACAGAATAAGCAGTTGATTATTCTAGTTATTCTTGATTATTCAAGATTGTTTTATTTCGAAGTTCTGTGGCAGTCGCGACAGGAAGCGTCTTAACAGTGTCATAGCAGAGTAGTTAAAACCGTCGCGAAGAGTTAAAGTAAATTGTTCGTCCAGTGAGTCAATCAGGCAGTGCAACGTAATAGTAAGAATAAACTCCATCGTGTTCAAGTGAATAAATACGAGAGTGAATTCAGCGAATTATAATCCGCCGAAGCACAGCATGTTCCAGAATCTTCCAAGTTGTCGAATAAATTAAATGTTCAACCAGTGCCGAACTTTACAGTGAACAATCTCCTTCCCCCCTAATGACTTTTTCATTAAAACAGTTCAAAATTCCCCTGAGATCCCTTTTCTCTGCATTGCAACCAGAGAGTTAGGAAGCATCGAACTCATGACTCCAAGAGTCGAGGCAAAACAAGAAGAGCATCAAATTGTCCACTCACTCTTGTGGAAGGAGAAATTATGGAAGAACGGCGATTCAAAGTTACGCAAATAACAGCAAGGTTGGGCCTTTCTAAAACAACATTCCTTTGAATTATTCATGAACATTTAAACATGAATAAGATTAGTGCAAGATGGATGACTAGACTTCTTTCTTCAGTCCAAAAGCAGCAACGAGTTATCTGTTGTCAGACATTTTTGGAGCTCTGCCGTGGCAACGAGAGAGAAGTTCTGCAAACCATTGTTACAGGAGATGAAACTATGGTCCTTTACTATGATTTCTTGTCCAAAAGAGAATCAATGGAGAGGCGAAAACCTAGCGAAGTACGGCCTCTAAAGGCCAAGGTCACTCAGTCAACCAAGAAGATCATGACCACAGTCTTTTGGGACTGCTAGGGAATACTCTTCATTGACTTCAAGGAGAGGAACACCACAGTAAATGCGGAGCACTGGTGTGCGCCTTCTTCACGACAACGCGCTTGTGCATACAACTCTTGGTGCAAAGGAAGCTGTGAAGAAATGGGGCTTCAAGGAGATCGACCATCCACCCTACAGCCCAGATCTAGGCCCCAGTGACTATTTCCTCTTCTCAAAAGTCAAGAAGGACCTTCGAGGAAGGAAATTTAAGTATGACGAAGAAATGACGGATGCTGTTTATCCTATTTTGCAAATAAGACTTCTGACTATTTTTAGGGGGGGGTTGAAATGGTAATTCAAAGATGTATGAAATGTATTGCAATAAAGGGTAACTATACTGAAAAGTGAAATATAGTTTTTGTCTTGATCATGTCTGGAAAATGGTTAGGCCAGAAACTTATGGACCTAACCTCGTAGTTGAGTTTAATGGGAGTTCCGGCTTCTGAAGTTTGCTATGGTCATGTCGGGGAATCCCCATTAATTCAATGGGCTGACATTGGGAAAAATACCTCTTTAAATGTAAGATAAGCGGTATTTTTTCATTTTTTTCTTAAAACTATTCTTAAGACGCAGAACACAATAAGAAAACAGAATTGAGGTGCATTAAAAGGGGGAGTAGAATGGACACATCAAAGTTACTTTTATCGCGTTAAATTACTTTAATATTTTATAGGAGCATGAAGTTGAAAAGCGCTGGCGTTGTCCTTTAAGCTACATATCGGTGTTGTCTGTATTACATTCTGTCTGTCCTTTCTAATTATAAAAAGTACTTATCTCAGATGAGTTGAACATTAAATTAAAATAAGATGGTAACATCTTTTCCAACTTGAAGATTGCGGTATTTCGGACCTCGTGGAAAAATCCGCAGTAAATCTATCCCCCGTTAAGGAGCCCTCTCTCGGTAGTTGACCGAAGCTACTTACCGCACTTCCACGAAGTGTAAGACCCGTTTCCTCGCAGAAGGGAACTTTCCGTGGAAAGAGGGAAATACTTAGAAGGAGGAAAAGAGAGGTGGAGGAGAGGAGAGGGAGACTTTATTGGCTTTTAAGACGGAGCGTAATTAAAATGTAGAGGCTTGTCGGGGTAACTTGTGCCTGCCTGGTGATGAATGAATGCTGCAAGGCAAGCAGGCAACTTGGGCACAAGAAATGGAACCAGAGGAAGGATGGAGAAGGAATTCACGCCTCAGGTGACGTGTATGGACCATAATAGAGAAATTCACGCCACCCCCACCCGGTACAGTGCTGGCTTGTTTTCATATTTTCGTCAGGCGGTTCTGTTTCGGAGTTCTACAACCCGCCAGTCGCATCTTCTGTAGCCCTTTTTCCTCAAAGACATATTCTTAGTTATCAGCCCCTCCAGGATTAGGTGAGCTTGCCTATTCTTGAGCCTTCTCCCTCTAATCAGCTCACATTGGGGAGAATGTCATTGTGCTTAACTAGAAACTTTTGCTGCGGTTGATACTCCATAATAGTGCACGTGTTTGTTACTTGGTTGAAATCTACTTTTCTTCGACATCGCTAACTACCAAATTGCTGGTATTTTGCCATTTTTGTTTCCAGAAGCACGAAAATAAATATTATTTTGGGTGGTACCCAGTTTTTATAATGTGATAGCAGCATTTTTATATATAAGAATAAAAATCCGAAGTGTTATACTAATATTTAAAGTTCTCTGAATAATTAAAGGTTACTAAACTTAGGCTTTAACTCTGGGCGTTTTAAAAGCATAATCTAACGCATACTTGTGTCCACGCCGATCGAATATTTGCAAACGCACTAAAATAAGAAAGCCCTCAAAATGTGGTCATGGAAAGTTCAAACCGCCACGGGTGTCAAGGTCGTTAAGGCGCGGACTCGTGAGCGGGAGGTCTGGGATTCAAATCGCACCAAGACCGCCCTCCCTGACTGAGTTTTTTCCAGTTTTCCTCAGTCCTCATAAATGGCAAATGCCGGGGAGGTACCCTAAACTTGGCCCTGGGACGTTTCCTTCCTTAAAGCAATCTTTTCCCAATATATCATTTCATCTCATGTATCAGTGTCCACCGCCTGTGGTGTCTCAGCAGTAAAAGGGGCATTGAACACTATTAAAAAATTGGAAAGTTCAAGTTTGCCCAACATGACGATGGAACAACAGAAAACTTCAATAATATTACTGAATTCATTTAACAAAACTGAACATGATGAATCTTCAAAAAAAAATGCACTCCCTTGAGAAATGTCTACAAAGAAATGCCCATTGAGGTAAAAGTTTTCAGACATTTACACAATAATTATAAACTATACAATTAACACATTAAAACCAGAGCAAATAAAATTATACATTCCCAAAAAATCAGGACAAAGTGAATTAAATGAAAAATTGAACCCATAAAGAAAGAAATTAACATCACACAGCATCATATGTATTGCAGAAGTCATTTCAGCCAGGGCCAAATCGGCCAAATAATAACCCAAAATTGAAAAAATTAATCCAAAGGAATATTCCATGGGTCAGCAATAATGAAAACAATTCCTCATTAAACTTTCTTTAAAACAATGAAACAAAACCCTCTAAAGAAAATTAACACCTAAACACAAAGAAAATAATTTACCCAAAGGAGTTTGAGATTTAGTCACTTTGATAATGGAACTCCGCAATGACACAATTTAAAAATATTACCTTGATACCTTGATAATCATTGGTGAATGTAAGTAGAATTGATGCTACTCTAATACATTTTGCAAGCCCGTACCCATATCAGCTTATTTCTTCCCTGTCCAACGACCAACCTTCAGGTCCTGTACAAGTACAATTAGGATATCGATGTAAGAAAGAATAATATCACGACCTAGCACCGCCACGGGTGACCGAGGTTGTTAAGGCGCAGACTCGTGAGCGGGAGATCTGGGGTTCGAATACCGTCATGACCGTCCTCCCTGACTGAGGTTTTTCCCAGGGCTTATTATGGCAAATGCCAGATAGGTACTGTAAACTTAGTCCTGAAACGTTTCTTTTCTTAAAAAAATGCTTTCCCAATATATCATTTCATTTCATGTATCATCAGTCTCCAGCGCCTATGGTACCTTAGTAGTAAAAACGGGCATTAAACACTGTAGCACCGATCAATACTGACAACCACATGGTCTAACCAATGAACAACGATTCTAAAGAGAGAATTCCACGTAAGGAGAGGAAGGGATAAAATGATTGACCATGTATCTTGACATATAACAGCACACATTAAATTATAAGAAAACCAAACACCCACAGCGTACTTGCAGCGTAAAAATGTGGACTTCATCATTTTATAATTAAGAATTTTAACGCAAGCCACAAGCATGGCTGCTTATAATAGTCATGACAAGTTTACTAGTACACAAATAATTATAAATAAATGCATACACACATGCATACCAATATATACACCGTGCATTTATATAATTAGAACACTTGCTTCCGAATCCCCTTTCCACTCTGTTTTCTAATAACCATCTTTTTGGGGTCTTTGACAGATATATTTCTAATTTGAATCTCTCATGCACCAGTATTTCCAGGCAGTGTTCAAACTTCTTTGAAATTCAGAAATTGCAGCGGTAAATGTTTATTTCTTTAAAGCTCTATTTCCCTGCATTTTGCCAGAACATGCCTCCAGTAATCGCTTGCTCCGCACAGCTCCCAATTCTTTCTCCGGAAACATGAATTATTTTCCTTCCTTTCCAAACGCCTACTTTGAGCTATGCATGACACTTATTTCTTCTCTGCCTCATGCAGCTAAATAATCCTCCCTTCCCCACACCAGACCTATTTGAGCCTGCAAGTTGAGCGAAACCTTTTCTAAGCATTGTGCCTCAGTATTTTCTCTATATTTATACCTTAAACGTCTGCTAACTATCTTCCAACTATTGCACATAATACACCCGAGTCAAATTTGTTCCCTGCTTGGTGAATCGAAGCATCGGGATGGTGCCTCTTTGGTGTCTTTTCCTCAATATTTCTTTGTTTAGCAGCTCTCAAATTCTGTGTTAAATTGGAAAGTAAGCAATTTTTTATTAAAATGGGCAACTCATAAAATACCTTTGCTAGACGTTCTTATATTCAGATTTTTTTTTATAAAATAGTAAATAAAAACCCTTTCTTATTTTGCGTAAATTAAAGAAATTCCATTGCTAAATTTTCTTACAACTATATATTTATTAAAGATAGTAAATTTGATATCAGGGTTTAAAAATTGTTACTCATTTTCTTTTGTTTCTTTGCTAAGTTGCTGAATTTAATTTTTATTGTAATTACAACCTTAATATACAAGGCCTTTCTGTGTTAGTTTATCTGGTAATTAATTTGGTTGATTAATTCAATATTTAAAATTGTTAATGTGTTGATGAATGCTTTAATAAAATGCAGACTGCTGTTTTAGAACATTTGTTTTCCCTCCCATGATATATGATGAAAATACTTTATGCGACCAAATCCTGTGGGCATTATATCAATTGTATGCTTTATTAAAGCTAAAGATATAATATTGGCACTTCTAACGTCAGAATACTGAAATTCCTGCAACTATCATACAACATCGTTATCATCTCAGTATCAAAATGTGCAACATTTTCAAGAGTTAATATATTTAAAAAAAAAAACACATTCAAAGTTTAAAGTCAGCGATAGTTTGTTATAAAATGATTCTAGCGAGTGCTGTAAAGATTTGAAATATGGTAATAAAAATTCATACATAATGGTAGCAGTAGTAATTTTGTAGTACTTTCCTGTTTTCAAAGCTTAAAGCAAATATTATTGCGCAAATTGAATTTCAGTAAAGAGTATATCTGAAATTAGTAGGTAATGTACTTTTATTTCAAACAGCAGTCTAGTAAAATTGCAGGGACTTATTAAAAACACTTTTGAATCTGTTTTCTTTTTACACTGATATATATATAAAAAGAAATATATGTACTAATGAGAGGATCTGACTGCCCACAACGATCTAAGAAAGGCCTCCCCTGACATCTCTATCTCTAAAAAAAAAGTGCGTTTGTTTATTTCCTTTTATGCATCTTAAGTTTTTCACGTTCTGCAAATTAACAAGTGGGCTTTTAAAAATGTACTTTCCTTTTTCAACCAAACTAAAATCGGTCTTGGTGGTGTAGTGGTAACCATACTTGCCTCCTAAACCCAAGATTGCGAGTTCGAATCCAGCCAGGACCGATGGATCTTTTCGGCCGTAAAAATCATAATAATAGCTTCCTTCGGAAGGGAAGTAAAGCCGTGGTTCCCTTGTCGTATTTACGGCACGATAAAAAAACATCAAGCCTGAAAAAAGAGGCCACTGACCAAAATTTGTCGGTCGTTTCACGCCCTGAATTGAATAGGACGCCGATGACCTGAGATGTTAAAGAGCGTCCATAAATTAAAAAACAAATAAATAAATAAATAGAAATGCCACCTATGTCCCGCAGCTTTGTGAAAGTAAAATAAAAAACGCATTTAGTGCCGAACAGTCCCGTTAGAAAAAGTAAATCATCAGGAAAATGGGGTAAATTTATTAGGGTTCATATAATTTTGCCCAACCTCTTAGTCAAAATTGTGAATTGTTTCAGACCACGAGGGAAGACAGTACATATGTGGTCTGCTCTGCGTTGACACATCTATGATTTTCGGTTAATTTGTCCTGTCGGTACTGTATAAAATTAAATTCAAGTCAATAAAAGTGAGTTTAGGCTTTTATTTCAAGGTCTGCATGCTTTTAGGCATAAATTGTGATCCATTATCTGAGTTTTAAGCCTAATATCAGTCAATTTCGGGCCTATGGCTTTTATAATTATCCGATCACCTCCGTCATGTCCGAAAGAGAGACTTCTCTGCAAAACAGAGTGTGACAATAACACAAAACTTGCATCCAGGTTTCTTACTCTATTCCATATCGCATGCGTTTAAATATTCAGTAAGATATGCATCCCTAATAGCCGTGTTGGTCTCGGTAAATTTAGTTATAACTCTTAAGTATATCCCTATTAAGGCTTAAGTTGTCTTTCCTTTGATAAATACTGGTACATTTGGCTCCCATACGTTGACACCTCTTCTTGTAATCTTTGCCGAGTCTTTCATGGCTAAGGCATCCGTTTCCTCACTCTCTAATATCAGCATGTTCCAGTATTCACACCAAGTAGGTGGAACAAGTAATAGAGATACCATCCAGAGCCTGCTGACATTGTCACATTAGCCTAGAGGTAGCTCTGACAGCATGAAATGTCTTAATATCCATCTGGTGTCTGAAACGACATTGTGATATATTCTTTAACACAGTACACAAACTAATATGACCGAAGCCTCTGTCTGGAATACCGAAACGTATCTCTGCAGAGACCCAAGCCAATTCTGGCTACATCAGTATAAAAGATAAACCTTTTTTCACCGCTCGGGCAACCCATGGCAGATGTTTTTATCTAGGATTCATAGTTTCGTGTGAAGAATAAATTAAATGAAGCCTTGGTCTTTCATAGGACTCTTAAAGGCACTCCTAAGTCTATAAATAGCCACTCCCCCTTGACCCAGCCTTGATATGTTTGAAGTATAAATGTCTACGGATAGAATTATGTGTATAGCCGCTTACACGGCGTTCAACTGTGTTTAATTTGTCCTGTGCAGTCTGCAGACCACCATACCAAGAATTGATACAAAATAGCTCTTATTATGGTGACATATAGCCAATACACTATGCGTGTCTCTAGGCTGCATCTCACACTAAAGCTCTCTGGCAGACCTATAACAAATTACAAGCCTTTGGCCTTGTGTACAGCCTGACTAGATTACATGGAATATCAGTATCCGATAATCGCCGTCAACACGACACTGATATTACGGGTTCGGTAAGCCTACCCTTATTGTGGTGGATTATGTTGCAGTTTGATATGTAATGCGGGCCATTAAAATGGCAACGCGTATAAGAGACGCGCTAAATCGATCTTACATTTTCTGAAGAAAAATGAGAGTATTACTCGTCTAAAACACAACAGCAATACCAGCAGCTGTCTGAATTCGATCACGGGAGAATTCTGGCATAACGTTAGTGCGGATATGATTTCCACTGCTATAGTAAGTAAAAATGACCTTTGAGACAAGGCCGGGCTTGAGACCTGCCCACTGACAAGCAACGACTTGACAAATCAACCCACGTTGCACTAACTCCCTCTCAATACGTGACCCATGAAGCATTTGAACAAGAGCAGAATCTTCGATTTAAAGACTCTTAAGTTTTACATGCGAGCACTGCTGAACTGTGCCGTCAATACATTAGCTGTCCGGTTAATTAGAAAGCATTAGCATGCAGAAGTGTATATCAAACAAGCTTTTACACATAAATATACAGAGGGTGTCAAAAATGTATACACGCTTAAGCAAAGAAAAAACTGAATTCACGCAAACAGAAAATAATGAGCACTGATCATCTTACACTTTAACAGTTACAACAGTTGCTCAAAATGCCCACCATGGCGTCGATACACTTCTGAGTACGTTGAACTACTGATTGAGCAACGTTTGCGAAAGTGTCCTCAGCACATGCCGTTTCAATTTCTTCCCGAAGTGCTGTCAGTGTAGCTGGTTTTCTACGGTATACAACATCCTTAAGAGTTCCCCATAGGTAGAAGTACAACGGAGTTAGATCCGGGGAACGCGGTGGAGACTCAATCGGACCTCTTTGTCCTATCCAGTGCCTTGGATAGTGCCTTGGATCCAGTGCGCGGGGCTTGTTGCTGTGCGAGGTCTCCCAGATCTGCCCTCGTGAACATCGCATACGGTACCACGAGTCTCAAATTTGTCTCGAATGCGTGCAATTGTTACTCGCGTTGGGGTTTCTGTTCTGTACACACGTCTCCATTGCCTTTGAACTTCAACAACATTCTCGGTTTTCCAATGTCATTTCATAATTGCTTTCCGCTGTTCAAACGATAATCTTGACTCCATTTTGTTGTAGCTACGCTATCATAATGTATGTGAGTCACATCTGTTTACAGAACATCATGCTACACATTACTGTTGTTTTTCGGTCCAACTTTGAAATATATTAAATAGATATCTAATGTGAAAGTGTGTATACATTTTTTGCACCCTCGGTGTATATTTATAGTTTCCTCATATTTGCAAGACAGTTTTCATTAAAGTTAACAGAGCAAGAATACTCAAACGTACAAATAAAATGTAAAAATAAAAATAAAGCAAAAGAAATATAGAAATATTGGAATATTTTATGTGCTAGGTTTGTTGCATTGTTTAATTTGAGTGCAAACATTTGTTTCCTATATTCAACAAATTGCGCATCTATTTACTTGTCATTTATTTCAAACCATAACCGCTAACTACTTAATTGTAGATACTGAATTTAATTTTGTACTTTAGCTAGTCATTCGTGAAACAGTTAAATAATAATATACTGGGTAAAACATAAATAAAACAAATATTTTCTTAATTTTACAGAGTAACTACGTTCATTATTGCAAATGAATAAAGTTTTTACAACTTAATGCTTCTTTGTGTCTAGGTTAATTAATACATTTTAAATACCATATATTTTTCAAAAGAAAGTAGAATCCAATTTCCATGGCCTTTTACTACACTAAAGAGACACTGTAAAGTTTATCAAACAGTTTATTATGACTATTTCTCTTCAGTTATAAAATTTCGGTGATTATTTGAGCGAAACTTTGTAGAAATCAAACGTGTTTTGACGATAAAATGAGACAATACAAAAACATGTGATATAAGCAACATGGGGATGATCAACTGAAATCCGCTCATACTAATCAAGTGGCAGGGGGCGGAGGTAGAGGCAACTATATAGATCATCATAGGCCATTGGGAAGTTTTTTGTAATAGTGTTTAACGCCCGAGTTTTACCGCTGAGGTATTAAATGTATTGGACACTGCTAATACGTGAGATGAAATGATATATTGGGAAATATTCTTTTTGAAGAAAAATTGGGGGGAAAAAAGTGATTCAGGAAGGAAGGTCTGGCAGAAACCGAACCCCAGGCTTCCTACTCACGAATCCGCGCCTTAACGGCGTCGGCTACCATGTCGATTCCGGTAGAAAGTGCAATGGGCCTGCGTCGTTTATCTATGCGAAACCTGAGCAAACATAGCGGCTATTCCGAACCCACCAAAATCGTGTTATGATTCAATATTTGACAGTGAAGGGTGTCAACCGAGCGACATTCATCGTCCCTCGCATGAATGCCGTGTGTTGTGAGAAATGTGTATGGAAAACAACAGGGAAGGACTGGGCGTGCATATAGTTCAAACTTATGAGGTATGCGATTGGTTTCCCTAGCAACCAGGTAGTTCTTTACGGACGACGCTTGGTGAAACGGTGGGATGACTTTCTGAATACCCATGGTGACTTTTTTCGTGTGTTTAGTTTGTAATTATTGAATACTGGTTTATATTAACAAATTTGTCCGGACTGGTTTCAGTTAATTACGCCTCGTAGAAAATTATGTCGATGTCTATTTAAAATGACTAAACTTTTTTAAAATTTCCTTCTGAGTATATACATTCTCTGATGACCTTTCACATTTAAAGTCAGTACCAAATCATTTAAAATGCGCCAATACTATAGAAAAGGGTAATCTACGTAGGCATTGCCAATATAAAGAATTTCATTAGGAATGCATTATACATATTCGCTAGCCCAATTAATCTAAAATTGTTATCTTACAATTTAGATCGAAATTCATACCAGTTAGTGCATAATATTATTCAATTGACGAATTCACAAACGAATAATCTATACTACTAAAATAATGTTCAATGAAAATAAAACATGTTTAACATGACAAAATTTCAAACAAATATTACATATATTGCTGTTTTGTTAATTATTTTATTATATTGACATATTTTGTTATACACATTAAGTTACTAAAAGATATGTGTCTATAATTTATAACATTTTCAAAGGTTCTTATGAATATCTTAAAATACAATGTCGTATTTTTAAAATTCTTCCATGTTATGAAGGACCGCCACTGGTGGCCGAGGTCGTTAAGGCGCAGACTCGTGAGTGGGAGGTCTAGAGTTCGAACCGAACCGTCCTCCCTGATTGATGTTTTTTCCAGGTTTTCCTCAGTCCTCATGAATGGCAAATGCCGGGGATATACCCTAAACTTAGGTGTTGAACGTTTCCTTCCTTAAAAAAAATCCTTTCCAAATATATCATTTCATCCCGGGTATCATCAATGTCCATCGCCTGTGGTGACTCTGTAGCAAATACGGGTATTAAACACTTCATTCGCATTTTTTATGAATTTTTGTTGCGTTCTTTAATTCTTCGTGTTTATGATTGAAAATATAAAAGATGAAATATATTTTATCTCAATTTTATTAGCGAGGTTTTATTTACATTTAATTTATAATAATTATCTCCAGGGTGTGAAATTTTATGCATTTGCATACTCTACCCCGTGGGCTATAGCTATATGTTTGTATATGATCTGCTATCAGTTGCTGAAATATATACATGCTTTAATGCAACATATATCTGCATACATTTAGCTGTTTAAATATCTATTATGTTTTCAATACTTCCATTTTCTACACAGCATATTTTAGCCTTATTATTTTTCCTTTTAGAATGAAATACATATATAAACACGCTATCACTTGAACACAAACAACAGACAGCCTGTATTTTGTTAAAACCCATCGAGGGTTCAGTTGTTTAGATAAATGACAACTAATACTCCACTACCACCTGCACCAGTATTAATTTCCCTTGCATTATACAGATCATCTACAATCAGTTGAAGAGGTATTAAATCGATGGACCCCAGTAATGCTGCGTTATTGAGGTAGCTTAAAATACGTGCATTGTCAAAGCATGAGTTGTTTGCATCTGCCCACTTTTCCGATTTCCCAGATTAATTACGTTACCTGAAGCCGCAACTCTCTCTTAAATATGTGTGTTTGGTCAAACGAAATGTAATCTTAAATCTTTTCTTAGAGTGTGGAGTAAAACTGATATAATAATTTCAACAAATATACGATATTCGAAACAATGTCGAAAGAAAATTCTCCAAGCACACCAAAAGAATTATTAGTAGTCATTTAGATATAAAATTAGTGTTTAACGCCCGATTTTACTATTGAGGCACCACAGGCGGTGGGCACTGATGATACATAAAATGAAATAATGTATTTTTAAGGTAGGAAACGTTCCAGGCCTACGTTTAAGATACCTCCCCGGCATTTTTCATTTATGAGGACTCAGGAAAACCTGGAAAAAACCTCAGTCAGGGAGGACTGTCCTAGAGTGATTCGAACCCCTGACCTCCCGCGCTCACGAGTCCGCGCCTTAACGACCTCGGCCACCCGTGACGGTTGTTTAGATATAAGGAAACAACCTCAAATGATGTGGGAAAAGTTTTTTAAGATATATAAATATTTGGAAGGGCAACAGATTTTTTTCAATTGAAAACTTTAATGAAGTGAAGGTCATGAATTATAGTTTATTGCTAATTTTAGGCAACGGAACAAATGCTGATTGAACCTTTGAAAAATAATGTTATTTCTCACTTGAGCAAGCAGTTTAATAGTGCATACTTATTGGTATATTTTTAACTTTTAGGAAACACATTTGTATGCGTATTTAGTGGTTTTGGGGGCATTAACTTCAGGGCACGATTATAACAATTTCTTTTAAATTTAATAATAGTACATTTAAGCTTTGAATAAATGAATATGTTTCTTAGAGGCTAACGCTTGGAACTTTCTGACCTTAGGTTTTTCCGTGTTTTTTCTGCCGCTTAGGCGAATACGGGATGTAGCTTTTTCTTGCTACGAATTTTCCGCTCCACAATTTCATCTCATTTCATTCTCTTGGTTTTGCTGCAGTACCGAAAGGGCCAGGCTAAGTGGGCTGGTGCTGTACGCGCTATAGCGATGGCTTGCGCTATGGAAAGGCTTCTGCCCTTTTCGGTATGTAAGTGACCCTTCTGAGGAGATGGAATTCCATGTAAAGAGTGTTCTGGAAATAGGGACTGATTCTACCTCCGTCCCTCCCCGCCCCTAGATCCTGAGAGATCGGTGTTTCTTTTATCTAATTCCCTCCTCCTGAAGGGACCCCTTTGGGGGCACAAGCGGCGTGCCATTGACTACGGCTGAAGTACCAAAAATTCCTCCCCTGTCCCTGGCAATACAAATCCAAAATTCAATAGCGTATGAATGAAATGTAAACCTTATTTTGTAATCAATAGAATTAATAACTTCTTGCATCCCTTCACCTAGTACATTGCACCATTTTTTACTATCTTTACGTTCCGATTTTTTGCCGTTATTGTTCAGCATATGGACCGACAATGGCTTCTTGTTTACGTAGACTTTTTGTTACAATCTCTTGTTCTTTCTTACTCTGCTCATTATAATTTAGGTGACTCTGATATTTACAAACAGCTTCCTAGAAAACTGCAGACGCCGAGTGCTGATATTGCAGTACAGAAGTAATAGATCTCAATTTAGATGAATTAAGACACAGTATTGTCACTTGAGACTGTTAAGGTTGAGTCTGGGTTTACCAAGAGTTTATGCATTTAAAAAAATACTTAAATACTTGTTTTACTATAATATAGGATTAAATTGATAAATACGACATTAATTGTCCACACATACCTAGATTGTATTTTTAGTTTACAAAATAAATTTTTAAATAAAAAAATGCTGCTGCAGCGAATCGGAAAAGTGGGGCAAAGCGGCCGAAATGAATAGCGCAGTACATTTGTACGAATCTCTCTCTCCCGTACACATAAACAAATATATAGTTTAAATAGCGTGTTAGATATTAAAGATATATTTCCAACGTTACACTTCCTGCTATCTGTACGTGTGTAGAAGAAGCAATCACAATTTAATTCATACTTTGTGCTCATTGTTCTATCCAGGAACATGACCAGCTCCTTGGTAGATTTCCATGATTACGAAAGGTACTTTAATTACGCTTATTTTTCTATTTGGGGCAGAGCTATAAGAGGTGCGCTGAACGCCTCCATTGCTACCTGGCAGGGAACTAACCTTTTTTTAATTTGTTTATTTACGGAGGCTCTTTAACATCTCAGGTCATAAGCGTCCCATTCAATTTAGGGCGTGAAACGGCCGACAAATTTTGCTTAGAGGCCCCTTCTTTCAGGCTTGGGGTTCTTTATCATGGCGTAAATGTACGACACGGACCCATTGCTTTACCTCCCTTCCGAAGGAAGCCATAATTAGGAATTTTTACGTCAGAAAAAATTCATCGCTCTTAGCCGAGATCGAACCCGCGATCTTGGGTTTAGAGGTAAATATGTTTACCACTATACCACCAGGACCGACAGGGAATTAGCGAATTACTTCGATGTAAAACGGCTGGTAATTTTATCCAGGGTTCTCTATTTTCCTGTTATGTAGTTCTTAAACGTGCCGTAATTCTATGACACCGGACCCAGGTCGTTCCATTGCACTCCAGAGTTTTACTTCCATTCTCTGCGACTGGGTTTGAACTGCAAATCTTGGGTGTAGAAGAGAGCGCTCTAAATAAAACGATTAAAAGAACCAAAATATGTAAATTTTGTAAAATAAAATTTAATCAATAACATTTTATAAGATTTTATAATTAAGTGCTCAGTAAATGTTATATATTTGTCCCTTTTGAAATGATTGTATTCAAAATATATTACATGCAATTACTTACATTACCATTCCACTCCATAAACATTTATGTTCACTTTTCTTAATGAAACCCTTTTTAGAGGTTCGTTTTCCAAAATTAAGTGGTCTTGATGAAAGGCATTATTTTACATAGCTAGACATTCTTTTATTATTTATTAATCTGCTATTGTCCTTTCCCTCGATGGCAGTTGAAAAATAGTGAAATTACAATATTTCAGCTTGTACTTGAAGTTATACACTTCAGCATAGTAAAATAAATTTCTAACAAATTAAATATATTCTAAACCTATTAAAAGCACTTGAATATAATTAAAATTAACCTAAGTAAATGCATGTCAACCTAATTAAATACATTTCAAACAATTAAAATACACATTAATCTGATTAAATTTATTTCAACGTAATTCCGTAAATAAATGTCATCTACAAAAGTCAATATAGTGGTAGTAATGAACGTTTTATTGTACCAGTTTTAAAATACATTCATAAATACAACTGTCGCATGGGCTTTATGGCTGTATATGCTAATATCGTCCTTATAACAATCAAAATGGCCATACACATACATCCATACACACAAATAAAGATACATGCATACAAATATACAAAATTTTCGATATATTTACGTTTTCTCTTTTAATAATGTTATATATAAATACATAAACATGAATGGAACCCGAACTCTTGAGCCCCCTTCATTTACGTACACCTGCTCTCCAACTCCCCCCTCTTCATTATGGCCACTAACCTTCTTTCTCGGGTCTTCTCTAGAAATATTCCCAAATTGTGTATCTCGCATGCATCAACACTTCCCAGCAAATGTCCAAATTTCTATTGAAATTACAAAATTGCGGCATTAAGTGCTCATTTCTTGTTATCTCCATTTCCGTACATTCTGCCAAAATATGCACTCAGGTATCGCTTTCTCCGCACAATGGGCAAATTCTTTCCCCTAGAGCATTAACTGTTTTGTTCCCTTTCCAAGCGCCTAATCTGAACCATGCGAGAGCACTTCTTTCTTCTCTGCCAAGATATCAAAATAATGTCTTCTCCCTCGCACCGGATGTATTTGAGCCTGCAGGTTAAGCGATACTTTTTCTACGCATTGAGATTCAATATTTTGCATATTTATATGTCGCAAACGCCCGTTAAATATTTTCCAGCTATTTCGTGCAATGCCCTCTCCCCTTAACTAAATATACCCCAATCCAAATTTGTCTAAGCCTTTCCTTATTTTTGATGCCTATCCCATATCCCACCTTCCCTTATTTCCTCTCTTAGATAAACTGCTAGAAGAAAAGCTTGATCACCCCTTTATTATCTTAAGCAGTATTTAATTGTTCTTATTTTTAAATGCACACTTTCGTTAGAAATACCAAACCCTTTAAGAACCCCACAACTTCCTCTACCCCTCCCTGCTTGTAGCAACCGTTTTAGAAACTGGTTTGTACTGATTTAAGTTCCTGAGTGTTTTCCCACTCCCAAATTTTGGTCCAAGCTAATATATAACAATAGTATTTTGAGTTTCTTATGAGTAAATGTTTAACTGTTACAGACAGCTCTCAAAGACCGCTGAAATTAAATCACATTTCAATCATCGATGGTTCTTTTTAAGAACGAAACTTTTCCAAAGTCTGTTTTCTGTTGCCTTCTTTAATTTTTAAATGGACGATCTATCCTTGAATAACATCTGAGTATAATTCTAGATCTTGCCATGTCTATTAGTTTAAATTGTTGTTAATTTTCTGAGCTTACATAGATACAGGCCTCAAATTCATGCAGTAGCAACCAAATAAAAATACGACGCCCGACATTTCATATCGGACATTGAGGAACAGACTCGGAAGATATCGAAGGCAAACGCGACGAAGGGCTTATACCTGGCCCTCCCTTGTCTCGTGTTTCTACCCTTCTCTTGCAGACCCCCCCCCCATCTTTATTTCTTTCCATTCTAGTGCTTCCAACACCGAAATCCTTTCTTAAATAGCTCCTTGGCGCACCAGGAGCTGGTCTTTATCGAGCAGCTACAAACACGGCGCGCACCTCCCTTAAAGCTCGTCAACGTCGTTGTTTCTCTTAACGGTAGACTTCACCTAATGGCCCTAACTCAATTTGGAAAACATGGTGCTCGCTTTAGTCATTAAACCCGCTTTAAGCTGCAACAATTTTTGCATGCGATGTTGGGGTGGCGTTCACTACAGCTATATAATAATCTAACGACCTTAAACGTTAATTACCAAAGATCAAAAGTTGCAAGAGGGGAGCCGGCAGCGAAGAAAATCTTTTGCAATATCGGATCTTAATGGTCCTTTCTGCTCTGCTTTTTTGTCATGATTATGTCTCTTGATACGATATTCTGTATGTTGTCTCTTAACTGCTAACAGCAGCCATGGCAACTTGATTGCGTTTAGCTGTTTCTTTGAACTTTTAATAAAATGCGATTACTTGTGCGTTTTTAGCTGTAAGTTTTTGTTTCTCAGTTATTATAAAAATAAAAGTGTAATATACCATGTTGAGAACGCTTGATTTTTTTAGGTAGGCATTGACAAATATATTGATCTGTTTCTGCAGTAACAAGGAAGTAATGAAATAATTTTGCTCATGGTTTATAACTGACCGATATGGTCCAGGGTTTACCATTTCGGGGTATCCCTGCATTTTATCCTTCCTCCCGGAGGTGTTCCCTTTAGAAGGTGTAGGTAGAAAAGGCCATCACTCCAGCAGCGGTGTCGAAATTTTCCCCCTCCGTTCTATTCTAATCAAACCTACCTCAACGACCTTATTCGCTCTAGAAACAATAGTGAAGAATTAGGTGTGCTAGAGCATATGAAATGTACTTGGAACGTTGGGTAAAGTGTTAGGTGTTTTAAATAGTGTTTAAGGAAAGTATTAAAGTGAAGGGGGTCAAAAACATATTTTTGTTTTTTGTACCATTTTAATATTTTGGAAATTTTGTTTATTTTATATGACTTTCATTAAGATTTATTCCTGGGTTATATATATTTTAATACATTTTTAATTATGTCATTGCAGAAGTTTTTTTTTTCCTTCGCGAACATTTGTTCAGTTAAAATTCTGTATATCAGAAACTAAATTGAATTTCATAAATTGGTAGTCTTTGTTTTCATAGCATCGTCTTTTTTTTTTTTTTTTTTTTTTTTTTTTTTTTTGCAATTTTGGAGGAGTTTAGCTGGTCTTTCCCTCAAAAAGATAGATTTTCTATAAAATATAATTTGACTACAATTATTGAAAAATTACAATTTTTTTTATTTTGCACAAGTTTTCTATCTTTTAGGTTTTGTATAAGCTATCACTTTGAAACATTTACCACTTATTCATGATATTATTGTCATATTGTGGATTTATGATGGTAGAGCTAAGGCAAAATGTGACAACGTAAAAGAATAAAATGGGAAAAAAAATAGGAAAAAAAGCAAATAATATGAAAATAGTTTATAATTTGCATCAGAGTCATAGTATATTAGTGAAAATAGATCACCAAATTTGAATAAGATTCATCTGTATGCTGTAAAAGTTTTCATTTATTATCTTTAATAGTTCTTGAGAAAACGGGAACTGAAGATAGTACAGTTACAGTACAAGGAGGGGCTTTTCATACTCCCCTAAACGCCCCTTTTACTGCTAAGGTATCTCAGGTGGTGGATATGTGAGATGAAATGATAATTTGGGAATTTTTTTTTATGGAAGGCAATGTTCCTAACCTAAGTTTAGGGTACCTCCCCGGCATTTGCCATTTATGAGGACATAGGAAAACCTGGAAGAAACCTCAGTCCTGGCAGGATTCGAACCCCAGACCTCCTGCTCACGAGTCTGCGCCTTAACGACCTCGGCCTCCCGTGGCGGTAGAAACAAATGAGTTTGTATGAGTATTTATTTTAAATTTGTACTGTTTACACAGAGTGTAAATACTTTCACTGATTTTCAGTATGACATCTAGTTTCTCGGCTCTGAGCGAATAATCTGAGTAACATTTTATACCCGATTCACTTTTATTCATGCATTTCTGAGTATATACTAGATTAAACGTTTTTACTCATGGAATAAATTCAAGAGAATGTACTAATATTTATTCCTAATACCCCCCTTTTTTGTTACTAATACTTGCAATACTAAAATGAAATATTTTCTCAAAACTTTAGAGGTGTTTATCCACAGATAAAGCCTTTGGATAAGGAAAGGAATATATAACACTTTTTTATTTTAGTATTGAATTTATGAAGATTACTTTAGGTTTTTTTCCTTTTCTTTTACCCATAATGCCTTGGGAGAGCATGCAAGGATTGCTCATTTCTCGCCCCTCGAGTGTCCAATGTACTTGTTGTGTTCTTTAGTCAACCAATGTAGAAGTTCGCTAATAGTCTCTCCCCGTTTCTTGGAGTTCGCCAATTAGGAGGGATTAGCTTCTCAGGAAAAGAGAAACACGCCGTGTTCCTAATCCACACCTCGACCAAACAGAGCAAGTAGTTTTCCTTGTCGCTTGATTTTTGGCGAAGAAACCTCCAGCGGCACGCTTCTAACGTTTAGACGATTGTCCCTGTGTTTTCGACTAGTTCAACTTCTGGATTTTGTAAATCAACTCTGTCGCAAATTTTATGTACAACTTCGGTAATACACGGCTTTCCGGCGCGCATACGCTTCTCTGAATAGTTCTGTTTCAGCTATTCCCTCCCATTAAATAAAATATGAATAAAGTATTATATACAGAATGTTCGGGAAAGAAAAGGTGAAAAACAAACACTTATACATTCTTGTGCGCATTAAAGTAAAGAGGCAGGTAAATTTAGTTGTATAACTATTTCCCTCCAATTCGACATCGCATTATTGATACTCATTGTTGGGATAGTAAATTGCGTTTTTGCTTTTTACTTGCACTATAAACAGATACAGGAATGAAGTTCTGGGTTATTGCTTACAGATTTATTAATAGATGGACAACCGCCGTTTTCAGATTTTCTTTTTTCAAAACAAAAACTTACCTACTGCAGACTTTTAATATTTTCCCCGGCAGAATGTAAAAATAAATTAATGAAAACAATAAATGAATAAATAATGAAAAGTTTGGCATTATAAACTTTTTAAGGTTATACTAATACAAATAATTGGAAATGTTTGAAAATAGGAAGTTACTTAGATTGAAAATGAACATTTTTATAAGAGAACAAAGTGCTAAATATTTAATGGTCATATTTTCTAAAATCAATGGCGCTAAAACGTTTACAACAGTCATTTGTTAAAACAAAAACGCTTCTTGATTTGTATTTATCATATATATTGCTTTTCTTAGCATACATAGCATATATCCAACATAAAATTTAGCGTATTCTCTGACCCCATTATCATTTTGATTTTTTTTTCTCTGAAGAACTACTAACCTGGTGAGAAAACAAGAGAATAAGAAATAAGTGAGTGGGCATCCTGTTTCATTTATCACTCATTTGCGAATGAGAGGCAAATTATGGTATTTAAGAAGGGAAACCAGCCACGCAAGATAGATAATGGTATTGGGAAGGGGCAGAAGTTGAGGTGATTAATTAATATGACTATCTTGGTATTAGACTTAACAAGAATGGAAGGCGGAGGGGAAAAAAATGAAAGGTTCTAACTAAAGGTAGACTAACTTTGAAAAGTTATTAGTGCCTGCAGGTATAAAATACCAAAAATGCATATAAAATGGTTGAATAAAATATATACGATAGTAGTAGAGGCTAAAATGATGTTTAGGGTAGAAATTTGGGGTAGTGATGAGGGATGGGTAAATGTAGATTTGATTCACACGGGCCTACCAAACGGGGTTGCGCAAGATGAATTAGGCAGAATAGGGAAAAAAGGAAAATAATAACAAGAACTTTGAAATATTGGTTTAGAATTAAGAATTAAGAAGAGAATTGTATTTTGAAACATTGTCTAAAGACGCAAAGGAAACTGAGGGGAGAAAATACATGGGTTAGTAGAATCAATGAGATTATGGAAAAAATTGGCTTGGGTATGATGTGGCATGATAGAGAAAGTAAAGAAAGAGGTTTTTGGAGAGAAATTTTGAGAGAGGTAGTTTAAGTAGTAAAAAGTCATTGAAAATTTATACGGGGTTAAAGGAAATATGGGGTAGAGAGAATTATGTGAATGAAGGTGACAGGTGGACGAGGGAGGGAATTGCATGGGCCCGAACAGGTAGTGAAAGAAATAAAAGGAGGTTTAAATATAGAGGAATGTCCGAATGCCAGATAGTTACTGGCATGCAATTGTGGAATGTAGAGAAACTAAAGAAATGAGAGCAAAACTTGGGATCAAGAAATGGGATAACTTATCAATAGAGATAAGGATAAACAAGTTGGTAAATATGAAAACAAGGCAGAAAATCTTGGAATTTGGGAATCATTTTGGTAAAATTAATAGAAAATGGTTGAAGAAAATAAGTAAGAAGTGAGGAACCAAATTGGTGGTAAATATAATTTAAGTTGGTTTTTGATTGAGTTAATTTTGTAAGTTGCGTAATGACCACCTCCTTGGTCTAGTGGTTAGCGTTGCTGACGCCTACACGGGTTGGATTCCCGGCACTTACTTAGGAAATTTTCTGAGTTAGGAAGGTCTGGAACGGGATTCACCCAGCCTCATGAGGACAAATGGGGAAGTACCTGATGGAGAGGTGGCGATCTCCGATCAAGTAAGCCGCGATATGCGGTGTGCTAATCACATGCCCCCTGTAATACAGAACTCTACCATGAAATCATGTGATGGAGTAGAAGACGGAGCGGTCGTCGCGGTAAAGCTCAGACCCACATGGGAGGCTTCACAGAAATCGCTTGATGGTTGAGTAACCGCAAGTTTGAAACTATTCGGGCCACTTGTTACACAGCAACTCGGGAAGATTTACTAGAGTGACTATGATTTCATTTCCTTGCATGATTGAGTGATTGTAAAAGAATATTGTGGAAGCTTGTATAATTTAGTGGAAATAAATTCAATATGTGGAAGTGAAATGAGAGGCAGCTATGAATTGGAAATGCTTTTAGATATCAACATTGTAATTGTAAACAAGAAACTTTTGTTTGCTGGCCGCTTGGAACGTTGTCAGCTGCACGAAGTCGAAGATTGTGTTAGTTATCAAATATAAAATAAAATAAATTATGATCGTTCAGTGTTGAGTAACCCTTATACGAGATCTCTTCAAAAAGTATCGCGAATTTTGAATTTCTGCAGGCTACCTATAAACGATTTTTGATTGTTTTGTGGCGTTATGCTGGTACTCATGTCCCTCACTTATGTTGACAAGCTCGGCCATTTTGAATGTTCAGTTAATTAATTGTTGACAGCTATTTTGCTTGGACGTGTTTTGGCTCGTCTTCGAATTTTGCCTATTCCAAAAAATGGAACAACAGACGAAAACATTGAAGAAGTGAAGAAAATAGTATTGGCCAATCATCGAATCACAGTTAGAGAATGCTGAGGACCTGAACATATCGATTGGCTTGTGCCATTCGATTTTTACCAATGATTAGGGTGTGAGACGGGTCGCCGCAAAATTCGTACCAAAGTTGCTCAATTTCGACCAAAAACACCATCGCATGAACGTTGCTAAGGAACTGTTGAGCTCTGTCCGCGACGATCCAAATTTGCTCCAGAGGGTAATAACTGGTGACGAATCATGAGGTTTTTGGTTATGACGTGGAAACTAAAGTTCAATCATCCCAATGGATGCTGCCACACGAGCCAAGACCGAAAAAAGCGCGCCAAGTTCGGTCGAATGTGAAGGTTTTGCTTACAGTTTTCTTCGATTGTAGGGGCGTGGTGCATCGTGAGTTCTTGCCACAGGGTAGAACGGTCAATAAGGAATATTACCTGCAAGTTATGTACAATTTGCGCAAAGCAATCCGCCAGAAATGCCCAGATTTGTGGAAGAACAAAAATTGGCTTTTGCACCGCCCCTGCTCACACATCGTTGATTGTGCGCGAATTTTTGGACAAAAACAACACACTTATCATGCCGCAGCTACCGTACTCCCCAGGACCTGGCCCTTGTGACTTTTTTTTTTTTTGTTCGCAAAACTGAAGAGGCCCATGAAAGGACGACGCTACGCCACGATTGAGGAGATAAAGACGGCATCGAAGGAGGAGCTGAACAAGATCACAAAAACGATTTTTAAAGTGCTTCGAGGATTGGAAAAAACGTTGGCACAAGTGTATAATATCTAGTGGAGATTACTTTGAAGTGGACAAAATAGATATTCATGAATAAATAAATACTTTTTGAAAAAACACAAAATTCGCGATACTTTTTGAACAGACTTTGTATGTCACAGCTCCTGCTGAGCTGTGACCATGAGCACCTCGAGCATGTTCGTGGTGTTAATACGTCAGTGCTCGTGTTGTACGACTATCAATATCATTCATGATATGTACCCACTGTCTGCAGAGCACACAGGTGTAGGATATTCCTCTAACACACGCTCTAGTCTTTCAGTTAAAGTCCGCATGGAAGAAGCGTTTTGGTGAACGTTGGATTTCCCTGTAACAAACGGCCGAAACTTCCTAGCTCCGCTTTGTCCTAATTATGTAAGAAACCGCCTTTTCAAACTACTGCTGTGGAAGTTTTGGAAGCAGGGGGGGGGGAGTTCAAGTTGACCAACTGTTAACAACAAAACAAGGTACCGGTCGGTACTGGACCGAAGACTAACTTCGTTTCAGACGCAGAAAGTTGGAAGTTTATATGAAGTCACTGACCTGTCTTCCGAACAGCACAGTGAACAAAAGCATTGTCGTCGGTCTGTATTTGTCGTGAGCATTCTTCATTTTCTTTGTCTACCTCTCTTCTCATTTTCTCTATTCTTCTCACATCTTCTCTCCATTCATGTTTTTTCATCTCCTGTCCTATTCCTTTCTTCGTTTTCTCTTTTCTTTTTCCTTTTTCTTTCTTTTTTTTTTGTATCACACCTATTCTTCCCTTTTCCCTCATCTGTTTACTCTTTCCTTCTCTTAATTGGTATTATCTGTTACTTCTCCTCTTCTGTTCATCTTAAAATCTTCTATTTCATTTCATTCATTCTTTTTCTCTTTCGGCTCCTCTCTCTTTTTTCTGTTCTTTTGTTGTATTTTTCAATCTGTTTTTGAAGTTTTCTCCTTGCTCCTTCTTCCTTAGGCTTCTCTCCTTTGTTACCTTCTCCTACTTCCTTTTTTCTTTATTGTACTTTTATTTTATTTATTTATTTATACATTTTCACCAGCTCTATTTTCTTAGCTTCTTCTCTATTGTGCTCTTTTCCTCTTTCTGTTGCACAAAAATCGCTCTTTTTCCTTCTCTTTCTCTTTATTAATTTTCATTTCCATTTCTGCTCATTATGTTTGCTTTTCCTCAATGTCTATCTTCTCCTTTTCTTCTCTCTTACAAACAAGTGCCATCTCTTGATTTCTCTTTTCCACTTTTTTTATAATCACTTTATTATTTCCTTTATTCTTCTTTCCGTTTTTTTTTACATTTATTTTTTATATGTTTCTTTTCTTTTCGTTTCTTTTAATAAACTGACAATCTTAAAAATCTGCAAACTACACTGTATTTGGAATAGATTTAAACAAGTGCTGCTGCTAGTTCTTGATCTCTGATCTCAACTGCATGTGTTTCTAAATCTACTGGAAAACTTTTATTACTTGTATTACATTCTGTATTGCTTGACATTTTCACCGCCACGGTGGTCGAGGTCGTTAAGGTGCGGACTCGTGAGCGGGAGGTCTGGGGTTCGAATCCCGCCAGGACCGTCCTCCCTGACTGCGGTATTTCCAGATATTCCTCATTCTTCATAAATGGCAAATGCCGGGGAGGTACCCTAAATTTAGGTCTGGAACGTTTCCTTCCTTAAAAAAAATCCTTTCCCAATATATAATTTCATCTCATGTATCATCAGTGTCTACCGCCTGTGGTGCCTCAGTTGTAAAAACGGGCGTTAAACACAATTAAAAAAATTACATTTTCGATTGTATATGAGGTTCCAACACTGTGCTCCTTTTCCTTCAAACTTTTAATTCCCAAGCACTCTTGTGCTAATCTCTGCTTTGAAACTAAACAATCAAATATTTAGTGACTTTCGCTTTAGAGCAATTGTTACACTCATTCGCTGTTAAAGAAGAAATGCTTTCTTGTGATGCACAGGTTCCGAACACGTCCAGGTTGAACTTCTCTACTTGAACAAACTTTTCCTGTTTTCCCCTCTTGCCATACTTCCGCGTGAAGAAGTCAGCTGTCCCTGACCTATGCTAACAACCTCTTCTCAGCAGTGTTTGTCCAGCCAGTGTCTGCCTTCGCCCCCCCCCCCCCCCAGAACTCCTCCATATTTTCTCAAATAACATGCGTGATCCATCAGGAAGTGTGAGGGTCGATGGAGAAAGCTTGCCAATAGTCTGGTTCATCCCCTTCTTGCTCTCATCACCACGGGTGGCCGAGGTCGTTAAGTCGCGGACTTGTGAGCGGGAGGTCTGGATTCGAATACCGCTGAACCGTTATTCCTGACTGAGGTTTTTTCCAGATTTTTCCTCAGTCCTCATAAATGGCAAATGCCGGGGAGGTACCCTAAATTTAGGCCTGGAACGTGTCCTTCCTTAAAAAAATAAATCCTTTCCCATATATCATTTCATCTCATGTATCATCAGTGTCCATTGCCTGTGATGCCTCTGTACCAAAAACGGGCGTTAAACACAATTCATTCTCTCGCTCTCTTTTGATCGTTACTGGTCATGGAAAGTTACAAATTTCGTGCTGTGTACTGGACGAATGGGAACATCTTTCTGATTTATTTAAGATTTTCTGCGATGTCCTCGGTCCCAGAAGTTATTAATCTTTATCAGGATAGAATAATGCAATCTATGTTTTGGTAATTGCTACAGGTAAAATGAAAAGAAAAGTTTTTTTTTAATAGTGTTTAACGCCCTTTTTTACTACTGAGGCACCACAGGCGGTGACACTGATGATACATGAAATGAAATGATATATTGTGAAAGGATATTTTTTAGGGAAGGAAACGTTCCAGGCCTAAGTTTAGGGTACCTCCCTGGTATTTTCCAGTTATGAGGACAAGGAAAACCTGAAAAAAAAAACCCAGTCAGAGAGGACGGTCCGAGCGGGATTCGAACCCCAGACCTCCCGCTTACGAATCCTCGCCTTAACGACCTCGGCCACCGGTGGCGGTTCAGTAAAGGGTTAAAAGTACAATAAAAGAGTATAGAGATAAAAGGTTAATATACATGAATAATCATGCTGTTTTAAAAGAGCTATAACGCTGTTCTTAATTAGCGATTCGTCAGATAAAATTTCATTTTTTGGTTGTGTGTGCTAGTCAAAAATATTTCTTATGTCTCAATACGAAACTTTTTTCTCTAAGTAGTTAAACAGTCGACATTGAAAGAGGACACTTTAGGATTTTCTGTTATTACGAAATAGCACCCAAATTAATGTCACCTATACACTAAGAGTAAATGTGCAGTAAAATAATTGTGTCTAAGCCTTTAATTTGAGCTTGTTTACTGTCGTTATTGACAAAAGAAAAATATTTCCTGTTATGTCATTTCGAGACAATTGCAAAGATTTTTAGCAGCGGTACAAATGTTTTATATAAGCTGAAGAGATATGCAACCCTGGAATAAAAATGATCATATAAGTGTTTCATCACTCGCTGATGCGTTTCTGTATCGTGTGTTCACAAAGGATCAAAAATGAAAAGATATTTAATGTCCACTTTGGCAAAGGAAGAATTTTTTTGTGAATTTCATGAATAATAGATTATGATCAGCGCTCTAATATATCCAGAATAGCTAAAATGTGTGAATGTAATTACTTGAGAGATACAGTCCAGGCTGGTCAATTTTTAACTTTTCTACACTAAGGTACAATGGGAGACCGCTATTTCGCAGCATAAAGAGATGCATGGAACAAGCTTTCTACATATTTGCCTTAATTAGAAACATAGTAAGAACTATCAAGCTGTTCTTGTAGAAGAAATAGAATGAAAACTTCATAATTTTCCCCCCTCCTTCTCTTGGTCATGAGATTTTCTAAAAAGTGTTGTACCATTGCTATATTCTTTCCACAGATACGACGATATAACGTAAACGATATCAGTAAGCAATATTGTTTGTTTTCTACGCTCGCTTCTCTGTATGTCATCACAAGCGCTGATCAATGTTCCGCTATCCGTGTTCCATTAGCTGGCTACAATGTCTGGCTTAGAGTTTTCCTCCCCTTTCTCTTAGCCACTCCGACCAACACCCTCAGCATCATCTGCTCAACTCCCTGTCCCAAATGGATGGAGGCTAACCCTTCACGCTAAGTCAACTGCCTTCCACATACACGTGCTCCTCTATTGACCACGAACTCTGTGTAGAAAATCTGAAAACTCTCTGATATTAAATGTATCAATATTATCAACATCAACAAATGTTTGGCTTGTACGTGTGTTTCCATTTGGCACTCGTAATGAACTGTTTATGCCAATATTTTTTTCTCCGTTTGTCTAATATGTAGCTTAAATTAACTATTTGTAGTTCATTTTTATGGTTTTTATATTTTTTGTTCAAAAAGCTCTTTAAAACCTCATTTCAGCATATTTTTTTCCTGTTTCAGGATAACTTCACTAATAAGGTCATTGCTTAATTTAAGTATTGTGTTTAAAACGTTATTATATCTATGTTATTAGTATAAACTGAAAATAAGTGCTAAGCACTTTTTTTTTTTTTTGGACGCTCTTTAACATCTCAGGTTATCAGCATCCCATTCAATTCAGAGCGTGAAACGGCCGACAAATTTTGCTCAGAGGCCTCTTCTTTCAGGCTTGAGGTTCATTTTTGTGCCGTAAATGTATGACGGCTTTACTTCCCTTCCAAAGCAGGCCATACTTAGGATTTTTACACCCGAAAAAATCCATCGATCTTGGGCGCAATCGTGGGTTTAGGAGGCAAGTATGGTTACCACTACACCACCAGTACCGACAAACTAATATTTTACTAGAATATATATATATATATATGTTTAAATTATAGAAATGGTGTATAAAGGCACTAGGATTAACATTAAAATGTCTTTATCAATTTCTAAATTTTGTTGAAAACTTTATTTATATGCTTTCATTATTTAAAACGATGTTCATATATGTGTCTTGTAAGAAAATTGATTTAAAATTAACTACATTTATCTAGGACATATTTGTGTAGGATTATCCTATTAGCAAATATTTTAACTTCTTAGCATTGTGAAAGGATAATAAACACATGGATGCATATCAGAGTTGCCAGAGTTGCCTTTTTGGTACTTCGGGTTTAAATTAAAAAGACGCTAGTAAATTAGATTAAAAATGAGTTAAGTTTATACAGCGACCTTACTCTTTCAAACATAAGCATTATAAATTATTTACAGATATATATTCAAGTGTGACTCTTTCTCTGTGTTTTATCTTTATCTACTTTTATTATTAGTGTCAATATATATATATATATATATATATATATATATATATATATATATCAATTAACATGATATTTAAGAAAAAATAGAAACAGTTTCTATGCAACTATATTTTATAGTTGTATAGAATTACCAGATTACCAGATTATAAGATGCAACCATACCTTATTAACGCAATGAACTATAAATGTTTATTTTTCAACAAATAACACTCTAGATAGGTTCACTATTACTGAATAAATATTTTAGACTATAGAAAAAAAGAGATGAATTTTATAATACAATGAAAGCAGTTAAAAGTTCCGCAAACTAAATCGTTCGACCAGTGAATAAAATCTACTGCAATCACTGAGATTCCCCCCGTGACATGCGTGGCACCATTCTCTCTTACAGTCAGTTGAGAGCGGGATTTGACAGAGTCGGGCAGTTGTGTTGTGCAGTCAATAGTGACACTTTATTAAATAAATGGTGCACTAGGGAGGTATTCCTTGTGCAGACAAATATGCATTTTCAAAACATACATGAGATATAGAAAGTTATTTAGCTGAATGAGACAAGTATTTAGACGTATATTTCCTGATTTCCAATATAAACAAAATTAAAGTTAGTACTTACAGCAGTTTAATAAAGAAGGAAAAAATCGAGGCATAATGTTCTCAAAGAAGAAAAACGCTATGAAATAAGTGTTCCATTAAAGCCCTCCTCGTTCCCTAGTTCTTACGGTTTGTGATTTTTATCTTTGGAATGCACTGAAAATCAAAGTATATGTAACTAAAGCTCTCACACTGGAGGAACTTAAAACAAACATTCGAAAGGAAGGTAGTTCCATTAGTGATGCGAGACTGTTTCAGGTAAAATGGGGAACATTTCCAGTGCCTACTATAAGAGGGTGAGTACAAAACTCCGTTATTTAATATTTGTACCTAAGCTTTAAATAGCAAAGTGATTGAGCGCCGCGAGTCTATGCAAGAAAATACCGGCCTCAACGCGGGTATGTGTCGGGACTTTTAAACCGTTCTCATTGTATGTTCATAATAAACACTTTTGAAAGCAAGAAGATATGGGACTTTTCATGTTGTCTAGTATTCCCTCAATGAACATCTTATTTTTCTCTATGATAATGATAAAATCGCAAAATAGTCATGCAGCTTTTTAGCATAGAAATTGCCAAGTTTACCGCCACGGGTGGCCGAGGTCGTTAAGTCTCGGACTCGTGAGCGGGAGGTCTGGGTTCGAATACCGCCAGGACCGTCCTTCCTGACTGAGGTTTTTTGCAGGTTTTCCTCAGTCCTCATAAATGGCAAATGCCGGGTAGGTACCCTAAATTTAGGCCTGGAACGATTCCTTCCATAAAAATCCTTTCCCAACATATCATTTCATCTCATGTATCATCAGTGTTCATCGCCTGTGGTGCCTCTGTAGCAAAAACGGGCGTTAAACACTATTCATTCATTCATTCATTCATTCATTGCCAAGTTTAACATTTATTTAGTTACAGTAAATAGTAATTTTATTATTATTTTTTACAAATGCCTAAAGATAATTTAAGACACAGAGGAACTAAAAAGTGTGTTACTAAATAATATATGTGTCATTTTAAATTGCTGTAGTACTTGAGAAATAAAATAAACTCAGGGTAATTCCAAATTAAATAAAAAAAATTGAATTATTCAAATGTATAAAAACGGTAAAAAATATAGATTATGTAATTCAGAAATTGCAACTGTTTTAAATCTGTAAGATAGTGTAATAAATAGTATATTATTTTCTTTACAGAATATTTTTAATAGAAAAAGACAAACCACATAGAATTCTGCATTGTGACCATTATAAACTTCTTTACTCCGACATGTGAAAGTTGTTGCTATGAAAAGGACACAAAGGCTGAAACAAATAGCTGCCTGATGGAAACAAATGCGTTTTAACGGCAAATAATTAACAACGAAACAAATGGTTTTACAGAGACCGACTGGTGAGACTTATTTTGTGCAACTACGTAATACTTGTTTTAAAATATTCCCTCTCATTCGGTGTCCTGTCCAAATTTGCTAGATCTGTCTTTGTTTAACAACAAAGCGTCAGACAATGCCCAACTTTTAAAACCTGTAAATTAATTACCTTAATGGTTCAGTCACAGAAACCACGTGGAAAGGGGGAGTGAAAAAGTGTTTCGCTGCATTCCGGGCATCGCGGTGTCTAAATTGGATGAGAATGCTAATAAAAACAGTGACCGTACTAGAACTTGCAGCTTCCAGAGTTATGTTGTCCGGGGGAAAAAGACACGGTGAAAATAATTAATTTTAGGTTTTTTCATCGATGCCTTAAATAAATAACTATTATCATAATAAGCATATGTAGACACCACTGGCCGGGATAGGTTCGCCACCGGGTTCAAACACCACCAGAACGGTCCTACCTGGCACGTTTTCCCCTATCATCAATGAGAAATTAAAATAAAGTTTAAGTAATCGAAACGTAGGCTTTGAATCATTTTATCTCATCCCCGCCTTTTGCAAAACTTGTACAGTTGCCAAAACTGAAGTTTAATATTATTAAATAAAATCTTCGGTAATTCCAATTACAGTTTGCTGTAATGATAAACACAAGTTCTGTTATCCTATTGACATAAAATACACATCAATACTATACCGCCACGGCCGAGGTCGTTAAGGTGCGAACTCATGAATGGGAGGTCTGGGGTTCGAATCCCCCCCCAGGACCGTTCTCCTTGACTGGGTTTTTTTCTCAGCTTTTCCTCAGTCCTCATAAATGGTAAATGCCGGGAAGATACCCTAAACTTAGGCCTGGAACGTTTCCTTCCTTAAAAAAAATCCTTTCCCAATTTATCATTCTATTTCATGTATCACCAGTGTCACCGCATGTGGTGCCTCAGTAGTAAAAACGGGCGTTAAACACTACTCAAAAAAATATCAATGCTACCGCATATATAATCACTTTTAGTTTGTGCCATTCGTTGCACAAACTCATTAGTTGCCATATCTCTAATCCCTGTTTCCCTTCCTTCCTTCATCCCTGACTTTCATATCTTTTCTTTTACTGGTGCAGAGTATGATGACATTATAGCCCTGCTCTGGGGCTACTTGGAGCATGTCTCGAATGACACAGAGAGAAGTAGTAGCTTTGAGGGGTGAACAGGTTTTTCGGCCAGCATTTCCAAATTAATTTCATTTAATAAGAAACTAGATATCCTTAAATACGAAAACTGTGGAAGGCATTTCTCTAAGTTACGTGTTAGGTGTTCTAAAGTATCTTAACTTTTAAGGACATTTCTTTGTTCTATTATATTGCAATTTTAAATGTTATATATTTGTAATTGAAGACAAGCAAGTTTTATTTTAATTTGTATGTTAGCTTTTACTGTACTATGCCAGTAAGTTTTGTGATATTCAATTTGAATAACATAGTGTTATTATTGTTTGGTTCACTTTTCCATTGTGCTGCGCCAATAAAATTTTGTTTTGAGGCAATCAGGGGATAATATTAATATTTTATTTATTTAATTGTGGTTTGTTATAAACTCTTGCATTGCTTATACTTACAGTAATGTTTAATGCACTATTGTTAAGTACTGTATGTTTCAATATTTCTTCATTATAATAAATACCGACGGTACCAAAATATATACACACTTTCAGAGTGATATCTATATAATACACTTCAAAGTTTGAACTGAAAAACAACAGGAATGTGTAGTATGATGTTCTGTAAAACAGATGTGATTCACATACATTATGATAGCGTTGCTACGTAACAGGTAAATCAACAATGAACAAATCAACTGGCCCAGTGTACTTGAACATGATACACACATCTGTCTTACCCCCCATTCATACACTCTATGGAAACGAGGAAGTTTATTTCCAACAGGGTGCACCACCACATTACCACCGAGATGTACGTGCGTACCTTGATAACAATCTTCCAAGGCACTGGATAGGACGAAGAGGTCCGATTGAGTTTTCACCGCGTTCTCCGGATCTAACTCCGTTGGACTTTTACCTATGGGGAACTCTTAAGGATGTTGTACACCGTAGAAAACCAGCTACACTGGCAGCACTTCGGGAAGAAATTGAAACGGCATGTGCTGCAATCGGTGAGGACACTTTCGCAAACGTTGCTTAATCAGTAGTTCAACGTACTCACAAGTGTACCGACGCCGATGGTGGGCATTTTAAGCAACTTTTGTAACTGTAAAAGTCTAAGATGATTAGTGCTCATCATTTTCTGTTTGTGTGAATTCAGTTTTGTTATGTTAACACAGTTTGATCTTTGCTTGAAGTGTGTATACATATTTTTGGCACACCGTTGTATATTTTATGAGTATTTTCCGTAAATGAAACTAAATTTCCGACTACACTCAGATGCCTTTACGAGAATTTTTCCTAAATCAAACTCCTTGTGCAATTATCAACGGGAGCATGTGATATAAATGTTAAAAAATTAAATAAAAAAGCATAGTGTATGCCGCATTGTTACAACAAATCTGCCACTGAAAGTCATGATACTTGATGGCTTTAAGTTTAATTTTTATGTTAATTAGAGCAGAAGAATGTTTTGATATGATTCTTTCATGTGCATGCATGAACATAAAAATTTAACTTGAAGCCATCAAGTATCACTACAAAATGGAGAAGAATTGTTTTTAAGTTCCTTAGAAGAGTCAATAAGGAGTCTGTATCCAGCAGGCTTGTAATGATTCATTCTGGAAGTATTCATTGGACCATTTATATCTACATAAGACTGCCTTGGATGTTAAAAAAGAAAAGTAAACTTTCTAGAACCTTTCCCGAGATATTGAAATTCTCACATCTTCTTCTCCTCAAATTCCACTGTTTTAATCGCGGTGCCAAAATCTCAGTCTTGCTTTTACAAATCCAAATTTCCCTTAAGATAATTGAACTCACTCTGTAAGGCCTTGTGGCTCACCATATAGGTAGTATATTTACTGGAAAGGCAGAGTGTTTTGATGTACAAAGCTGAGTAGATGCGTCTTTGTTCTTCTGCTTCATTAAAAGTAAGATATTATATTGGTGGTTGAGATAGTGGAAGTCCTTCGCCATGTAGTCCTGGATGCCATGACAGATGAAATGTTAGGATATATCACTGTCCAATTCTTCTTAGAGGTTTCCAGCATGATAGCAGGAACCTTTCAGTAGTCACTTGAAATGTTGGTTGTCCATCTCCATTTCATGGGCACTGCAACATCATTTTAGTTATGTAGGAGAGAAAGAAACAAAAATCCCTGAAACTTGGGCAAAATACATTTACATTCAGAACACTGAACGCAAAAAGATTATGGACTATAAAAGAAACCTTTCTTTAAAGGTGTTACAGATTTGCTACCACAATGTTATAATTTTTTAAAACGTAGCAATAAAATCCCCTATTTGTGACAAAGCTGTGTAAATTGAAAACTAGAGCTAATTATTTATTTATTTAATCATGATCTGAACAACAATAAAGACAAATAAGGGCTATTCTGATCCAATTTACAAATTTACATCTTCACTGTTGAACCAATAATATTTAAATAATTTAGAGGCTCAGGAAGTCGTGGGTGCTATGCTGTGACCTCTATTTAGCTCTTATGACCACATGACGTTTTGAATTTCGTATATAAGGGAAAACAACTTAGCAAAAGACGTTCGTATGTTCGTTTTTGATGATCATCATTTTACCAGATGGGAGTCCCAGAGGCAGTAGACGCTCTGATTACCAACGTCGCTTTACCAGAGTCAGTAGACAAGAGGCTACAGGTGCAATTTCAAGCAGCATATATAGCTCGTGTCATTAAAGTCATAGAGGTAACGAGCTAGGTGGCTGACAACAAAGTGTCGTGTGATAAAACATCCAGTGCTTTCAATGAGCGAATTGTGTGATTTGAACCACCTCCTTCCATCTTTCTACTCCTCCCGTGACCACTAAGACACGAAAGGCTCCTGAACGACCCGGGATGTGAAGTGGGACCCTCGGGAACATCTAATAACATAAAACCCGCTACATTGCATTCTTACGTCTATTTCTGAAACTGTTTCGTTTATAAAACTAGTTTCTATAGTTTTTGCCAAGCTGAATGTGAAAGATGGTGTTTAATGTCGAAGTGCTACTGTTAGACTAATTTAGTGATACTTCCCTAAAGAAGCGGTCCACCGGGTGAAAGATAGGGATACACGACTCCGTCCAGATTATCCACCTCATTAATAGACAGGTTCCAAGAAGGGATAGACAAACGAGAGGCCATTACAGGGGCCTTCCTCCCTAACACGCCATTACACGCCGCCTCCCCTAGCACGGTCATCGCAATTATTTCCACTTGCTATTAGAGGAAGACAATCCCCCGTAACTTCATTGCAAATGCGCGCCCAGCCCTTGACGGAGAGCCAGGTAATAGCCACAGTTCTGATGAAGTTTTCGACACTACGGCCATGCAGTTTAAGTTAGAATGGCCAAGAGCTTTGAAGCAGAGTATAGGGTGTGTCGTTGTATGTTTTCCACAGGTCCCTAACATCGTTTGTTTTTGTCATAATTATTCCCAAAGGTCTCTCTATCGTCGTTGAGGAGTGCTTATCATTTCCAACGCTACAAACTACACCCAGCTTCTGTAAGTTGCAGAGATAATTGTATTGATTATCACTTTTTTAAACGTTACACCTACTCTAATGCCATTCATCACTGCGTCTTTTTCTTGGTCTTCCTGTTTCTTTCTTCATAATGTTAGTAAATGTCTATTTTGCCACTCTTTCCTGACCATTCTTAATATTGCGATTCCGTGTGTTCTTTTTCCTTCAACGCCACCAAAACAAATTTTGCAAGTATTTATTATGTCGATACATTCACGAGCGCGGAAAACTTAGTGTTAGTGTTAGATGAGAGGACAGTTTATTATAAAATAAACAATAAAATGAAATTATGATGCACAAGATATTTACTTTACTTATGTATTGTTTTATATGAGGGAACGACCTATTTATTACATAAAAAGTACATAAAATCTGAGTCTTCTATGTCATTTAACTGCACATGAATGAAATGACCAAAATGAAAGATAACATTGAATTGGTAGTTGAGATGAGGAGAGCACGGGGTGGGGATATATACGGGGTCTCTCTAACGGTATTTCCAGATGGAACATCCTGACGTCGGCGGCGTCCTAGTATTCTAGCCCCCCCTCTCCGAGGTACCACTTCCTTACTAAACGCTGGCGCAGAAACGTTTCCAAATGGCAAGCCACCGCCACACCGCACACAGACCAATTCAACTCTTCTGGCACTGTAATAGAGTCAACGAAATGCAATGAGGTGTAATGAAAGAGCGGAAAATTAGTAGAAAGGAAAGATAAACCAGGGCATTTGCCTAAGTGACCCTTGTAACTACGACAAAAGCTAAAGGAATTTGAAACCGAGACTTTCGTAATGCTGGCTCCAAGCGTTGATGATAACGATAAAAGTGATAATGGATTAAGTAAACTAATTGGGTTTACTGAATGCTGAAGAAATTTCCTACAAAGTACGGTAAAAATTGCTTAAATTTTAATGCATTCATATACCGATTTGGTCAATGATGTTTTTGAATGAATTGATTGAAAGCATTTCATTCTTCTGTAGCTACTTAATAGGGAACGCAGTCATTTCACGTGTTACTTTTTACATATCTGAGAAGTTATAAATATTCACTGCTTTGTACAATTATTTTGATTATTGATTTTTTTTCTCTCATTTCTGTTTATTGCTTAGAACTTATATATTATTTTTATACCTCTTCAGTGAATGAATTTCACGCTTATTCATTGTTGGTTGTAACCACATTTTTAAGGAGAATTTTGAAGGCAAAGTGCGATTGGCTTGTGTCAGCTTTTAAAGCATACTACTTTAAATTAATCCCTCCAACTGGATGAACCGATATGCCCGTCCCCAAGGGCGGCATCTCTTTACACCCTACTACCTAAATCCCATGAGTGGTTGAGTGGTTAAATCTAGTTCGATAGATATGCTTCATCCCATACTGTCTTAAGACTCGACCCGTCACTTCATTTGCATCAACGAAGTATAACAATTTTGTTATCTTTTTATCTTTTTTTGTTATCTTGTTATCTTTTTACTTTCATCATATTTATTATTTTTTATTTATTTGTCGTTAATATCGCCATTTCTGAGGTACTATTTAACCCGAACTAATCTGGGTGCATAAACGTATTAAACGTACGATGAAAACAGAACGGAAAAAATATGACAGCTCTGGCGTACTGGTGACGCGGGCTATAATTAATGCTAGTCCTATTGTACGGGAGACCCCTTTTTGTGATAAATGTCCTTTATTTACTAAATACTTTCTTATACCATTTGATTGTTTTTAAAACTTTTAAATGCAACATGGTTCTTAGGCAGGAGCCATATAGGTATATATCAAAATCTGCAAGGGGATGGAAGAATGGACGAAGAGATATCTACCGGCCCCGTTTGTTAACGGGGGAGGGGGGCAATGTCAGTGCTGAACTTTGCTGGCGGAAAAGGAGGAGGAAGAGAGAGTAGGTAAATTTTTAAATGAAACGAGATAGCTCGGAAGAGACAGATAACCCGGAAAGGGTGATAGGGGAATGTCAATCTCAATATTTTTGTATATATATGCAAGAGATTTAGGTATTTAAATTTTTTCCTGTTATATATTACTTTTTCCCATTTATTTATTTATTTACCTTATTTAATTAATAATTTGTCTCTTAAGAGTTAAATATTGGTTTGTGCAGTTTTATGTATTTTCTAGTGTTTGGGAAAGGACGTACGGTCCCAAGACCCATGCGAAATGGATGAGTTAGATTTGTAAAAAATATTTTGTAAATAAATATACTACTACTACCACTACTACTACTACTACTACTACTACTACTACTACTACTACTACTACTACTACTACTACTACTACTACTACTACTACCAAAATCTCTCGATTGTTCAAAAGGTTTTATTATTATTATTATTATTATTATTATTATTATTATTTAATCTTAATACCCATAGCATTAAACAAGCAGTTCAATATAATTATTAAATGGGTGGTTATACATGTTTATGCCAAGTAGTGAAAGAAAACGTTCGAGTTCTGAATTGAGTATTCCCTTAATATCATCTCATAGCAGTTCTGCTACTTTTCAATAATTTCTTTTAAAAATATAAATGTAAAGCGTTTATAATATAGTTCAAATTCGCATGGAACGTTCGTTTTTCTCCCTTCTTTAACAAAATTCTAATATTCCATTATAGGTGCTTTCTCAGAGCACATAAACTGCAATTTCACCGCGCTACTTCCCTGCAATTATCGACCCTCAGGTTCGTGTCCCGAGCAGGGTTGCGTGGCGTGATCAGTGCGTGTAACTCTTGGTATGGAAATTCCCTAGAATCACGTGACGTTAAACTCAGCTTCCCCACTACTGATTCCCTCACTCTGCAATTACATGCTCTCTCTGTGTGTTGTGTGCAACCACAAAGCGCCGATACGGAAGTGGAACCCAGGGTGAATGCGTTTCTTTTCCTTTGCGGTTCAAAGTATTTCTGGTGAGAATTAAAAAATATTCATTGGAATATTTTATAGAAAATAAAGATATATAATATTTAAACATACATAGCATTCATTTCTTTGGAGAACACATATCACCGTGTACAATTGTAAAATTTTACGGACTATCGTAGAAGATTCTGGGGCTACACTCAGTACAATGAACGTAATAAAATTTGCAAACTGCAATTCTAACAGTAATAAATAGGGCTGATGGTGTAATATTTTAGTTTTGGTTTCGTAGCTTTCCATAAGTTCAAGCTACAAACATTAACACGTATGAACATAGAATTTGTCATCTACGACATCTATTTACATTTTTACACATAGGAATGATGCATGATTACATATATATTAATGTCAATTATATACAACAGTTTTATATCATTATTGCGTATATAAAACCATATATAAAATAGTAAACTTGTATTTTTAAGAGCAGTTTTGAAGAATTTACCATTGTTACGACCTTTAGGTTAGAGAGAAAAGTGATATACATTAAAATATATTCATAATTATTCTGAAACGGGTGTAGATTTCCTTTTTGTTAAGTGTTTTTATGAATATCTTTATTTAGTACAGCTTTTTCTTTATAAAGGTTAAAAGCACTCTTTCTCTAGGCGGTAAATTAAATATGAACTGTAACTGAAGTGAGAAGTTTAAAATAATAAAAATGATATGCTATAATATTCGTCGAATTTTAATAGATGAATTAGGTTGTTGTTGGTTTGGTTTATTTACGGACTCTCTTTAACATCTCAGGTCATCAGCGTCCTATTCAATTGAGGGCGTGAAACAGCCGACAAATTTTGCTCAGAGGCGTCTTCTTTCATGCTCGAGGTCTTCACTCCGAAGGAAGCCATACTTAAGATTTTTACTCCCGAAAAAATTTGAACCCACGATCTTAGGTGTAGAAAGCAAGCATGGTTACCACTACACCACCAGGACCGACTAATGAATTAGGGAAATAAAACTAGCAACGCCATCTTCCATCTTTCTCTGGAGTTTCGAAGCTTGACAAATTATAAAATAATCATTAGTGAAATGATCTTTATGAAAGATTTAAAGGATTGAAAATTAGACTTGAAAGGAAAAGCGCATGCAAAGTAAAAGGCTAGATAGGAGGTAAGAAGTCAACAGGAACTCGAACTGGAGAACCACATGGAAAATACTTGCATTTTTATTACAGCTCAAATCCGGTTTGTGAGTGCATATGGGACTTGATGCATAAATACATGGCCATGGCCATCACATATTTTAGTGCATCGAATGTTATATCTGTTTTTGGTTATATTAGACCCACTGATTCCGAAAGTGACACAAATTTTCCTGTACGAGCTCTTGTTTTTAAGTAAAGCAAAAACACCGTATGCCACATTTTACTCTAGTTGACTGTCAAAAATATTTTAATGTAGTGTTTTAACTGAGCTCCTTTTAGCGTGAATAAATACATTTTACATTAAATAAAAGAGTAAGCTGAATACATTTATTTTGCTACTGATGCAACTATTTTATTCTTTTGACACAGAAGAAGTTTCTTTTGTAACATTTCTGACAGAGAACTGCCAGCGTAAGGTTTCAAGAGAAATCTGCCATCATGCGTGTATATCTCATCTTCCTTGGCATCTGCCTTTCTTTACATTTAGTGTCCTCTTTCTCTCTTTTTCCTCTATGCTCTTACTCTTTCTCTTGAATCCTCCAGACTTCAACATCATCATAATTATTTCCTGATAAAATATGCGGCAGTTTTTGTAATTGTGTGGAAGTCAGGGGTGGGGGGGTGGATTTTTGGATAATTTTTATTGACCCAGTTGAGACATAAATTCAGTAGCTGTTTTTGTTAGTTATAAACAGCGAAAAGTTGAGAAACACTTTTGGGGCGGATCAACGATGGTGAGTACGGGGGTGCGGAAGTATGACGTGTTCAAGGATTTGGTTAATCTTAATGGGGTGACGTGTACACTTTCTTCTCCACCCACTCACGGCTTCTTTGATGGTGTCTTCACGCTGGGGGTTTCCTCGCAGCTCCGGCTAATATTGTGCTGGTATTTTGCCAACTAATTCCTTGTCTCGAGGGAAAAGGAGATGGAAAGGTGGCTGTTGATAGAATGCACGTATTGTGAGGATAACAGCCTTGATTTATTCAGTTCTCCAGATTGAAATCTGGAAATGTTTTATCGAGGAAGTCTTAAGAAGTTCTTAGAGGCGCTCACACCAACTTTTGTCTATCACTCCAACAGTTTTTATAAAGAGAGTTTTGCGCACCAGACTTTCGTCCTTTCTACTAATAAATGACTACAGTCGGACAATACTTAATTATTCGAAAAAGTTCTTCCTGTAGTTCACCTTTTCTGCTACCTCGCTGCTAGTAGTTTTCCTGTAGATGTCGTCCTCGGCAGCTCTGTTCTCTCGTATCTCCTCTCTCGTAAAGTGATCCTCTAGCAAGCAATGCTACTTTCCATTGCAATCTTCAAAATTTATATAATGGCTGGTTTGCTCCTCCAAAAGAATTCAAGACTTCTCACTACAACAAAAGTAGCAATCTTAAGATGACTTTACACAAATGATTACACTTGCCCTGCCTAACGTAAAAGGAATCTTAGAAGTTTATTGCTTTTCTGACAATAAACCTCTGTAGCAAACACTTTGGCATTATGTTAAATGAAACTTTCACACGTTTCAAATATACACTGTGAGATATATATACTAAGGAAAATGTATGAAATAAATATGTAAACTTAATCTAGAAATATATGAAATAAATATGTAAACTTCATCTAGAAATACATGAAATAAATATGTAAACTTAATCTAGAAATATATTAAATAAATATGTAAACTTAACCTAGAAATATATGAAATTAATATGTAAATTTAATCTAGAAATATATGAAATAAATATGTAAACTTAATCTAAAATAAATATGTAAACTTAATCTAGAAATATATGAAATAAATATGTAAACTTAATCTAGAAATATATGAAATAAATATGTTAACTTAATCTAGAAATATATGAAATAAATATGTAAATTTAATCTAGAAATATATGAAATAAATATGTAAACTTAATCTAGAATAAATATGTAAAATTCATGTAAACCTAATCTAGAAATATGTGAAATAAATATGTAAACCTAATCTAGAAATATATGAAATAAATATGTAAACTTAATCTAGAAATATATGAAATAAATACGTAAACTCAATCTAGAAATATATTAAATAAATATGTAAGCCTAATCTAGAATAAATATGTAAACTTCATCTAGAAATATATGAAATAAATATGTAAACTCAATCTAGAATAAATATGTAAACGTCATCTAGGCAACAATACTAACATACATACATACGCTTGATTCAGACGGCAACGATAATTGCCTAGGGGTTCGAGTCCGGGGAGTCCCCGTCTCCAATATCTTCTGGTCTTCTTGTTCTTCTCGTCATCTTTCTTTTCCTGATCATCTATCAGAGACAATCCCCACATCCTCTTTTCTTGTTTCTACACATTCTTAATCTTTATTTGCTTTCTTCATCTTCCTCATCGTTTATTCTTGATTGAGGCACCCGGTTTATCAAGGAGTAATCAAAACTATGTCCTTTTTTATAATTAAATTTCTGGAAGCAGGATATATTTTAAAAATGACAGCAATAGCTTCACTCCGCTGTAAAGAAAAACACTATTGTGGCGATTATTAAGGAAAAAATAAAAAGGCAGTCTGCTTTTTATGCAGGGTGTTCTTTTCGAAACTACTTATCTTTGCAGGAGCAGGAGGGAAAGCGTTGCTGGTTATTTCTGTAAATACATGCAGAGATATGAGGAAACAATGCACAGAGCCAATAGTTAAGAATACATACCCAAGATGTTTATCTGCAAGAAAGACTCTCTGAAGAAAGGCTGGATGATGGGGAAATGAATGAAAAGAAAAATGCAGAGGGAAAGTTACACGCAGTTCCACAGTTGGGCAATATTATTCACAAGCACAGAGGAAAAGAAAAACGTTTTTATTTAAGCAATGTTTTATTCATTTTCCCCTACACCGTATCAGTTACAGTCGCCGTGAAAACTGCCATGCTCCCCTCTTTCTTCCCGTCCCATCTTCACGTTCTGAAAGTCTTAACTCAGTTGCCATGCTATCTTGACTTCCACATTCTGCTCTGTTTATCATCAACTCTTGTACTGTACGTAGAACTTTGTGGGAAATTATTTAAGGAAAGGTGTTTTACTTAGTTCTTTAGTTCTATAAAAGAAAAATATATTGAATAATATTAACTAAGGGACAAACTTAGGAATGAAATGAAACATAGCCTTATAGTGAAAGGAGAAAAATAATGATATCCCTATACAGTAATTGTTTTAATGGCACACAGAATGAATGGCCAACAGAAATAGAGCGATGCTCAGATATATTCCTGTTTTTTTCTTAACCTGTGCCACTTTTTTCTTCCTCGCCAGAAATAAATAACAATGTTAATGTTGTAGTTTATGCCTTTCGTCCTTTTTATGCCATAATTGTTTTCATTTTATTCCTTTTTATGATTTGCCGCATTTTCTTTATTCGTTTTTTCATCGATTTTATTTCCTTCTGTTTACTTTCTAACTATTCATTAAAAAAAACACTAAAATAAAAAGTTTATTATCAACCAGCATTAGTCGTTTAACTTATAGAAAATTGCAAATTGAGAATATTTATTAATAAGGGGCATATGCTGACACTATAACTGGCGTTTTAGTAAAATTGTTTAACTTCCCTTGCCACTTGGCAAAATCTTCCACAGAAGCTAATTATAAGTTATTCTAACTTTATTTTAGGTTCAGTCTAAATGGATTATAAATTTTAACTGTCTAACGAGACAAATATGGTTGCTAAAGAAGCAAATATGTCTAATACTTTATGGTAGGAAGGTTATATTTTTCTCAGAAAAGTTTAGCACCCTTTTATTGCATGTAGTGTCTGAATTTTTAACAATCACTTTGATTTTTATTTGTTGATACTCAGAATGTGCGCATTCACCCTAGCCCTGCATTTTACAATTTTGGACACACTTTATATGTTCGTCAATCATAGAACCTTCGCTTTGAACGAATTAACAACTTAAGCAAATAAAAAAAAAAGTTACAGTAAATAGGCCTTCCCTGTACTACCTGCAAAAGAGTTTTTTTTTAAATCCAGTGGATTTCCGCCAAGCCATACTCCATGCACAGTTACATTGTTGCGGAATACTTGGTGTTTCTTGGTGTCCAAAGGCAGTGCTCTATCGTGTATCGCGGACGATGCCAGACTGATGAAATGAAATATTCATCTTTATTTTCTAATTTACTGTGGGATTAATCACAAAATAAGTTATATATATATATATATATATATATATATATATATATCAGCAGTTTCTTGATTTTACCTATTTATTTAATTTCCATTCTATATCAAATATGCCATGTACATTAAACAGACAGCGTAGAGTGAATTGTCATTATTTATTGTTCCATTTATATACATTATTACTTATAAATAGACATTGGTGTTCTTGAAGTCTATTTTTAAAACTATAATTGAAGAAGCTAAATACTTAAGTACTGTTTTCTTAATGTACACTTATTCAAAATCAATTTTCGTGGAATGCATTTTTGAATGGCCACTATGCTTCAATCTAATTAAATAAGTGAAACAGCCATGTCTTTGAATGCTTCATATTTCAGTACAGTTCCAAACATTGTTCCGTGCTTTCAGGTGGAGTAGCTAATAACGAAAGAACGTCGATAGCCCTCCTCATTAATATAAATTGTGTAGTGCGTGAGTTCCATAACAGATATAGAGGGTAGATCCATAAGTTTCCGGCCTCACCGATAAGGATTATCACCTTCACAAAATCCTTATCTGGTGTCATGCCTAATCTGTTGCAGCTGTAGCTTCCGCTCAGCCGTGTTCAGTTGTTCAGATATAGTTGCATCAAGAAGGCTGTATGTAGAAGATTGTGACATGTTTAAAATGAAATTTGGAGCTGTTATCAAATTCTTAACAAAAGAAGGACTTATCCAAATGAAATTAAGCAGCCATGGGACGGTGTATATGGGGAAGCATCTCCCTCATATTCTAATGTAAAAGAATGAGCTAAACTTTTTCGAATGGGTCGAGAAAGCACTGAAGACGAAGAGCGTGAAGGTCGGCCCTTAGAGGTGATCACTCCTGAAAACATCGCTCGCTCTTGTGGAAGGAGAAATTATGCAAGACCGGCGCTCAAGGTTACAGAAATAGCAGCAAGGTTGGAGTTTTTTAAAAATAGTCCTTCGAATTATTCATGAACATTTAAACAAGAATTAAGTGAGTGCAAGATGGGTGCCTAGACTTCTTTCCCCAGTTCAAAAGCACTAACAAGTCATCTGTTGTCAGGCATTTTTGGAGCTCTGCCGTGGCAACGAGAGAGAAGTTCTGCAAATCATTGTTGCAGGAGATGAAACTGTGGTCCTCTACTATAATCCCTTGTCCAAAAGAGAATCAATGGAATGACATAAACCTGGCGAAGCAGTCACTCAGTCGACCAAGAAGACCATGGCCACAATCTTTTGGCATTGTGAAGGAATACTCTTCATTGACTTCAAGGAGAGGAACAGCGCAATAAATGGGGAGTACTATGCTGGCCTACTGCACAGACTACGTGCTTCCATCAAAGAGAAAAGGCGAGGAAAGCTGAGTGGTGGTATGCGCCTTCTTCATGACAACGCGCCTGTGCACGCAGCTCTTGTTGCAAAGAATGCTGTGAAGAAATGTGGCTTCAAGGAGATCGATCATCCAACCTATAGCCCATATCTAGCTCCAATGACTAGTTCCTCTTCTCAAAATTCAAGAACGACCTTCGAGGAAGGGCATTTAAGTGTGACGAAGAGGTGATGGATGCTGTTTATGCCCATTTTGCAGTCAGGATTTCTGACTATTTTTGGGAGAGTGTGATTAAAATGTTAATTGAAAGATTTGATAGATGTATTACAATAAAGTGTAACTATATTAAAAAGTGAAATATAGTTTTTGTCTTTATCATACCGTGATAGACTTAACTATAGCAACATGGTATCAATGATGTTGCCAATATTAGGCGCAGATTGAGCCAAAAGGGAGAAAAAAACTCGAAAATAATTTAAGTATTTCTTACACATTCAAAATCACGTGTTAATGTTGCCTTTACGTGTTTTCTTTCATTTGTGTTTCACGCTACGTTGGACGAAACACGAAGCATGCCACTTTTTCCCTCTGTCTCTCTGGCGTCAAAGAATGGAAGCGGTGGGATGTCCACGGAACGCAATAAAGGCCGGATTCCCTTTGTGGACACATTCCAATGCAATAACGCATCAGTACTCCCTCACGGCCGCGCACGTTCCTCAAACAAATCTGAAGTATGCACATGCTTTTGATCAGTGATTTCCAAATGATGCGGCAGAGAACAAACAAAGCTTCATAAATCCACCCCTCGGCACAAGGGTGTCCACCACCGCAGACCAAACCGCACGAGCACCGCGGCGCAGTCAAACAGACAACTGCTCTGTGGCCGCCACCTGTGGGACCAGGGGTTCGATATCCGGCTTGGGGAAGAGCTACACGGTGTGCCTAAATAGAGTTAACTGTGCTTGGTTTCATCGCATTAATATGCTTCATTCTTTTCTGCATTCGTTCGGTTCTGTTGTCGGTTTTGCAGTAATAATTGTTTGCACGCCTCCTTACAGGGTGGTATTTAATGGTAAAACTTTACAAAGAATGTGAAGAAAAATGTTTAGAGTATCTATTAGGGATAAGAGTTTTTTGACAATTTTAAATATTAGCCAACATTTGGAAGAATTTACACATACACCAAATCTCAACTTTTAATCATCAGAAGACAAGCACTAGCTTTAAAAATAGACTATTTAGCTACGAAGTTGTTAAAATTACACTAAAAGTTGCTGCAGTTGTGGATGCCGAAAATATAGCCTAAGTTTATTGGTGGCATTATATTATGCTACACTTATTGCCTATTTCAATATATTTTGGCTACTAGTCACGTCAAATCTTAAGTATTTGGTTCACTTTTTTTTTTTTTAATTTCAATAGTTACCTTTATGTACCATTTGATTTGGTAATTTTGCTGGTAAATTATGCGGCGGTATTTGTGTATTAATTTATTTTAATTATAGGTTGTGATTCGGTTTGAATTCATTGTGGATAAGGAGGTGATGGAATTTTATAAATGGATTGGTATCTCAGGGGTGATTTGTCGAAACTCAATACCGCAATCTTGTAGTGTTTGGTCCTCGGCTATAAGCCCAAACTATTAGCTGAACGTTTTTGTGATGTACTATCACAGGGAAAGATGATGAACAAATAAAAATATAACAATAGTAGTTCCAGTTTTCACCATTTATTAACACTGTCGCTTTTTGTTACACTTCTCTCACCAACTTCAACGCCAACTAACTACTAACAGACAACAAGTAAAAGTATTTTATAGTCCATTATAACGACTTTTATTAATTCGACCATCTGCAAATCTTATGTGCTATAAATGTCTTCAACATAACTTTCCAAATATCACGTGATATGATCTTCATACACACATCTTCCTATTGGTGGGTTTTTATGCTAATTTATATCACATCTCTTTCATTGGCTTTCTATTTTCTAAGATTTTATTCAAATCCACCTACTGCATGGTCTTAAACGCTTGACATAAATAATATTTTAAAAGTGAGCCGTAACACAGGTTTTATGATTCCATTTGGAAACGAATGAATGGCGTTTAACGCTCGTTTTTACTACTGAGGCACCACAGGCGGTGGGCACTGATGAGACATGTAATGATATATTGGGAAAAGATACTTTTTTTAAGGAAGGAAACGTTCCAGGCCTAAGTTTAGGGTACCTCCCCAGCATTTACCATTTATGAGGACTGAGGAAAATCTGGAAAAAACCTCATTCAGGGAGAACGGTCCTGGCGGGATTCGAACCCCGGTCCTCCCGCTCACGAGTCTGCGCCTAACGACCTCGGCCACTCGTGCCTAAGCTTTCCCTGCACTGTTAACAAGACCCACTCGTCCTTTCCGAATTCCTGAGATCGTGTTTTGTTAAATATCCGGTTGTTTTCAAAGTTCTAGTTGACCTGAAGTAACGTTCATTACTCTTATTCTAAAAGGTTACAGTACGTGCTATTTCGGGCAAACCTTCCCTTTCAATGTATTTTGTCCTCTTTCTTATTTTTGTAAACAACATGTGTAAACCATACGTCTATGATCCTTTTGGGGAGTATATTATATTTAAATATTATTTGTAAGTGAGCTTGGAATCGATGGTAGACAATAATTGTCTCAATGACCTTGCTATACTATGAATAAATGTTTTCAAGCTACCGGAACGGGTTCTGTAGTAAATTCAGGCATTAACAGAAAAATACCGAAAGCAAATAGTGCTAATTAGAAGCAAGAAATTATATTTTATGTTACTGACATCTCAGCAAATTGTGTAAACAGAAGTACAAAATGAATTTCTAAATGAAACGACGATATGAGTCAGATGAGCTCAACATAATTTTGAACCCGAAAGCATATCATATGCAACTTAGCAGTGGCAGCTGGAATGCGGTGCAGAGGCTGTGTAGAGCATTATAGCTCCAGCCTAACCGTCCTGTGTGCTGGAACAATCGAATTACGTCCCCGAGAGGCCTGTTTTCCCACCCCCTTCTCCGGAATGAAGACAACAGACATAACCCCTTTCCCTTCAAAACCACCTCCTCTTTTTATCCCCGCCCACCTCCCTGACCCACCCTTCGTCTCGCACTTGTTTTGTCTTCCTCCCTTTGTCTCCAAAGCTTCATCCCCCTGTCTTGCTTCCCGCGGTGGTTGGTCACTACCCCGGACTTGTCGGGGGGGGGGGGGAGCGGGATGCATCACGTTTTGTCTCGGCTAGTGACGGAAATTCAGCAGACAGGGCACTGCTTCGCTGTTAACAAGCAAAAAGCCTTGCGGACCACAAGCATGATGTATACCCCAGGCTTAGTCCTGCATGTTTTGTGAAGACGAACCCTTCGGGTAGAAAACTTGCTTTGTGCTTTTCCTGCCTGTTACATTTTCGCCAATTTTCTTTCACATGAAATTACTTTGTTATTAATCTGTTGTCTAAGTACAAATTGATTGTTTCAGTGCACTAGCGCTGCACGGTATCTGCACTCTCGGTGGCTTATGAATTGCTGACCCTCGTTTACCAACCTTTTTTTATAATCTGCTGTTTACACTGTTGACATTGACCACTCGCTGCAGTCGCTCATTTCCAGTCTCTATACTCTCCCTAAGTATTCTTTTCTGGGGCTCATGTTTTCTATCATTTACCCGAAATGTAGGTGTCGTGGAAAGCTCAAAGTTATTAATACACATGAATCAAATATGAAAATAATTTGTGAAATGTTGTACTCAAATTAAGTTTTAGCATACACTCTTACTGCATTTTGCTTTGGACTTGGTGCCTGAATAAGATTTGAAAACATTAAATTGAAATGGCACAAGAACTACAACATATGAAAAACCAAAAGATATACGAGAAGAACCTGGGTTTTCCAATAGCACGCTCATCCCTTTTGTATATATGTTTTTCTACTTTTTGTTTTGCGGAATTTATTTAATACGTGATGTATTTATAACATATTAAAATAAGGCTTCTGAAATGGGAAAAGATGTAAATGCAAATTTTGCAGAAAGAACAAAAAAACGTTATTGACTTGTTTACAATCCTATATTTCTTATTAGTTTCAGATTGTTCCTCTTATTTAAACTCTTTTTTCTTCAGAAACAAAGTTAAATATAAAGTAATATCTTGCAAAGCGATATGGTTGAAGCAGTTAACTTGAAACTCGCTTAGGGTTCAAATTCTTTAAGGCCGGTTATTTTGGTTCTTTTCGTGGTTTCCTGGTTACTGGATATTTACGAGGAGAAGTCCATAAGTTTGCGGACTCGCCAGTAAGGATTATCGCCTTCACCAAACCCTTATCTGGTGTCATGCTTTATCTATTAAGTAAATAATGCAGCTGTAACTTCCGTTCCGCTGTGTTCAGTTGTTCAGATATGGTTGCATAAAGAAGGCTATGTGTAGAAGATTGTGACATGTTCAAAATGGAATATTGAACTTTTATTAAGTTCTTCTTAAAGGAAGGACTTACTCCAAATGAAATTAAACAGCGATTAGACGGTGTATATGGGGAAGCATCCCCCCTCATATTCTACCGTAAAAGAATGGGCAGAACTTTTTCGAATGGGTCGAGAAAGCATTGAAGACGAAAAGCGTGCAGGTCGGTCCTTGGAGGTGCTCATTCCTGAAAACATCGCTCGCTCTTGTGGAAGGAGAAACTATGGAAGACCGGCGGCTCAAAGTTACAGAAATAGCAGCAAGGTTGAGCTTTTCTAAAACAACAGTCCTTTGAATAATACACGAACATTTAAACATGAAAAACGTTAGTGCAAGATGGTACCTAGACTTCTTTTCTTAGTTCAAAAGCAGCAACGAGTCATCTGTTGTCAGGCGTTTTTGGAGCGCTACCGTGGCAACTAGAGAGAAGTTCTGCAAACCTTTGTTACAGGAGATGAAACCATGGTCCTCTACTATGAACTCTTGTCCAAAAGAGAATCAATGGAGTGGCGTAAACCTGGCGAAGCACCGCCTCTAAAGGCCAAGGTCACAAAGTCAACAATAAGATTATAGCCATAATCTTTTGGTACTGTGAAGAAATACATTGACTTCAAGGAGAGGAGCACCACAGTAAACTGGGAGTATTATGCTGGCCTACTGCACAGACTACGTGTTTCATCAAAGAGAAAAGGTGAGGAAAACTGAGTGATGGTATGCGTCTTCTTCACGATAACGCGCCTGTGCATACAGCTCTTGTTGCAAAGGAAGCTGTGAAGAAATGTGGCTTCAAGGAGATCGACCATCCTCCATACAGCCTAGATCTAGCTCCCAATGACTATTTCTTTGTCTCAAAACTCAAGAAGAACCTTCAAGGAAGGAAATTTAAGTGTGACAAAGAAGTGATGGATGCTATTTATGCGCATTTTGCATACAGACTTCTGACTATTTTGGAGCGGGGGTTATAATTTTAATTGAAAGATGTTAGAAGTGTATTGCAATAAAGGGTAGCTATATTGAAAAGAGAAGTGTAGTTTTTGTCTTTATCATACCTAGAAAATGGTTAGGCCGGAAACTTAAAGATCCCACTCTCGTTCCTTCCACCTTTCGGAAGCGTCAGTGGGAGTGGGCTGCTGCAACGTGACGTGGCGGTGGATGTGCGTTCTTCAGAAAGGTCCTGTTCTCCTTTGTATTGGGTCTTGGTTCCTGGCCGCCCAGTGTATCTCAAATTCAACCTTCCTCCCGGTGGTTCTAAGGCAACTTAGAACGTATACGTGTTGATGACCTTGGTAAAAATTGTTTGCCTAGTATTCGAAAATACTGTGTAATAACATACTGCTCTCAGATAACGCCGTAAAGCACTGAAGAACGAAAGAGGCAAAACGCATAGAGTAATAGAAAGAAAAATGAAAGAAATTAACGTTAAAAAGGGATCTTATAGCCGTATCCTCACAGTAAACCTCAATAAAATGGCTGCAAAGAAAACTGGAAATCTCTAACATGTCAGAGAAATAAGCTTTGCTTGTTTGTTGATACTGCAGAAATGTACTTTGAGGTCAATGTAAATAAAGATAAAATCAATAGTTCAGAAATAGTGCTGGCAGAACTTCCTTCCAAGAAGAAAGATTTCAATAATTAATTCTGGCAATAAACAAGAGGTCGTCAAAATAATTACCTGGTTCAGTCTGCATATAAGGAATCCAACTCAATGGCCAAGTGAATTTACTTGATGGAACTACACAAGGTAAATGTTTTTTTTTTTTTTTTTTTAATAGTGTTTAACGCCCATTTTTACTACTGAGGCACCACAGGCGGTGACACTGGTGATACATGAAATGAAATGATAAATTGGGAAAGGATAATTTTTTTTTAAGGAAGGAAGCGTTCCAGGCCTAAGTTTAGGTACTTCCCCGGCATTTGCCAGTTATGAAGACTGAGGAAAACCTGGAAAAAAACCCAGTCAGGGAGGACGGTCCTAGCGGGATTCGAACCGGAGACCTCCCGTTCACGAGTCCGTGCCTTAACGACCTCGGCCACCCGTGGCGGTTACAAGGTAAATGTGATCCAATAATCCTACTGGAGGTTATATCAAGATTTCCAAGGAAAGAGGTTAACAAAAGAAATCAAATTTGGGACTAATGTAAATAAGAACCTGGGAAGGAGGAATGTGATATTTCAATTATTTCATGTAATTTAATTAACAAGTCAGAATAAAAGAGTAACAACTTAATTTTTTTAAAGTTTATTATTTGCGGACAAAACAGCAATACTTAAAATAAATGTGCCTTTTATTTCACCATATTCAAACTTTAAAATTGCTCTTCTGAAAACTTAACTTTTTCGAGCTGAGCAGTATGAAACTCAAACGTGGATAATTGCAAATCAAAAGGGAACGAATACCAGATCTACATTCAGAACGGGGTGTAAGGTGTTTTTTTTTTTTTATTTTGTAAATAAGACAATTTACATATGTTCTATAAGAAATAAGTAAACGAGAGTATTTATGAAAAAAGTACTAAGACATAACACATGAATTGAACACTTTCCTGAGGCTGTAATTCAAATCTTTGTTTTAAACAGTTCTCTAATTATATTTGCAGCATTGAATAAACCGGAAGTGCTGCGTGTTCTATCTGTCAAAAGCATAGATTCATATTTTAGTGAACATACCAACGCATCTCTGCTGTAATCACATCTATGTCTATGTCTGGACAGTCATTTTTCTTCTATCTTCGTTTAAATGCAAAAACTATTTATAGAAGCAAGACAAGAGAGTGGATGTTTTACCAGCCTCAGAATTACTACTGGCGTAGGGAGGGGCTTCCCAAGTCGCAACAAAAACAAAGTTCAAGTTGGCCTGCCTGCCTGCCGTTATTATATATGAGCGCGAGTTTAAACTTAGTGTTTGAATATTTCGGAGTGTAACAGCAAGTTTAGTGGAATGACCTCCACAAATCTTCTGTTCTCTCCCTACTTCTCCTTCTGTATTCGAGATAACGTCTTTATTTTCTTATGCATAGACCTAAGGAGGGGAATGGACATTAGCTAATTAACTGACCGCTAGAGGGCAAAGTATATTCTACGTAACCAGTACTCAAATATCTTGGGTTCGATTAAGAACTGTTCCCTGTATGGGATTACAGACATGAATGTTATATTTAAAAATTAAAGCATAAAAAAAGGTTTTTCTAAGTGCTCAAAGCTATTAATAACGCTATTATAGCACCGCCACGGGTGTCCGAGGTCGTTAAAAAGGCGGACTCGTGAGCGGGAGGTCTGGAGTTCGAATCACGCCAGGACCGTTCTCCCTGACAGGTTTTTTCCAGCCTTTCCTCATCCTCATAAATGGTAAACGACGGGGAAGTACCCTAAACTTAGACGTGGAACGTTTCCTTACCTAAAAATCCTTTCCCAATATATCATTTCAATCTCATGTATCATCAGTGTCCACTGCCTGTGGTGCCTCAGTAGTAAAAACGGGTGTTAAACACTATTATAACCGCCATTATATGGTATAGGAGATTTATATTTATTATTTTGGATCCCAATTAAAACCCTAGGCATCATACAAAATTTTCACTTAAGAAAAACTTTAAATTCCCTCCATGAGCAATGTCTTCTGCAATTATGAATGAATAATTCTGATGGGTTGATGTCCTAAGAAGCAAAAATTACTCGTGCTTACATTAGGGCTTTAAAAAGCATTATAAACATGTTAGACAGGATTGGTAGGGACGGAAGAGGAATTATGGATACTTCAACCATTTCAAAGGCTGGCTGTTTGTGCCTAACGTTCTCAATAGGAAAACTTCTGGGAGGAAAGGTTAAGTTGAGAGAGACACCGTGTGACGAGATTCGTAGGCGATGAGGCACTGAAGTATGTAGGTCCCTAATATAGTCTCCATCTAAAGAGTTTAAACCCTTCAAATATAAAGGTTTTCAAAGCGCAAGCCACTGTCACACCGCGCACAGCACCAACCTATCTCAGAGGACACTTTGGAACCAGTAACAAAACTAATGGAATGAAACGAGAGAGCGAAAAATTCGTGAAAAAGATGACTCAGTTTAGGGTGGCCACAACCAGAGGATTTGAACCCCCCCCCCCTACGTGAGTCTCAAGAGTTTCCGCCTTATCTACCCTACTTCGGTGTAAACATGTTAGGAGACAAAGTAACGTGCATGAAATGTCTCCAGCATAACTCAAAACTTTACAAAAGTTAAATGACACAAAAGTTAAAAACAGCTTATTTCACTCCACAACCCGATATAAGCCTTACTTTCTCTATATCCCTTGAATAATTCGTGGAAACATTAATCAGTACTATGAGAATATGGTTCCAGACCCCGAAGCATAGTGTGTATACATTAACGCTCTGTTTATAACACCTATTATCTTAACTTCTTTTCAGGATATCAGATTAAACATTTCCTCATTTCTGGGAAACTGTCAGAACCTAATGCTAGAAGAAACATATTGTCATAGCTTGACAATGACATGATAAGAGGAAGAATAGGGACTTTGTTGATTTCTAATGTACTCAACAATTACTTTGAAGAAAATATTCTCAGAACACCAAAACCTAACACCAGATAACAGTTTAACACAAGTTTGAAGTACAAAGTTTTGTCTTATTTAAATTTTTTTCAAGTCATGTTTGCAATTTTTGAAAAACTTTGTAGAAACAAACATTATAAAATCGGTTGGTGCTCACTTTGTATATATATATAAAATGAGTTTAATTATACACAATGTAGGATCTACAAAATGTGCAACTGATTGTAAGCAGGAATGAAGAACTAATTTTGCATCCTGTGTTATTCGTATAACTGATCTACACTTGTGGCAATAAATGAAAACCATTAAATGAGTACTGCACTAAAAATATAACATAACCCAATAAATACATAGGGTGTCAAAAATGTATACACACTTAAAGCAAAGAAAAAAACAGTGTTAACATAACAAAACTGAATTCACGCAAACAGAAAATGATGAGCACTAATCATCTTAGACTTTTACAGCTACAACAGTTGCTCCAAATGCCCACTATTGGCGTCGATACACTTCTGAGTATGTTGAACTACTGATTGAGTAACGTTTACGAAAGTGTCCTCGGCACTTGCGGTTTCAATTTCTTCCCGAAGTGCTGCCAGTGTAGCTGGTTTTCTACTGTACACAACATCCTTAAGAGTTCCCCATAGGTAGAAGTCTAACGGAGATAGATCCAGAGAGCACGGGGGAAACTCAATTGGACCTCTTCGTTCTATCCAGTGCCTTGGATCTAGTGCGCGGGGCTTGTTGCTGTGCTAGGTCTGCCAGATCTGTCCTCCTGAACATCGCATACGGTACCATGAGTCTCAAATTTGTTTCGAATGCGTGCAATTGTTACTCACGTTGGCGGTTCTGTTCTGTACACACGTCTCCATTGCCTTTGAACTTTAACAACATTCTCGGTTTTCCAATACCACTTCAAAATTGCTTTCCGCTGTTCAAACGATAATCTTGGCTCCATTTTGTTGTAGCAACGCTAGCATAACGTAATGTGAGTCATATCTGTTTACAGAACATCATAAAACACATTACTGTTGTTTTTCGGTCTAACTTTGGAATATATTAAATGGATATCTACTGTGAAAGTGTGTATACATTTTTAGGCACGGGCTTTACATACACTTTTTTGTTTTAATTGTGTGGCTCTCTGTGTGACGTCACGTCGTCGCTAGACAGACTGGAAATTAGGAACTCAGCTATGTAAACACGAGACCATGATTCATGTGCTCATATTATCCGATCAGAATACTAAAATTCTTTGCTTGAAACATACTCAATTTGTATTTCTTAAAATTAACAACACAACTAGTATAGTGGCACTAATTAAAATGATCCTTCTCTTTTATTCTTTCCAGTAACTGCCTACTGATTACCCCACAGTCCTAATAGTCCTATTCTCTTTTAGCTTCACTTAAACTGTTTTTTGTTTTTGCCAGAGATTTCTTGTTTCTAGGAATGTCGCTTCTGTCGGCTAGTTGAAACTAACAATTTGCCTGCGATTAAACTCTAATAGTTCTGCTTTTTTTTTTACTCGTTAAATGCCTTGTATCTGGTAGTATAGCATTAAAATACGTTGATAATATAGAGAGTCAGTCATAAACTAAACATATAATTTTTGAAGCGTAAGGTGTTACTACTAAAGTTTAACCACCCCATTTTACGAGGATCTGTGCTACAAGAATTTAAAATGAACTCAAATAAATATTTTTTCTTGCTTTTCAGATAGCTAAATGTCACACCGTTTCTGTTTACCCTGATAGGAATCTTAAAATGCATCAAACTTTGAGCTTTACTTCAAGATCAATATGTGTGAAACAGGGCACTTAATTCATCGAGAGCATTTGACCGTTGAGAATTAATGGCAGCTGTTATATGATTGCATTCTCTCTGGATTCAGAATGTCCTACTTGGTTCCCTTTTTCCCGGATTACACTCTTTGCGTTACTGCTGTGACAAAGCCAGCAAATCTGTTTCATTTTCTGAAGCAATCTTTTAGATTGGTAGGACGGTGTTTCAAGCGCTTCGTCGTGTGTGCATCGATATCCCTGCCTCACTCATTCGCTAACAAGTACAAAACTCATGCGTTGCGGGTTTGTGTTCCAGCTAATAATGCCACTGTAGCGTGACTGTACATGAAGGGACTGTGCAGTTTTATGTAGTTCTTTTCTACTTTCCCTGCTCTCTCTGAACGAATTACTTTACAGAAAACGATTCTGCTCTGCAGGGTTAGTCAGGTAATGCAGTTCTGTGTGGATAATTAAACAGATGTTTTTGCTAAAGGGGTGCTAAAGAGCATCTTTTAAAGAGCAATTTTCTTTCAGGACGTAAACAATCGAAGTTTTCATTACTGTGCTTTTAAAGTGTTGTATCATTGAAATGTTTTTATTAATATATGAAGGCAACACATACTTTCCACATTACTTCAATAAGGGGAAATATAGATTTAAATGAAGATAATTCGTATTTATATACAAAATGTAAAGTTACGATCTGTAACCATATGAAATGAAACTAGTCTTTCAATAATATATAACTTTTCTAAAGAATATTAATTTTCATAAATAAAATTGATTTATAGGAAATAATATTTAAATATTAATTTATTTTTCACAAATAACTCTATAGCAATTAATATAATACAGAAAATGTTTACAAAAAAGCCAACCATATATCTAATAGTTTATGAGGGAATGAATGTTCTTTATATCCTTTAATGTCAGTTTTACAACAGGCAATGTTAATAGCTAAATTTTCGTTAAAAGCTATCAGTGGTAGAAATAATGTTACAATTTTAACAACAGCAATATCTTTTTTGTTTAAAAATTCTCGCAATATCATGCAGATTTTTGTTAACCATACTTTTTATTAACATTCATGGACTTTTTAATAGTATTTTATTCCCATTTTTTATATCTCCTCAGGGTTAAATAGGCAGTAGACGTGATGATACAAGGGATAAAATAATAAATTGGGAATGGAAGGGAGTGTTCCGGGTTACCATTATAAGGTCTGAGGGAAACCTGGAAAAAACTTCAGTCAGAAAGAAAACGAACTCCATACCGCTCGCTCACAACTCCATGTTTTAACGACCTCGGCCACTCGGTTTCGTGGAATTAATGTACTTGTAATTATGAGTTTGTTTTCTGACAATTCAAAGCAATTAAGTTATGTTAATCATGCTTATAATGTTTTACACAATTGTAGATATTTATTTTCATTATATAAGTATTTCATTTATGCACAACGTTTTTCGTTTACTGTGGTTATTATAAACTAATAATCTCTAGTTTGGCACAATAGTATTAATCAATAATGTGTAAAAGACGAGGTCGCTAATCCTTTTGTAACGGAACATTCGTTAAGAACTTAATTATTGGAATAATTTGGTTCGCAATCAAATATCGTATATTACTAGGCTTATAGACTATTATTGACGTCTTTTTAGAGGTTTGAATATTTGATTACAAATACAAGAAAAAATTAGCATATAAGGCGTGCATTTAGTATTTTATTTAGAGGTTTTTGTTAACAATTCCAGCGTAACTTTCTTGAGTGTGATAGAGAATCGGAGAGACGTTTAAAACTGCTGTGAACAAATTATGAATATGAGACTTTTAGTAGCTGTACAATAGGAAATCAGATGTAGCATAGAGATGTGGAAGTCTGTGCTATACGCAAAGAATTACTTTTTTTTTGTAAAAAAAAAATAATGAAATTCATTACCAATAAAATAATTAATTTTAAATATCATAGTGGTTATGAACCCTATGTAAGTTATGACATTTATAGTTTATATTCCAAAAATATAAACGTTATTATAGATTTGGTAATAAAAATTATGTTCATAGTCTTAATCCATAGCCATAGTTATGCAGTTAATACATATATAATGAGGCATGTAACATCGCGGGATTAAGAAATGTTGTCTGTTAAATGCAAGTAAAGATTTAGCCGTTTCGATATTGTTTATTGGCAAATGCCATATATTACGAGGAAAGGGGTAATTTAAGCTTGTATGAATAATTAATTCCACAAAATAATACAACATTAAAAGAATAAGAAAAAAACTAAATAACAACAGCATATCTGTGGTCGTCGAGATAGAAAATAAGTTCCATTTTCAGTTTCTAATCCTTATGCTGAAACTTTTCCCCATACCACCGCTGTATAGCTAATCAAATAACACCTCGACGACATCAACACCTCACATAACGATCATTAGAAAGCGAACGAAGAAATATCGATCAATAGAATGATCGAGTCCTCACCGACATAATTTTTACTTGGTTCTTCTATTTTTTAATAATATTATCTTATGTAAATACAAATTCTTCAAATATTTCTATTTGTAAATCTTAAAAATAATTTTTAAAGTGTCTGTGTGGTACTTTATACAATTTCTTGAGTTAACTTTTAGAAAGTAAATAGCTTGTCGTGATGTAAATTTCTACGGTCATTATTAGTAATAACAATTTTTCCTACTGTTCTTCACAAACAGATAATTGAAAAGGGTATTTTTCTGCTAGATAATTAAACACAGAGTATTTTTATTTGTATTATTTACCGACGCTCTTTAACATCTCAGGTCATCAGCGTCCCATTCAACTCAGGGCGTGAAACGGCCGACAAATTTTGCTCAGAGGCCTCTTCTTTCAGGCTTGAGGTTCTTTATCATGCCGCAAATGTACGACACGGGACCCACGGGTTTACTTCCCTTCCGAAGGAGGCCATACTTACGATTTTTACGCACGAAAATATCCATCGGTCCTGACAGAGATCGAACTCGCGATCTTGGGTTTAGAAGGCAAGTGTGGTTACCATTACACCACCAGAACCGATAACACGTAGTTTGAAATAATTGGAGCGTAGAATAAGTGATACTACAGGATTGGTGAATCACCATTGTTTGAGAAAGAATAAACCTGCTTCAAGTTATTACCGGCCAGAGTACTGCAAATAAGGCAACATATCTTAAGCAATTTTCCGCTTATAACACAATTTTTCCATACATCCACCAGTCTGCATTGGATGCACCAATTTGCAACACAGTTTTAAACAGCATCCCACCTAATATTTACCCATCTGTATATTGCAGGCCCGAGTACCATGCTTGGCTCAAACGGACTGGATTGTTTTCTGTCAAGAATGTTGTCTCACTGCGAAAAGACAAATGACAGATAGCTTCAGGCGCTAATGATCATTGGACTCATGTGCACCATCAATTCATTATCGGTCTCGTGCCTATGACGATGAAGGAATAAGAGGAAACAAATAACCGCCCATGTTAGATAAATAGATATAGACAGCAACAGGCAGAAACCATTTCGAAAGCATGGGAAGCAATCGCTGACGCTGGGTTCACAATGGCGCGTTTAGTTCATGTTCAAGCCAAGCATAAATAGGAAATGCAATGACTCGGTACGTGTGGCCTTATGGCTGAGCGGACAAAGGCTCAGGTATGTCTAATAACTCCAACTCTAATAATTTGGAATTATCTTGAAATTTATGTAAAGTTAATGTAACCATACTTGCCTCCTAAACCCAAGATTGCGAATTCATTCCCGGCTAGGACTGATGGATTTTTTCGGGCGTAAAACACCTAAATATGGCTTCCTTCTGAAGGGAAGTAAAGCCGTGGGTCCCGTGTCGTACATTTACGGCACGAAAAAGAACCTCAAGCCTGAAAGAAGAGATCTCTGAGCAAAATTTGTCGGCCGTTTCACGCCCTGAATTGAATGGAACGCTGATGCCCCGAAATGTTAAAGAGCGTCCGTAAATAAACAAAAAAAAAATCAAGGCTCAAGATACCACCACACCGCACACAGCACCAGCCCTCTTTGAATGGCACTTTCTACTCTTTAGCAGAACCAACGCAATGGCATTTATGAAATGGGAAAGCAGAAAATTCGTGGAAAGAAAATATCTATCCAAACAATTGTCTAAGCGACAAGGGGAAACCACGCAAAAAATCAAGGACAGAGTGACAGACTCCAAGGGATTTGAGCCTAGGACCTCCCAAATGCGATTCTTAGTGTTATCGCTTTAGTGTTTTTTCGTGTTTATCTGTTTCTTATCTCTGATTTTGTTCGGTACTGATTAAACTTTCTATCGGGGCATTTGCACACAGATGGTTACTAGAATTTATTTCTACATATTTCTACTTCTACATCACACGTGCTCTCTTCAAACAGCAAGTACATGATGACAACAAAGTTATATAAGCCTAGCCTTCAATATATGAATTTTGGAAACGTCTTTGTTTTCGCTTAGTTATTCCAGTTACACTCGGGATGTTTACATTGTGTTAACAAGAAATACAATAACTCGGTAAGCAGGATGTTTGGCAAAACTTGAGCAAAATAAAGAAAGCGCGGTACTTGAGACGTTACAGCCCGAACGTAGCGGAAAACTGCCGAAATAGAAACTAACCTTATAGACAACAAACTTCAGTGGCGGGAACATTACTACATAGTTCAAATTTATCTCGCGGACACGGACACCAACTTTTCTTCGTCTTAGTTGTTTGTTATTATTCTTTCTCTGTAACGACACATGTTTCAGGAGCTTCTTAATGTATGTGAGTTCACGAAGAAGAACCTTCTAAACCCAAGATCGTAAGCCAGGATCGATGGATTTTTTCGGGGGTAAAAATCCTAAGTATGGTTTCCTTCGGAAGGGAAGTAAACCCATGGGTCCCGGGTCGTACATTTACGGCATGTAAAAGAACCTCAAGCCTGAGTGAAAAGGCCTCTGAGCAAAATTTTTCAGCCGTTTCACGCCCTCAATTGAATGGAACGCTGAAGACCTGAGATGTTAAAGAACCAAATAAACCAAATCAACAAACAACGAGGGAAAACTAAGGGTAATCATAAAAATATGAAAGAATATTTTTAAACTTTTGGGAAATTTAACAGTTTAATTATGGGACGTAACACTTTTTTGGTAAATATATTAAATAAATCTTTTGAATTTAGTTTTACTTTCATTTTTTGCGTACTTATTTACCAGATGATAATTTTGGTTAATAAATAGAAAAACTATTCCTAAAATCATTCTTACTTTTATTAAAGTTGTGACATCAAAAGACAATTTAAATAAAATATTTGTTTTGGAAATTAAAAATATATCTTTCAAATACTTTTAATCAAGTCACACAAAGTCTTTTATTAACAATTATCTTAGGAACTTATTTTACTTTGTTAAAATTATATGTAATAACTTACTATTCCCTTTGGAGTGACTTTTGAGTCACTCTGTATTTTACTTTTGTGAGGATTCTTGGTAAGCATAATTCTCACACTTAAAAAACGTCTAGTTTTGTTGATAGCCTTCGGTACCCATTTCGTATTCCTTCTACTGTATATCTCCAATGTTACCCCTAATTCTATTGTGTTATTATTATTATACTATTTTAGTTTGAAATGATTTAATTCTTGTATGAATCTTTAATTATTTTAATAAATATCGAAAGGAAAAAACCAGTAACATTTTTCTGCATTTTGATCGTCTTTTAAAGATGTATTATTTGAAAGACTCGCCAGTCTCTATCTTGTTCGGCCCTTAATTAAAATATCATTTCCGTTCCTGCTCTTGAGGCGAAGTAGTGAAGCCACAAGGTCTGGTCCATCGCGGCGTATCACAAAGAAGCATTTTATTATGGCGAAAGGAAAGAACAGAAAGGGAGATAGTGTTTATCTAATACAGAGGAAGTGTGGGGGGGGGGGGCGCCGGGCTATGCACCGGGGTCCTAGCGAGATCAATACGGTGCCGTACCGTAGAGCTTTGCCACCAGCACACGGAAAAACAAACACATCCCAGAGAGGTAAGAGAAAAGGGTAGAAAATGATATCTGCACGCACGTGCGTGTATTCCACATGGGTGAGGGAAGAGGACAAAGTGGCGAAAATGATGGCGAAGATTGCAGTAGGAATATGTCTGGGTGTGAAAAGAAAGAGGCCTAGATTGTATTGAAATCTCTTATGCCGCCTGGAAGTGTACTCTCAGTTGCCTGCTAAACCGATGTCTTATTAAGTAAAGTGAAATTATAAAAAATAAGGAGAAACTTTACATTTGTTAACGAAATAATCAAATTAGAATCATCAGTAAGTATATATAACAGTTTAAACGAGATAAGAGGGCAAACTTTTACTCAAAATGAAGCTAACATTGTATATAGATAACCTTTGACAAAAGGAATATTTTTATTGTTGCTTTCTTTATTAATTTCACGTGTAAGGAGACCCGTGTATTTTCCTTTTAATCTGATAAGGATAAAATTATTATTTTCTTTATTAAATAAATGTCGTCAGGTTTATTTGTTTCAAATTTAATGAATATTTTATTTTTGCATGTCATTGCAATGTGAGCAACTTGCCTGCTTGCTCTCTTAATTAATTCCTTCGTCTCTGCGGTCATAAGAACGTGCATGAACGTTGACACGGCTGGACCCCAGGGAAACGACGCTCCCTGCTTAAAATTAGACGCATTGTATGCAAACGAATTAAATTATTTAATGAAACCATTCACAATGGTATTACGAAATATAAACATGAACATGAAACGCTAATTAAAAGTTTGCGAACTCCAAGAGCTTACAGTTGTGGAATAAATAGCACCAGTTTTTTTTTTCTATTACGCGTTTGCTCTAAAAATTGATCAGCGGAAGCACGTCATGGAACAGCAAAAGAGATGTTACCAACATACTTGTAGAGTGAAAGGACAATTCTTCTACCAGAAACATGCTACGTGGCTAATCTGAAACTTAATAAACAGAGTTTTACAATCTCCCTTAATGTCTGAATATAGCCTTGAAAATATATTGGAAGGAAAGACCTAAGATATGCCCGGAGAAAGGTAACTTTACAAAATGTGGGAAGAATGATTTACAATTATAAAGTCATTTGTTAAACAAGCATAAGCGTATTGTACTTGTAAAAAGTTTTCATTTAAAATTATGTATTATGTCACTTAACAATACAGCAATTGAACAACCGCCGCGGGCGGCCGTGTCGTTAAGGCCGGACTCGTGAGCGGGAGGTCTAGGGTTTGAATCCAACCAGGACCGTTCTCACTGACCAGATTTTCCGCAGTCCTCATAAATGGCAAATGCCGGGGAGGTACCATAAACTTAGGCCTGGAACGTTTCCTTTCCTAAAAACCCTTTTCCATACATAATTTCATCTCATGCATCATCTGTGTCCAACGCCTGTAGTGCATCAGTAGTAAAAATGGGCGTTAAACACTATAAAAAAAGCAATTGATCAAGTGATAATTTCGTTAAATATTGCCACAATAATCAGGCAACAGTTCAATGAATCATCAAAGAACTACTTGCGCTCAATAATTTAATAAAATTTCCTTCTCGGGTACTGAATAAAGGACTTTTATTACTTTCTAAGAGGTACCATTAGTTTTAATACATTTGCTTTTAATATCCCAGTTTTCTCTCTAAATAGTTGCAGCTGGAAACTGGACGCCAAAATAACAAAACGGAATAGCATACATCACAATAAAATTTTTAAAACTTACGCTTAACTGGATCACAGAGTTTACCCTACAGATAAGGCTCCGGACGTAACAAGTCAGAAGTAAACGAAATGTTTCCACAACATTCCGGAGGCAACACAACAGTAAGTGGAAGAAAGGAAGGGCAGTCGCGGCACAGAAGTCTTTTGTTTCATACTATGTTGATTTATTTGATTTTGAATTAAATATGGTAACATATGTGAAGATGTACATAGACATTATATATTCTCATTGCAAGGCCGATAATTCGGGCTGTTCAACACACAGTTCAAGCACCAAAAAGTTGAAAGAGAGAAAATTATAGGGAGATATCCAGATATTTATATTAAGTTTCTAAATTAAATATGGAATAAATCCAAACGATGGTAAATTAATCCCAAATAAATCAAAAGAAAGACACGAACAAGAAAAAAAAGAATGACATTAATGGCAAAAATAAACCATATAAAATGATTACGATATGCTATACATTTTACATTCCGCTTTAATTACAATTATACAAATTACTAGTAATTTTTTTATACTGCAAGAATATAATGTTCTCTTCTATACTATTTCAATCCCACAGAAGTTGTTCTATTTTTAATACACCTTTTTTAACAATATTTGAAGATTCCCCTCTTAGCCAGTAGCATAAACTCGTTCCACGTGTGCAAGCATACCAACTTAACAGTTTTATGACTGTATTGGATTTTAAGTGGAGACGATAAAATAATCACGATAGCGTAAAGTATACAATTTCCTGTATTGTTTTCAAGAACAGGAATATGTGAAATTCTATATGTATATATATGAAACAAGATATGTGTGAAAATTAAAACGACTGCCATTATTCAAACAAAAAGAAATTTAAACAGTTTTAAGATTCAAACAATGAAAACCTAATTATTAAATATATTAATTCTTATAATTAGTTTATAATTGTTGCATGAATCTCTTGCTAAAAGAATTGCTTTTTTTCAAAACGTTTTTATTAATTCGCTTTCTTGTCTGTTCGGGTGGAATTTTGTAATTAATTTTTCATGCACTACTAAATGAGACAGAGACTTGAAATTTTGCACATAGGTCAGAAATAGGTGACAATACAATATAATGTGGCAATTATGATGGTTCAATGGTTCCACGGTTCAATAATATGATTCCGCAGTTTTGAAAGTAAAGCAGCGCAATATCAAACATGAAGGTTTTAAAAAATGTAAGATTGAATAGCAAGAACTTATTTCTATAGTTTCGTTAATAACGCATAAAAGTATAAAATTTACAATAATCTTTATTTAAAAATAAGAACAGTTGCTATGATGACTGTATTATATTTATCAATGCAATAAATAAATTATAGTGTAACTTGATTTATATTTAATTTCAATGTTTTATTTGTATCTAAAATGATTAGAATTGTTTTTGATATTTTCATAAAAATACAGTCGCCATGGCAACTATTCAAATAAACAGCGTGATGTCGAACGCGCAAATTCCAAGAAATGCATGACTCAAGCGCGATCAACTGAGACGATGGAAAAACGTTCGCCTCGACTCGCTAATGACACGCGACGACATGCTAAATATTTTGATAACAATACAGTCGCCATGGCCACTTTTCAAATGAAAACATCAAATTTAAATCCTTGCAAATAACATTTAATAAATCTGATTTCTATTACATAAATTCAATTGCGCTAGTCTTAATGTGTAATATGTATATTAATAATGTATTATTAATTTAAACTGTAAATAAGCAGTGAATGAGTATTATATTTAATATAATATATTGAGTTACATATATTATCAAAGATTTTGACTTCTATATTGAGGATCTGGTACAAATGTATTTAATACTGAAATTTTTTTTTTTCAAAATTAACTTTGTGTTTCTGTATTTTGTTTTTAATTAAAAATACAATAATTAATAAACTGTTTAAATATATCAATGGAGTAGATAAAACACTTTTCTATTGTAGATGTGATTTAGAGAAAACAAAATGAACTAAATCTAAATGTTGCTCAATTTTGTCATTATTTAATCGAGATATCTAATACTGATTGCAAAATTACATACACACAAGACTAAAAAGTAGAAAATAATTTAAATAAAAAAATTTAAAAACCACGTTTTTATTTCCTTAATTATATATGAACTAAAAAGTTTAAAGTAATTCATCCTAGTCAAATGCACATTTATAACCCCATGCAAATACATAATCTCATAAACTTTTTTAGAAAAATTCTTCCAATCGAAAAACGTGGTGCGCCTGCAATAGATAAAATTAATAACTGTAAGGGTATTTATAGTTTAAATTAATCACACGAAAGGTTCAGTCAAACCATTGCATGCGCCCCACGTTTTTCGTTTGGAAGAATTTTTCTAAAAAAGTTTATGAGATTATGAATTGCATGAGGTTATTAATCTGCATTTGACCAGAATGAATTATTTTGTACTTTTTAGTTAATTTATAATTAAGAAAATAAAAACGTGGGTTAAAATTATTTAAATTATTTTCGTATTAAATAGTCAGATATTTTAAATAATGGTGCTTGCAGACTTTATGTAACTGCATAGCAGGTTAAAGAGTAAAAACTCAGGCCAACAGAATAGGAAATTACCGGACGCACTGTATTTGGTTCAGTGTTTTCTGCATATACGAACTTCCCCTTTGAGGTATCTCATTACGATCTGTGTCTAACTCATAGTGGGTCATTTTCAAACACGTGGAGGTCTTTTGTGGTAGTAGTGCTGGAAAAGTTAGTTCGCTGGATCGCCAGGGATGCTGGAGAAGAGCGAAGGGCGTAGAGTCAAGGCTATTCCCTTCTGCACCATTAAACATCCAATAAGCAGCAACACACACACAAACACACAGTACTCCAATCAGTAAAAAAAAAATCCCATTCCATGTTCCCCTTGGCAGAAGCGGGCAAAGACGTTAGACAAGCGAATGAGAAGTGGCGATGGTGCCGCAGGGGCAGGATGGATACCCACAGCCCCGGAAAATTAAACACACTTTGCTACATGAGTAAAGGACCCGGACCGAGCACTTATAAATATTTTTTAAGGAAATATAAAATGTTATATGTCTAGCTTTCTTATTGATTTGAAATAATAAAATAGTCTGAAGGTGTGAGCGTTTTTTATACACCACTCAGTTTTGTCGTATGCTTTGATGTTTGATATAAAAAGCTAGTTAGGGTAAGGGGGGGAATGCAGTACTGCTCTCTAACATAAATCTACTATAGGCTAGCTGAAAGGAATACTAAACCGAAAAATCACATTCATCTAAATATATAGATAATTATACATTGGATGTTCCTACACTTTTCTTCCTGTTATGCCGTAGTCTGCTGCAGAAGGGAATTCCAGACGTTTCGTGATACCTTCTCCGAGGAGACTTCTTCCACGGCACCGAAGATGTCCGCCGTAGCTGCGGGTGAAACGTCTGGAATTCTCTTCTCCAGTAGACGACGGCACAACAGCCCGGAAGAAAATTGTGGTTACATCCATAACTCCGGCCGTGAAAGTCTACGTTCTCTCATAATTCTATATTGAGGAAACTAATATTTTTAAAGATTCTTAGCTTTAAAGTATATATTACCACCAGGTGATAATGCCTATATTATTCAAATTGAAGCGGTTTTATCGATGGAGACAGGTTGGTCGCCAGTCATGAAGCGATTTGTTGCCATATTTTATGCCCACGCTTCATGATAACACTATCTTAGGGTTTTGTTTCGCTGTTTTGTGACTCGTGCTCAACAGGACTGGGCGAAGTTAAATCAACTGTGTTAATAATCACACGATGCTACTTAATATAGATGCTAATATAGAAATTTATTATTCCCAAGACATTCCGCGTTCGCTGGTATTCTGCGTTGAATAGAACTTGCCTACTTCGAGTATAAATTTAGCTGCCGCGACTTCCAAGAAGACGAACTGAATCCGATTATCTGACTAATTTGAACTGACTCACTTCGACTACCTGATCTGAACTGATTTGAACTAATTGCTTTTCTTAACTGATTAACTTAACTGATTCTCTCTGAATTGAACTTCTGCACTGATGCCCCAGTGCAGCAAACGCCTGCTTATTATTCAATTCAAAATAACTCAACGTTGGCTTCACCGGGCCAAAAGGGGTCACACTAGCACGCGAAAGTCTCGCTACCTGCTCTAAAACTTCAAAGTGTATGTCTACTATTGGCTGGTTCCAATTCACGTACCAAAGCATGCCTTCCGCTACTATTAGCAAGTTTAAAACATTTATTTACATTGGTTGGTTTAAAGTTATCTGTACAAACGGCTGCCGAGTTCCTTCCTCTCACATATCCGAAAGCCTAGACTTTAACCGCCGCAAACGGAGGTTTTTTTTAAGAAGTGGCATAGCACTTGTCCCTTTCCTTTGTTTAGCGCTTATTGCCTCCTTGGCTCTGTCCATTCCTGGTTGAGGTACCATAGACAGTTATACCAGAGAACTTTCTCTTTTGACGGCATACAATTAACATATTTAAGTTATACTTCATGATAAATTTATTACATATTGTCTACATTACTAGTTATATATATATTTCAGTAGGGGTGGGCTGTAGCAACTGTTTCAAAATCTAAATTGTAAAAATTATCCTTCTGTTCATTCAATGAACTGATACTTGGGGCTATTTGTTGATATGCCTTCGGCTGTTTCAGCTTTCCATTTGATGGGTTTCTGATGTGTCTTTTTTACGACCGTTCCTCAAGTTACTTAGAATTTTTTAGGTTTAAAATAAGTGTCCTCGAAATTAAAATATACTCTTTTCGGAAAGCATCTAATCTTTCATACAACTATGTCTATTTAGGAATGATGCTGGATTTTTTTAACTTATAAAGTTCGTTCCAATCGAGCTGAATGACTTTTTTTGAATATAGTATAGATTCAGTAGAAATTCTGAAATATTTTTCTTGAATTAAATCAATATTTTACCCTATTAAAAAGTTGAAAGCTCTTTGAGCAAAAAGGGATTTTAATGAAATGCACATTAGAAAATTAGTAGAAAAAGAGATCAAACGAAAATAAATAAAAATAGAAGAATGTTATATATGTAGCAGAAATTTAAATGTTCAAATACCTGGAATTTTAAATGTTTTGTTTTGTTTGTTTATACGCATAGTTTTAACATCCCAAATGTTCAATATTTGTTATATAAATAATTTCCATTGTTTCTCATTTGTTAAGTAGGTTCTCAATTGTTTTGGCAAACAGAATTTGTATGGAATTTTAAATTAATATTGTTTATTTACATTCAGAAAATAGAAGTGGTTAAAATGATAATACAACAATTTAATTTAAACGTTGTTGTTCTTATGTAATAAATTCTTTAATCTACAATTCATACCGAATGCAATTTTTGGAAATGGGTTGATACAAATTTTTCTTTATACTCGATATATAGGTATAGTTTTAGTCGCAATAATTGATATTCGTTATTGATAATTTTGTGTAAGTACTGAATAAAATAAAAAATTTTCATTTTATTATTTTGAGAGTATTAATGTATCAAACAAATAGGAATGCATGTTCTTATTCAGCGAATACATTTTTATTGTGAGACATTTTACACATTTGAAATTAAAATTTACCCCAAAAGTAAATACGTATAATATATTACATACTTAAATGACAAGTGATTGGCGCGATTATTACTCATAGCGTGCAATTGAAAATATTTTCAAAATTTCACTTATATAACACGAAAAAATAGAACACATAGTGCACCTTCTTCTGTTACTTCAAAATAACAACTAACTTGAAAATAACAAAGAGGTTGTAATGTAAAATCAGCTTTCATGTTAAAGACACTAATGTATGGTATTCTTACAATATATAACTTGTATTTACTTAACCGGAACACTTTCATTATTGGGGGGACTCAGAACCGAGGTTCTTTCCTAGGTAAAGTGGGATTTTCTATATGCTAGAAACTAATGCAATTTCAAAAGCATCTATTTCAAAATGAATTTCAACACGTTATTGCCCGACACATGATTTTTAAAGAAAATATCATACATACAGTCGTCAGACTATTTGAAAAAAGAAAGGACATTCTTTTATAATGGAATCACTGGTCGAACTCAATTTATTGATATCTGCTACTTGCTATACGTAAGACACACTTTGGATCCTTTTTAAATGTTGCTATTTGTGACAGTAGCAATTAGAAATTGTTATATTGATAAAACATCAAATAAGTATTGAATTCATGTATAGGAGTATCATTTGATACCAATATTTATTGGAATATAGGATATCAGCAGGCAGGAAATCGAGGTAGAATATAACACGAAAATCTCCTTGTGCCTATCTATTGAAATTAAACTAACTGAGCATTTATGGAATTTATACACTTTCTAGGGAGAAAAACCGAGACTAGGGAATGACCTAATTTAGACTGGGAAGTGAGAAGCTCAAAAAATAACGGATAGTCCTGGTAAGAGGATCTACTCATTTTGTGGAGGGGATGAGGAATAGGTACATATTCTGCAGGATGTACCCACAGAGAACACTTGAGAAAAACGCCGTTTCCTGAAAACTTTTTAATGCAACTAGAAGACGCTTGACATGCTGGGACCTGTTTTCGAACCAGGGTAATAGTTGACAACATTTTCCTAGCCAAAGTGCGCTAAGCTAGAAGCAATTTATTTTCCGGTTAGAACTAACGTAATTATAAATAATATGTAATATGTTTCCATAATACAGTTCTTCCGCTTTTTAATATTATTTATTTATTATTAACATTGTTTTGTTTGAGTTATTATTTATTCTTCGTTCTAATTTTATTTAATACTTTAGTATGTACGGTCTACGACCCATGCATGAAAAATATTTGTAATGGGTATATGGAATTTTATAACAATAAATATACTACCACTACTACTACTGAGTCGGTCCTGGTGGTGTAGTGGTAACCATACTTGCCTTCTAAACCCAATATCGCGGGTTCAAACCCGGCCAGGATCGATGGATTTTTTCGGGCGTAAAAATCCTAAGTATGGCTTCCTTCGGAAGGAAAGTAAAGCCGTGGGTCCCGTGTCGTACATTTACGGCACGATAAAGAACCTCAAGCCTGAAAGTAGAGGCCTCTGAGCAAAATTTGTCGGTCGTTTCACGCCGTGAATAGAATGGGATGCTCATGACCTGAGATGTTAAAGGGCATCCGTAAATAAACAAATCAAAAACCACTACTACTACTACTACTACTACTACTACTACTACTACTAAACCTACACGGGTGGCCGAGGTCGTTAAGGAGCGAAATCGTGAGCGGGAGGTCTGGGGTTCGAATCCCGCCAGGACCGTCCTCCCTGACTGAGGTTTTTTTTCCATGTTTTCCTCAGGCCTCATAAATTGCAAATGCCGAGGAGGTACCCTAAACCTAGGCCTGGAACGAATTCTTCATAAAAAATAAATCCTTTCCCAATATATCATTTCATCTCATGTATCATCAGCGTCTATCGCCTGTGGTGCCTCTGTAGCAAAAACGGGCGTTAAACACTACTCATGCATTATACTACTACTACTACTACTACTACTACTACTACTACTACTACTACTACTACTACTACTACTACTACTACTACTACTGCTGCTGCTGCTGCTGCTGCTGCTGCTGCTGCTGGGATGGGATGGCAATATCAAGCGTACACCCCAGAAACCATAACTATAATTTTTTATGGAAACAAGTTCTTTCCGAATTGTTGTTTGTACCTTTAGACGTATGAGTTATATTTTTGAATACTTCAAAAACTGTTTAAAACACCACACATATAGTTGTCCTGCACGCTTGCTATGTGCAACAAACTCTCTGCGCTGCTGTATGAACGGGGGAAGATCTTTCTGCCAGGATTGGCGGAAGCTATTTCATCGCCGAGGGATTCTTGGACCTTACCTGAATGGGAGCTTCTGGTGCGGGTCCCAGATAATCAAGATGCGGTGGTATGTAGGCGACCTCATGCGGGAAGGGAAAAGAGAAAAAGAGGAAAAAAAAAAAACACAGAGAATGTTGGAAAGTTTACACGGGAAGTCACTTTTCCCTGATATCCCGGGGGACACTACAAGGAAAACACATTGGAATTAACTTGCCTTGCCTTACCCCGATTGGTCTCCCAACTAACCCCATCCCTCCCATTCCCCTCTTATTAAAGGAATACCACTGTAACAAAACTTGCTCTTGTAGTGCGTTAAAGTGGCAGCACTGCGAGGTAGAACTGCTACCATCTAAGAGCGTATCTTTCTTAAACGTTGCTTAGAAGTTGCCAATGTAATTGTGGAGTGCCCTTTTACTTGTTGTTCTTTGTAAGAGTATATTTGTGGTACACGATTTGGAGGAATAGAATAACAGATGAACGAACGCAATGATAACAAAATTATCTCGACTTACTGAAACTTAGTGTATTATGGACACTCTCTAGGCTTATATACATGGAGTATTACTGATAGGGAACGAGAATCATGGCACCAGGGAGTAACAGCCAATGATGTAATCCATTAGCGTTTGAGACTACCATGCAATCGATGAGCAAAGCAATAAAATATATTGCTATCTTGAATAACTTAAAATTGGGTGTTTAGAAGTAGCATTGATTGACTGACTTACTATCTAATCCGGTGTTGCAATTGTTAAAGAAACACAATTTAACAGACAGGATAGTTGAATATACCAGAGGGCAGGAACAAACAAGGTATTTTCTAAATAGAAGAATCCATTAAAAATTAATATTGAAGGAACTGTTGTGTATAAATGATATACAGACAAATGCAGATGCCTTTCCCATTGATATAGGAACTGCAATAAACAATATTTCATTCATTTTGTGATTATAGGCAGTGTTAAAACTAGGCTATTGCTAGCAGTACGGTTATTGAAATGCAGCACTTTGAAGTTATATTTCGTGTTAAAAATATTCAGGACCCACAGGTGCCTCTTCATTCAGGATCAACTGAAAACATTTTCAAATTCAATTAAAAATTGGAGGGGTCCATAGGTAACTAGGTATTTATTTCATTAATGTTAGCCCGCTAAGAGAATGAAGGTCTTTTCAGTGTCAAAATTGGAAGAAATTACGAATTTATTTTAAGATTCTTTTCTAGGTTATTTAGAGAAGCGCATATATCCGATCAGCCCTTGAAGTAATGTTATTGGTTGAAATTACAAAAATATTGTAAATTGGGATAAAGTTGCAAGAAGACTTTACATTAACAAAGCAATAGATATAGGTACTACAATTTAGAGTGATGAAGATGACACATTTTATTAAATTGTGCACAAGTTTTAATAATATTGTAAACAACCAACTTGAGAAATGGAAGAACATTAACAAAAATATGATGAGATGTAATTCATGTATTTAGAATTGCAGACATTGATTGCAAAAACACTGAAGTATTGGTGAGCTTTGCGTTGACTGAACAGGTACAAAAGCAACTTTTCAATTGTGAATTCTCTGAACTGATGGAAAGAACCATTTTACGATAGTAATGATATAAGTACTTGCAAATTTCAGGATTTTAGTAGTAAGTAGTTTTAGAGTGTGCTGTTCAGTAATACAAAACTATTGCAAGAAAATCGCTCATGCAAACCGACATGTGTGGCGGAGATCGTTAAGGCGCGGACTCGTGAGCGGGAGGTCTCGGGTTCGAATCCCGCCAGGATCATCTTCTCTAACTGAGGTTTTTCCTCAGTCCTCATAAATAGTAAATGTCGGGGAGGTACCCTAAACTTAGGCCTGGAACGTTTCCTTCCTTAAAAAAATCATTTTTCAATATATCATTTCATTTCATCTTATGTATCATCAGCCTGTGGTGCCTCAGTAGTAAAAATAGGCGATAAACACCATATAAAAATATAAACACAAGGTATAAAGCAATATTTCTTATTCTCAAGCCACCAGCTCATGTTCAAAATATTGTTAAAATGTTCATATGTTTGTACTAAATCATTGCCTATTGCTTTAAAATAAACTCTACCTAGCAGCTTTGATTATTAGAGGATTTTGTTCACTTTATAAATGTTTGTACATAAAATGTCTTGTTATGTTCCTAATTTAAGAAGTGTCCTGGTTTTCTATATAATAGCTCTATTAACCCTTGAAGAAGTTTGGTATGGCAGCCACGTTGGTCGCCAACTTTTGAAGCGGTTTAGTGGGTGTATCGTCGAGTGGCGTCGTGTTGTGATGCCAATTTGAAGTGATTTTGTAGATCGATTTATTCATAGGTCGCTTCGGTGTTGTTGCCCATGCTTCGATGACAACAATTTCTCAGGGTGATTTCTGTTATTTTGTTGACTCGTACTCAACGGGATTGGTAGAAGAATTCAATATTGTAAATGAGCACCCGATGCGACATTGGTCATCACGTCCTCTGGTTTTTTGCGTACGATAGACTTGCCTATATCGATACAAACTTATTTTCCGCGTGTGAAACTTACAGATGAGTGCCGCGGCGCGTGAAACTGAAAGTAGAACTTATAATGAGTAATGCGAATTGCGTGTATCTTGCCGCGTGTAGATCTTATAACTACGCGCCTCAGCAACGTTGAACTTACAACTACAGCAAATGCGAACTGAATGCCCCAGTGGAGCGACCGCCTCTTTATATATTAAATTCAATTCCAAAAGCTTTGGCTAGGAAACTCCAAAAGCCTCTCTCCTGTCTTTAAAATTTTGAAACATACATTTATCATTGGCTGGTTAAAGTATACCTGTCATACGTTCCATTCGATATTTTTGAAAGATTAAAGCGTTTTATTGGCATAGACTGGTTTAAAGGGCTAGTTGTGTAACCACCGGTCAGAATCAGAGCACTTTAACGAGTCTTCCATTTATTAACCTTGCAGTGCCTGTCCTTAAAAAAAAAAAAAAAAAAAAAAAAAAAAAAAAAAAAAAAAAAAAAAGCTTTACACGCGACTCTTTTGTTACTTTCTCTGAATAGAGGTTTTATGACTCTTTTGTTGGCTTTCTTAGCTACCATAGCAAAACAGGAAGGATCTTTCTCTTTTGTTGATATACAAATTACAGGTCATACCGTATTATAAACATGTACAAAATCTATATCACTAACTACAGTATATAAAGTATTATGATTAAGTTCATATCTGACTTATTATATTATGTTTATATTTTATTGGGGGTAGGCTGTAAGTTCAGTTTTAACCTAGAGTCTACAGGCCGATAAAGATGGATTCACAGAGACGGTTATTGAAGTGGTTTGTATGTTTAGTTTTACCCTTTCTTGTATGTCATATACTTATTATGCTTTTTCTAAAAGGCTAATCATGAAAAGTTATTTCATAGGATATTTTGGACACTATACGTGTTTTTTCACCTTAGCTGCTTATGGGTATCATTTTCAATCTTTCTTATTTATTATATTTGAACATCTAGTTGCTGTTATTCGTTTCACAACTCAAAAACATTTTCCTTTATAAAAATTATTTTTCAAATTGGTAAATAATACAATGGTTTAAAAACTTTTATTATCGCATGCTTGTCTGAAGAGTACAAGCACAGATGTCGTGCTTTTTTTTTTTTTTTTTTTTTTTTTTGGAAAATCTTACTGCTGAGCAGTGTATAGTTTCAAAAGTAAGAATTCTTCCTTTGCTGGTCATGGAAAAACCGAAGAAAAATCTTGATAGCGGAAAGAGTTCCTCGCTCTCGTTCTCTTTCCCCATTTGAGGCTTTTACTTCCATGCAACAAAAACAAGAGTGATTAATAGAGCTTGCAGAGAAGATGGTCGTCGCAACAGTGGAGTCATCTGGTGGGAAAGTCAAGTGTTTCTTGTAAGGTAGAAGTGACAAGAGAATGGACAGACAGAGTGAGGAATAAAAAAAGAAGGCCCAAAGCAGAGAGGAGCATCTGAAGTAAAAAGGAAGAATGGGGTGCTTCAGATAAGCAGCTCATACCACTCCCCTTTTCCCTTATTCACTTCCGACTTCACATACTGCCATTAAGTTGAACATAGAAAAAGAAAGCGAATACTAACATTCCAGAAATCAAAGGGTGCAACACGTGAAGACCGTTTTAAGTCGCAGACGCACAGAGCAGATAGAGCAATTAAGCCGACTTCAAGGTAGTAACCTGTCTCGTAACAGAGTAACACGAGACAGCAATTCCCCTGATACGATGGCCATCCAGAAAGTAAGGTTACAACGACTCCTGATGCCGGGGAACGTTTTTTGTTTCAAAGTTGGCGCGCCTGGCGTGTGGGTGGATCCTAAAGGTTAGTTTGTTTGGTCCCGCGTGTTTGTCGTTCAGTTTTTTCAGTCACAGTAAATTCTTCCGATGGAGAGATGCGCGCAGTCATCCGTTTTTTAACTTTGCAGAACAGTACGCTGCAAATATCCACCGGAAGTTGGTGGTAGTTTATGGTAGTGATGTGATGAGTCGACAACGTCACCAAGTGGGTTATGTTGTTCAGAGAAGGCCGTACTCACGACGAGGCAAGGAGTGGGAGACCATCAGTGATTTCTGTCAAACTTGTTCAAAAAATTGAACAAGTGCGAAATGACCGCCGTGTTACGCTTGACGACCTTCATGAAGAATTTCTTGACACATCTCGAAGTCTCCTTGGAGATGTTGTGTCAGAAAAACTTGTTACAAGAAATTATGTGTGAGATGGGTGTCCATAGTGCTCACACCGGAGCACTGTCAAAATTGAGTGACCGCCGCGCGTGAATTTTTGGATCGTTTTGCACAGGAAGGAGAAGTTTTGCTGAACTCTATCGTGACGGGGAATGATACGTGGGTGTGTTTCTACACCCCAGAATCCAAAAGACAATCACTTCAGTGGCGTCATTTATCCCATCCAGCCATTCAAGAGGACCCCATCTGAAACCATGCATGGATATCATTCCACATAATAACGAGATGTTTCTGAACCAAGGCGAACCAAGCCAGTCTAGAACTCCCACCATGGACAACAAATGGTTGCTGATAGTCCCATTCTTGACACTCTTGCGGATTTGCTGGAGGTCGTTCGTCATGCACTACTGCAAAACGAGAAGATCTTAGTTAATCTAGATAGGCTTCAAAAATATTTTATGTTGTGGCAAGTCCGAACACCCCTTCCCGCCAGCAAACGAATTTATATGCCAGATAAATAATAACATTATATAATGTTTAATATCTTGTTTATTGCTTAAGGAACATTACATTTAACAAGAACATGTATGTACACCGAAAGCGTCAAACGAAGGAAACAATGAAAAGTGTACATCTGGGCGGTGAAAGGTGGAAACAAAAAACTTTTGTATTCTTGCTAGCTGCCAAATCCTTTCCGAGTCATTACAAAATTCCTCATAACAGGTGAACGTGTGAGTGACCTCGCACACCACGTGGTGGTATATTTAAAAGTGAACCTTCGGAAACGAAGGTTTCGAAGAGTTAAAAGTTAGCAAGTTTGGTGAGCTAGGACTCATTTGTCACATTCAAGAATTTCGAGAACTCACCTCCCTTGAGTTAGCTCATGAAAACCCCTGTGAACTAAGAAAACCACACGGTGTCAACTCAAAGATAGTATAAGGGGAAACTTCCGCTAAAGTTAACGCAGTTTGTAGAAGGCAGTTCGCTCAATTAGTATAAAAGGGCGTAATTTAATTTGAATTTACTTGCCCCGCTTGATTCAGAGGTTAGGGGTTTTGTTATAATATTAATTACACACTCATAAATTAGGTGCCATTATCCGTATTCTTTCTACAAAGGATTTTTGAAAGAAAATTAGACCACTGGTCACTACCCTCTGCATGCCAACAGACTGACTGGAAAGCTACAGTTAAGCCACTGTTAATAAGATCAACTTACAGCAGAAAAACTGAACCACTGTGGAATATACAGCAGTGAAATTTACCCAAATTTAAGAAGGTTGACACATATTGTGCCTGGAACGGCTGTGAGGCTGGCTGTCACCGATTACACAGGGCTACCACCATAGAACTCGGCCACTTGTAGACTCCCGGCGGTTTTCTTGCCTGAGCAGTCAGCGCGCGCGATTTGCTTTGCAACAGTATATGGGATTACTAAATAGAGTAGTGTTAGATTAAACATACGTAAGGGCATTCATTATTCCTTTCATCAGGGTAGCGCTGAGACAACAGAGACACCGCCACGGTGACCGAAGTCGTTCAGGCGGGGACTCGTAAGGTCTGGCGTTCGATTTCCACCAGGACAGGTTTTTTTTCCAGGTTTCCCACAGGCATCATAAATGGCAAATTCCGGGAAGGTACGCTAAATTTAGGGCACGAACACTTCCTTCCTTAAAAAAAAAATTCTTTCCCACTTTACCATTTCATCTCATGTATCATCAGTGCCTGTGGTGCCTCATTAGTAAAAACAAGTGTTAAAACACTATTGAAAAATGGTGAAAACATTTTTCGGTGAAGGTTTAGAGCATCCATACTGTAGTTTTGTTTTCCTCTGAACAATGTGCATGTTCATAATTGTGTAGATCTGTCCTACGATAACTTTGCACTTTAAATCCATTATTGTGGATAAGAGAAAACTGTTCAATGAGAGAGATGTAATAGCTTGCGCCTGCGTACAACCTTCCTCTATAGCAGATATCGACAAATGAATTTAAAAATGTCTTTATGCCAACTGTAGTTAATGTAATGCAAATATTTCACTAGAATGCGATATGCAGTTTAGTTTACATGATATTCCGGCAGTAAACCGGGAGGTCAGTGTCGTTCATATTAAGTAACAGGGAAGTCGACTCGAATTGTGTGACATATACCGAGTGCAGAAATATCGTGCATTAGCTCTAACTTGAATAACCGCAATATGTGAGATTAAATAAAAAGCCGAAAATATTGATGAGGGTCCGTGTTCATCACAGCAACAGCGAGACACTCGCCCGAGTTAAGCTGTCAACACCGGTTCATCCATAATATTAGAACTTACATAGTGGCCTCTTGATAACTGAGTACCGTACCGACAAAATACCTGTACTCATTTTGGATTTCCATTTATATCTCTACAAAATTCATGTAGTACAGAAACTAACGAAGAGATATAGTCAACTCCACATCTAGTTGCTCAAGAGGAATTGATAATACACCATCTAGAGATTTTGCACAGCCTTTAGTATGGGTGACTGAAAAAATTATCAATTATGAAACCTCTGAAACTGGGAGCTCCGTGGCAGTTGAGTTAGAATTGTCTACTTCAATTGTATATTAGTAAACAATGCAACAACAGTACAAAATGGAATATCAAATAAATATCCTGCAGTGTGTTCTATAAATACGTTGGTTACCTTGATCTTGATGCTGGATTTAAATGATTGGAATATATATTTTGGCTGACTGTTAAATGAGAAACAGAATATAAAACAATTTTGATTGCTGTTGATTTGTTTCAATTACTGACGCTCTTTAACATCTCAGGTCTAATTAGGACGTGAAACGGCCGATAAATTTTGCTCATAGGCCTCTTCTTTCAGGTTTGAGGTTCTTTATCGTGCCGTAAATGTACGACACGGGACCCACGGCTTTACTTCCCTTCCAAAGGAAGCCATACTTAGCATTTGTACGCCCGAAAAAAAAATTATCGACCCTGGTTGGGACTGAACCCGCAATCTTGTGTTTATGAGGCAAGTGTGGTTACCACTACACCACCAGAGGCAAGAAATTTGGAAATACTTGGTGTTGTTTTTTTTTTATAGTGTTTAACGCCCGTTTTTACTACTGAGGCACCACAGGCGATGGACACTGATGATACATGATATGAAATGATGTATTGGGGAAGGACTTTTAA
>CM060830.1:102095000-102145000 GCA_030762175.1 Metallyticus violacea | reverse complement strand
TCAGATATTGTAAAGTTCGATTCCCAACCGGAAGTCCTGAATGCCAGGAAGCTTCACACTCTGAGAGCTCCGTACTCATTTAGACATTTCATTTACTTCATCTTATAATTGGAGGGAGGTTAATAGCATGCAAACATTTCTTACTTCAGACTGTGTTACGGTATACTGTAGGAATGTAACCCTCATTTAACGGCTGGCATTAATAAAATCATGGGGGAAAATGTCTGCTGTGTGAATCAGGAGATACGAGGGTACACAAGTTTCCTGCCTAACCATTTTCTAGATATGATAGAAAAAACTATATTTCACTTTTCAATATAGTTACCCTTTTTGCAATACACTGCTCATATCTTTGAATTAACATTTCAACCCCCCTTCCCAAATATTCCGAAGTCTTGTATGCAAAATGGGCATAAACAGCATCCATCACTTTTTCGTCACACTTGAATTTCTTTTCTGCAAGATCCTTCTTGAGTTTTGAGAAGAGGAAATAGTTACTGGCAGGTAGATTTGGGCTGTAGGGTGGATGGTCGATCTCTTTGAAGCCACATTTCTTCACAGTTTCCTTTGCAACAAGAGCTGTATGCACAGGTGCATTGTCGTGAGGAAGGCGCACACCATCACTCAGCTCTCCTTGCCTTTTCTCTTTGATGAGCGCATAGTCTGTGCAGTAGGCCAGCATAGTACTCCCCATTTACTGTTGTGTTCCTCTCCTTGAAGTCAATGAAGAGTATTCCTTCACAGTCCCAAAAGATTGTGGGCATGATCTTGTTGGTTGACTGAGTGACCTTCGCCTTTAGAGGCGGTGCTTCGCCGGATTACGCGTGCCACTCCATTGATTCTCTTTTGGACAAGAGATCATAGTAGAGGACCATAGTTTCATCTCCTGTAACAATGGTTTGCAGAACTTCTCTCTCGTTGTCTCAACAGAGCTCCAAAAATGCCTGACAACAGATGACTCGTTGCTGCTTTTGGATTGAGTAATGAAGTCCAGGCACTAACCTTATTCATGTTTAAGTGTTCATGAATAATTCGAAGGACTATTTTATAGAAAGGCCGAATTTTTGCTGCTATTTCTGTAACTTTGAGCCGCCGGTTTTCCATAATTTCTCCTTCCACAAGAGCAAGCGATGTTTTCAGGAGTGAGCACCTCCAAAGGCCGACCTGCAAGCTCTTCGTCTTCAATGCTTTTTCGACTCATTCGAAAAAGTTTGGCCCAATCTTTTACGGTAGAATATGAGGGGGATGCTTCCCCATATACACCGTCCAATCGCTGTTTAATTTAATTTGGAGCAAGTCCTTCTTTTGCGAAGAACTTAATAACAGCTCGAAAATCCATTTAGAACATGTCACAATCTTCTACACATAGCCTTCTGTATGCAACTGTATCTGAAAACTGGACGCAGCGGAGCGGAAGTTACAGCTGCAATTATTTACTTAACAGGTAAAGTAAGGCACCAGATAAGGCTTTTGTTAAGTCGATAAGCCTTATCGGCGAGGCCGGAAACTTATGGATCTACATATATACACGATATTTGTTTTATAAAATTTTCAGCAATCCTTAATTAGTGCCCTTATGTCACAAATGATGTCATAAATGGGTTATAAGAAAAGTAGCTGACATATTCACCTGCAAGTTACAAAAATACGAATTAATAAGGCCGTTATCCTTATAAATCCTGGCTTTTGCTAAATATCTTCTGACACTACAAGTTGGAAATGTTCAGCGCTAGGAACTAGGAAAACTGTTAAGAAAATGTTTGGTTTCCCCGTGCGAAATGTTGACAGAAACATTCACATATCTGTGTTCCTATCTTCCCTAATAATTTTTATCTGCACTTTTCGTGACATGTATAACAAATATACGAATTACCCTTTGTCCTTCTTAATGAAATACATCGGCATTGTGAGCTTGAGCCTTCAGAAACTTCTTGCAACGTTAAAACGTTCAGCAAGTTGAGTGCCCAGTGACTGCAAAACAGAAAGAAAGAAAACGCGAGCAAGTTTCGCCTCATTTCTTCAATGTTGTTCTTGTTATGTTGGCACGACTGTCTCATGTTGCGTCACGTGCCAAAAAACTCTCACTCCCCTCCCCCTTTCTCTCTGCCGTGCCCCTCATGAATTACTAATTAAATTTTCGGCGCGGCGACATGTTTAAAGCAACAGGAAACGTGTGCTTCATTCTGGAGTGTATAATATGCAGCTTCCAACTGTCTGAAACTGTACAGGAGCTGAATAAAACGCAGAGGTCGCGCGTGATACGCTTGTTACGGAGTTTCCAATGTCCGCTCACTGATCTTACCTCGTAACATTTTTGTATAAGCATTTATTATTAAATTCTTATATAAGCTTTTGCTTTTCTCAGCAAAGTATAGCGAACAGCGTTTGTCCTTTGTTTGAACAGTTGAAAGTTGTTCACTTTAAAAAGGAGCATTTGCATCGCTAATCAGTTGTTCCACTCTGTAAATTGTATGCTTTTGACACTACCGTAGCCACCCATATATGCCGGAAGTACTTCGGTTGAGAGCTTTAGTACTCATTGCCGGGCCCACCACACACTGCAGAGCGAAATTTTACAATAAATAGATCAAGTATTATCTATGGAAGTGTTTATTGTAGTACATACGTTCTAATTGCATAAAGTGAAAGCGAAATGCTTTAGGCACTGAGGAAAAAAGAGAATATTACCACTGTACTTCAGTTTTGTAACTCCAGAAAGCAGAATTTTTCAGAATGAAGTAAAAGCATATACGGGAACACTGCTGGGAAGTAAAATACATTACAAAATTAACGAACTTAATGAGAAATGGATGTACTAATGCTATGATGTGCCTACTGTAAGGCTATATGTATATAGTTATGAGGCTTAACCTACCTCTCTTTGTATAATATGCTTTAAATGTATGATTGAGTATTTGTTTGCTATATAGATTCCCAAGAAACAAACAAAATGTACGTTATAGATGCAGGGGTGTAGTTTGGGATTATTTGGCATTATTAAAAAAGCTTTGAAAAGTGAAACTGGACAAATTCAAAATCCTTACATCTCCAAAAGCCAAAAACAACAAAGAAAAATAATCACAAATATGGAGTTCAAAGGTTAATTGAGGCTAGCAATCTTCGCATTTATCTCAATTTTAAACGTTAGCCATTGCATTTCCTTTCCTGATATTATAATAAAGTTTAAAAAACTATAATTTTATAGTATGTTATTCATACAAATTGTGGAACTCTTAAACAAAAGGGATAATTTAAAAACAAGAACAAATAAGTACTGGTTAAGAATAATACGGGGGGATCAAATACTTCTTCCACCAGTTTGTCTGAGGGAGCAAATAAGGGAATGGTGGAATACGGATTTGGCATAAATAATAAGGAAAATATACCCTAGACAAAATTTGTCGAGGGTGTATTTGGTTAAGGAGATAGGACATTACGCGCAATGGTTGGAAAATAGTTAACAGACGTCTGCGAGATACAGATAGGCTCAACGCGAAGAGTATTGCTTAACCTGCAGGTTCAAATAGACCAGGTGTGGGGAAAGGGGTATTATCTGTGGTAGAGAAGAAAGATGGGGTCTCGCATGGCTCAGATTAAGGTCTTGGAAATATACTAAAACGGTTAATGCTCTCGGGGGAAGGATGTGCCAATTGTGTTGAGAAAGCGATACCTGGAAGCATATTCTGGCAGAATGCAGGGAAACGGAGATTTTAAGAATTGAACATTTATCACTACAATTTCTGAATTCTAATAGAATTTTAAACATGCGAAATACACAATTTGGGAATATTTATAGCGAAGACCCGACAAAGAAGGTTAATAACTATAGAAAAGAGAGAGGAGTTGGGGAGGTCAGGACAGAGTGAGGGTTCTATGTTTGTATATATGTATATAAATCATAGAAAACATGTGATTTAAGTATATTGATGTGTATGTATGCATGTAGATCATATGTGTGTATTTATGTATGGATGTATGTATATTTCGATTGTTACAAGGACGATATCAGCATATACTACCGTAAGGCCATGAGACTGACGTATTTATTTGTGAGTATTTTAAAACTGCCACAATAAAACGTTCATTACTACTAATACTATAGAAGAATCATATTTTTATATTTAATTGTGTACCAAGATTTTCTTGCTTTTAATGTAATATTTAAATTTCAATAAAAATAGTTTATCATGATATTTCTCATGATATTAATGCAAAACCGCACAAAAACGGGCCTTAAATGTTTAATGCAATAATTTGGCTTTTGACGTAAAGTGCATTATATTAGTTATAATAAAACATGCAGCATAAAATTCCAAATGTGCTTGTATTTAGTGTAAGTATATAGCGGGCCGAAAGAAATATTTTCATATTTATTTATTTATTCGTAATTCCAGTTCTGTTGCAAAGAGTAGACTTTTTAAATTAACGAAGTACAAGTATTGATATAAACTTCACTTAAAAGCTCAGAGATGTTATTATTACATGATGTTTCCTTTTAGAAACAAAAGAAAGAAGCTTAATGAAGCTATGATACGCAATATGGACATGTATAATATGTTTTTAGTGATTTCTTTTTATCCTGACACAGTTCCAAGTTTGCCAATGTGGTTAATTATACAATTAAATATTAGAAATAACTTTATGTAATACCACATTCCGTATTAAACAAAATCTGACAAAACTAACACGTTATAAAACATTTATAGCTCTGAGCGTTACAAAATGTCGTGTGTCAGTCTACTTTTATTATGAACTGGTTTGTTGCACGGGTGTTTCATTGTTTTTACTTTACCTAGCAACTTAAAAATACCTCCTTCAACATAGCAACTGTTCATAAAACATCTAATTTAAGTTATGATGATATGATCATTATTTTATATGCTGGTTTACTATTTCTAGATTGAGTTTTATTTTACCGCCGCGGAATATAATGAGAAAAAGCAATAAAAATACTGCTAATCGTAATATAGATCTTTGTTTCTGCAATCTCACTTCAGTTTTTATGGATTAAAAATCTCTCTGTGAATGCTTTACCTGAATATCTATTGCTCATAAACAATTAGTTATTTGCATGTGCAGTCGCAGCATTGTACTGGAAAAATACAAACACGCCTCCCCTTTCCGCCAGTTTAAAATGCTCAAAAAATGGAGTTTTGTTCTTTTAGCACTCATTGTGCACTTAAATCGAAGTTTCTTGTTATTAAAATTATGGAAAGACGCGTCAATCGAAAACAGTAATTTTGTATTCATTTCTCAGCCATGCCCCACTATATAAATATTAAATTTTTAACTTCAGCAGCCTAATAACTGTGCACAAGTCCATAAAAACTGTTATAATTATTAGAGTTAATTATCTTTAATTATCTTTAAAATTATTCCGCCCCCCTCAATATTGCATGCAAAAAGTATTCAACAAATTAAAATAGAAAATATGAGAAAGATATACGAGCAAATGAAACATATCTATAAAGTAACATAGCCAATAAGGAGCATAAAAATAGTAAAATTACCAAATCTAAAGCTGCAAGGGGATCCAAGGTCAAGTAGGCAGAATATGGAGAAAGTCAAATGTATATGATTACAAAACGCAATATATCTCAAATATTGAATGCCAAATATGAAAATTTGTGATAATAATTCAACAGTATCATTTACTCAATGATTCGGTCGTTTTATTTTAGCATTTTCTATTGCCAACTTTTTCCCATAAAAATATCATCGTTGATTTTCCAAATGCGCTCCGTTTACTTGAAGATCGTATTTTGCAAGATCCGAAATTTTATATCACTCTTGAAAGTGTAACTGAAGTTGACAGGTATGACCTTTAAGGCACTCAGCTTTTCGGCTGTGTCTGAAAATCTTTAGCTTCGCGCAGTCCATGGGGAAAAAAGCAAGAAACATGGGAGCCAAGTGTTATGACCTCCTAGTCAAACGCAATACACCTAAAACGTGCTGTTTCATTCTTCAAGAACCGATGGAGCAAATCTTCCATTACAGTGCTGTAAGGTTACCCAGAGTAATTAATCACTTGAATAACATTTTTTCCATTTCAGTATTAATTGTCTTGTATGGAGTATGAGGCCATTCCCTTCCACATTTACACACAGATAAACACGCCACGGGTGGCCGAGGTCATTAAGGCGCGGGTTCGTGAGCGGGAGGTCTAGGTTTCGAATCCTCCCTGACAGGTTTTCTCAAGGTTTTCCTCAGTCCTCATAAATGGCAAATGCCAGGCAGGTACCCTAAACTTAGGCCTTCAAAAAATCCTCTCCCAATACACAAGGTGGTAACCAGAATATTCGAGACTGGTGATGTCAGCTGGTCAAAAATTTACTTTGAGATTAATGACCGCCGTCACCCTCAAAGTAGTTCTCTTCCACACGTATACACCGGTCCCAGCGATTCTGCCATTTTCCAAGTGCATGTTCTTTGAGAATGTCTAGCACAGACAGCGCTTCTTCTTGAATCCTCTCAATTGTGTCGAACCGACGGCCTTTCAACTAAATTTTTAATTTGGGGAATAGAGTGAAATGGACGGGTGCCAAATCAGGAGACTACGATGGGTGGGGAATAACCGTCATCTTGTTTTTCGTCAAAAAGCTCCTGGTGAACAAGGAGTTGTGACAGGGCACATTTTCATGATGCAACAGCCGGTTTTCTTGTCGCCAAAGTTCGGGCCGTCGTCTCCGCACATTTTCACGGAGCCGTCGCAAAGCGTCACAGTAGTACGTGGAATTCACTGTTTGATTTGGTGGGATGAATTCTTTGTACACAATCACCTTGGTGTCAAAGAAAACGAAGAGCATGCCCTGGACTTTGCTGATCTTGGTGAGTTCGAGCTCTTCCACTGGGAGGATTGTTGTTTTGTCTCAGGGTCATAAGCGTACATCCAGCTCTCGTCGCTGGTGATGAACCTGGACAAGAAGATTGGGTCATCGGATACGGCCTAACGAAGCTCCATGTAAACTTCAACACGTTGCGACTTCTGATCAGCAGTCAGGATTCTTGGCACAATTTAGCGGCTACACGATGCATGCCCATTTCATTAGTTAAAATTCGTTGACATGTCCCACAACCAATTCCCACTTCATGAGGAAGATCTTCAATGGTTCGACATCGATCCTCACGAATAAGGTGTTGAACTTTGGAAACACTGTGAGACGTTGTGCAGCTGACGGCCTTACCGGTGTGAGCATCGTCTTCAATAGCTGTTCAGCCGGCTCTGTACCGAGCATGCCACTGAAATATACGTGTACGGCTCATGCTTTGTCTCCCAAATACTTGTTGAGAGTCTCCGTAGCATTTGCATAGAATTTGATGCACACTCTCTGTTCTAATCTTGGATCCATCGTAAAATCGCCACACCCTACACACAGAGTATCATGAAAAGTACTATAGAATCTCAACAAATCTACCCAGCTGCATGAAACTTTAAACAGTCACTCTGGTGTTGTCACCTAGCGGTATAAAATTCTACTGTCGAGATGGCAACACCAGTCCCGAATATTGTAGATATTATCTCGTATTTCATCTCTTGTATCATCAGTGTCCACAGCCTGTGGTGCCTCAGTAGTAAAAACGGGCGTTAAACACCATTAAAAAAATAACTATTTAATGACCTGTATTTAACACCCTGGCGTTAATGTCAAGACAAGTTTTAACTTTGAAAGTATGGTAGAAGGAAAGTCCCCCAGGAAATGTTGAAACAAATATACAAATAAATATTTATAATTATCATGAATATGTGGAGTCTAGAAAAATAAATATGAGCAAGCAGAGGGGCGCAGCAAGGTTACTTTCAGTTTTTCGTCGATATTTGCTGTACTGTTAGCTAAAATGAAAGAATTCTGGTAACTTTATTATGATGGCAGAATAATTAGTAATGCATTATGCACCTGAATATGTTCTAAGTAAACTTTAAAGCCAATTATGTTTTTTAATTGCTCCTTTTAGAAAAAAAATCTGAGGGCGACGTTATTTGCCGCGCCAGCAAATTCAATAGAAATATGCAGACATGGTGTAAGAATGCGCTCTTGAAACCTGAAGTCTGAGAGATGCTTCTCGCGAAGTTACACGCATGCATGAAATTTCTATTCCCTAGCGGCACGTCTGAAGATGTCCTATATGCCAACGTGCGGTCTTTTGTTCTGTTATTGTGTGCGGAGCCTTCACCCGAACAACAAAAACAGCTATAACACTGCCATTACATTAAAATGCGTTCGGGTTGCGCTAGAGAGTAATTTCGGGTGGAGCGGGGGGCTTGAGGGGGCGCAGCAAATTACGTAACGTCAGTTGACGTGCTTTGAGTAATTATGTCTGAAATGAAAGTTCTCGTGAGTAAAATTACTTATTATCTACCCCCACCACTGCAACCCCTACCCGTTTCTTGTCTGAATCACAATAACACATCCCTCCCCCCTCCTACAACCTTATCTACCCTGCCTGCCCTTTTTTTTTCTATTCCATTGCGTGTGCTATGCCGTCAAGAAAACGAGAGGGAAGAAAAAAAAGTTTGGAATAGACCCTCCGCCAAATTTAAAAATAGACACTAAATTAGCGTGACCTTTCTTGTAAAATTGTGTTGGAATGAAATTTTGAGTAGGAGAATATTTTATTTCTTCCCTCCAGCCATATACAAGTTGAAGAGATATGAATAAAATTTGGCTTCTTTATCAACGATGCAAATGAAAATGTACAGGCACTCGTATTCTCAAGAGTAATGAACTAATGCATGTAAAAGTATAAATGAGTATTGATTATCATCTCGCACATCTTTGATTTTAAACAAAAAAATTTTCTGATACTCTTTGAGGGCCGTTTCTAAAATTCCTCGTATGTATGCACTAATGTAATACGCAAGCTTTTTTGAACATTGACAACTGTAAACGTTTTTACAGTACAGAGCATTGCGTCATTAATTTGTCATAAATATGAGAATTTGTAGGTGGATTGTAAAAATTAATAGTACGAAATATGAGGTAAGAAACACGAATAAACAAGTTTAACGTGAATTTCGTCTCATATACAGAGTGAAACTAAAGTCCTTCTCCGCTTTCGGGGGTCAATGCAACAGAAACCATGACAAACACGACAAAAACGCTTATGATAATGGAAAGAGTGTTCTGTCCAAGTATGCATTTGTAAAATGCACCATGGCGTAGTTGTAGATTTAGCCACTGGAGGGTTTAGCGAAAAAATGGCGTTAACAAGTATAAATAAAGAATTTTGTGTATTACAATTTTCTAAATGTGAGTCCTTTGTGAAGGGACTGCGATGATTTAGTATGTAACATCAACAAGAATAAGCTACAGCCAAAATAATTGGTGCACAATACAGGCTGGCCAAGAGTGTGGGTTGAGACCGTTGAGCGTATGCGAGATGCATTTGTCAGGAACCCTGATATGTCGCGCGAGCCAGGAATTGTGCAATTCGCAGCCAGCTGTCCAGCGTATTTTACATCATTGACTTAAATTGAAACAATGCCGGATATAGCAGTTAAAGGCGCTGAGTCTCGAAGATCGTCTTTAATTTTGTGTTGATTTTCAAGAGTGGCGTGAAGAAGATGGTTTTACAGAGAAACCTTCCTCATATTCTACCTTAAAGGTATGGGCCAAATTTTTTCGAATGAGGCGAGAAAGTATTGAAGACGAAGTGCGTGCAGATTGGTCTTTGGAGGTGCTTACTTCTGAAAACATCGCTCTTGTGGAAGGAGAAATTATGGAAGACCGGCGACCCAAAGTTACAGAAATAGCAGGAAGGTTGGGTCTTTCTAAAACAACAGTCCTTCGAATTATTCATGAACATTTAAACATGAATAAGATTAGTGCAAGATGGGTGCCTAGACTTCTTTCCTCAGTCCAAAAGCAGCAACGAGTCATCTGTTGTCAGGCATTTTTGGAGCTCTGCCGGGCGATGGGAGAGAAGTTCTGCAAACCATTGTTACAAGAAATGAAACTATGCTCTACTATGATCCCTTATCTAAAAGAGAATCAATGGAGTGGCGTAAACCTGGCGAAGCACCGCCTCTAAAGGCCAAGGTCACTCAGCCAACCAAGAATATCATGGCCACAATATTTTGGGACTGTGAGGGAATACTCTTCATTGACTTCAAGGAGAGGAACACATCAGTAAATGGGGAGTATTGTCCCGGTCTACTGCACAGACTACGTGCTTCCATCAAAGAGAAAAGGCGAGGGAAGCTGAGTGATGGTGTGCGCCTTCACGACAATGAACCTGTGCACACAGCTCTTGTTGAAAAGGAGGCTGTGAAGAAATGTGGCTTCAAGGAGATCGACCATCCACCCTACAGCCGAGATCTAGCTCCCAGTGACTATTTCCTCTTCTCAAAACTCAAGAAGGACCTTCGAGGAAGTGTTATGGATGCAATTTATTGCCATTTTGCGGCAAGACTTCTGACTATTCAAAGATGTGAGAAGTGTATAAAGGGTAACTATATTGAAAATTGAAATATAGTTTTTTTTTGCTCATGAACATTCAAATATAATGTTTATTTCTTTGTAGCTTTTTATCAGTTGTTTCTGATTGTTCTGCGCGCCTTTCAGCTGACTTGATTAGTGCACTGGACACGACACGTGCAAGTGATTTTACTCTCAATGTGTGAACAACTGTTTCCTCAACAAGAAACCGCCCTAAAGCCCAAGTTAATTACTTCCCTTCTAAAATGTCAACTTTTTCTTGTCACAAAACATCTTTGGTCCATTCGTCGTTTGACAATTCTCGTTGGCACTAATTCCCCCCCCCCCATTTTTGGCTAATTTCTGGAGCAGCAAGATTGACTGAAAATAAAGCCATAAACCTTGCTCTAAAATATTATTTTAATACTGGTATATTTTTATGAATTGATTTAAACATATTTTAAAATTTTCTAAAAAATAATTTCATAGCACATTGGTCTTATATAATACTTAGGCGATTATATCTGCAAGAAGTTTTTATTTTCTGGAAGAGAAAAAAAGAATATAAAGCTTGTTAATGGAAAGGCTTACATGAAACGACTTTTGATGTTAATGGAAGAGAGAATATCATATATGTTCAAAGAAAAGCTTTACAAAGCGCCGTTGCAAGAGTTAATGGAGTTGTGGAGAGATTGAATAAAAAGTGTTAAGGTCCAGAAAGTATTATATTTTATAATTGTTTCTGATACAGTAAGAAGTCCTCGTCTTTCAACAGGAAGGTACATCTATCTCTTCACCAGGCATTGCAGATGCTTTCCAAAGAATTATTTCAAAACCCACAATGTCCTGCTATAAACAATCTCCCATCTTTCAGCAGTAATTTGAAACAATGAAGTTCGGAAGTAAATGATTTAGAAACGTGTTACTTTATACAAATCCAAGCACATCATACTGCTTGTAGGAGAATATGTAAACGTTATTAGCAATGTATTTTAGCGGTTTGGGAAAGAAACACACATAAAAAAACTAAAATAATATTGAATCAAAATTATTTTTGAGCATCCATTATATTATTCCACTTCATTTTCTTGAAGCTGGGGGAAAAAAGCATGAGGGCTAAATGTGTAAATCCATTTTATCTACTTTTATCATGGACAATTGCAACAAGACGCTATGCGTATTTACTTGTATGTTACATTTAAAGAACTGGTTTTCATTAGTAAATTAATGCATTGCAATTTCATTGACATACTTGTCTAAATTAACATACTTTTTTGGAATTTCTTAGAACATTAACTACATACTGTGTTAAAACTACTAACTGAAAGATTGCTTTGCGTTCAAAATTAGAGCAGTAATAAATAATATTCTTGAATACTAAAATATTTAATATAATTTAAAATATGTTTATATTATTTAATGAGGTTACAGTGTTATAATATTATGATTAGTGTATGTCATCATTAAATACCAGAGGTTATTGGTATATAGGTAAGATTTAGAAAAGAATTAAGCGGACAAACTCTGACATTTTCCATGGGACATATTTTCATACGAGGCCATATCTCAAGACACCTAAACCATTTCACTTGATAGACTAACAAAACAATTACACAATTACTTAATTTTACGAAAAGTGTTCAAATTTATCTTATTTGGCCTCTACACTAACATTTGAAGGTATCATAGTCAGATAATGTGCTCACAGATTGCTAGTATTGTCTTAATCTTCCCTGTTTCTGTAATATCCAAGCCACAGATCCCCTTTTGTTTTAACCGGGGTTTCATAAACAAGTCAAATATCACACAAAAATGATCAGAGGAGAGAAGTCACAGATTTTGGGAGTGGCGTTGTGTAAGACCGCTCTATTAATCCAATTCACTGGAAATCGTTTATTTAAATGCCCGTTTGCCCGCTCCTTGATTCGGATCAAAACGAATAACAAAATGCCATTTGAACCAGTCATTATGTTACAGAACACATACGCCATACAGCAGTTTAAAAAGTGGATAATATGATATTAAAAAAAGTTTGGTGTCCGGTACAAGCCGTCACAGTTTGTTGGATTAATTTGTAGTAAGTTTAGGATATTTAGAGTGAGAAACATTTTCCGAGCGCTTGGAGGCTCTCAACCTCTTCAATAGCAACAGGTATCTGTCTACCCAAAGCTGCAAACTGAGCTAGTTGTCAGCCTGTATCGCGAAGGGGATTTAATCCCTGTGAAAGAATGATCATTGTATGGTGATATTGTGTTATAGATTGGTATAGGTAGGGTTTTGGACTCCCGCCATCAATGCAGACTCTCCTGAGACCCAGAGGTGCATACAAGGACTCCAAAACTCGTTTGAGATCCAGCATAAACCCCCCCCCCCTGGGCTGTTCTTCAGTCAGGTATAGTCAGCGAAATGGTTCAAGTCCTTGGCAGTCGTTATGCTTTCTGTCATTTGTTGTTACTTGGTAAAATTGTTGGATCACTTGGAGAGATACGCTTTGGAGTTTCAGAGGGACAATGATACCAATTGTTTCACAAATAAACACAGGTCACGTTGTAAATTGTAAGTTGTCAAACAAACACGTTACCACATCAGGTCCTACTATGATGGCAAATACTGCTCCTATTGATAAGACATATTGGAAGGGTGCTACAACTAATAAGTGTCATGAAGGATACTATCAATACAAGAGCAATGTTTTAGTTTAAAATATTAAAACGTATGTTAATGTATCTTTGTATTTTGTCGAAGATAATATGATGTAAGATTAATACAGTGTGGAAGCGAATAGAAACACAGCACAATATGAAAATGGTCAGACCATTCCTGCAGAACTTGCTGGCTTGAGGGGTAGTGGAACGGTAGAGCCGTGTCCACAGTACCTGGAGGGAGGGAATATCCCATGATTACGTTAATTAGCTATCATTTTTGCTGACTGTAAGATATTCGACCGTCATTGTGTGCGCTGATTGGTTCACATCAGCCCTGCTGGCCAGTAATAGGTTGAGGGCCCGCTGGGATTTATTCCGCTCACTGATCAAAGTCAAATTTCAAGGCCTGCGGACACCTTGGATGACAATAATTCTTATCAGGTCAACAGGAATAAAATCCAAAATTTCCATGCTACACATTGTGACCAGTTATATGTACTGAAATTTAAATTATCAGGACATGTTCATATTCAACCACTTTTCACATAGGGAAGTCGCACACACTTGCTCTCAATTCTACCCCCACTAAATCCTTTCTGTGGTTAAGCCCTAGCTCGGGTAGGAACACAGGCTGGGCACTAATCCAGTCTGCCATCAATTTCTTGGCTTGACTTGCGTTACGGTAATGCGGGACATGGGAATATATAAATATTCTGTAGTGCCTGATGCCAATCATGTTAAGTTTTAGTGGTTCTTTTGTTTGTTGACATTTTGGGACATTTACCAGCAACTCCTGAACTCCTGAACAGAAAACTCCATTACTTAAGACAGATGCTATCTAAACATTTGGAAAATGAGGGGCTTCTTATAAATCACAAGCTCGATAGTTGACTCCTGTCATTTCCTAAGACCTTCGTTAAAAATTAAATTGGAAGCAGTTACTAAAAATAAGAATGTCATTTAATAAACAGCTACTTAATTTAGTTTATTCTAAACTGTGAACTTTTTTATTGATGCCAAACAAAAAAATAATCAGGTTAAATAAAACTAAATATCATAGGTAGTGAAGGTTTTTGAAGTGGTTTTTGAGCAAAGACAGTTTTGAGGATATCATGCATAATTTTGGAATTTATTGCCCTCAGTGCGCCACCATAAATATCGTATGTTGCGCAATTTAAGAGAGCAACAAAGATAAAAAATAAATGTCGTGTTAGAAGTTGTATTTCTGTATTTCTATGGCCGTTCCAGAAGTGGATTTTATAACACCAGATGATTCTGCAAGATCAACGAATTGCACATAGACGTGAGCCAGAACTTAACCGTTTTTACAAACCTACCTGATTTTATTACGAGAATACCTTCTGCTAAATGGACTCCGTTGGAGAAGTTTTTTACTTGAGGTTGCTTAGCATAAAAGCATACAGTTAAAAGACCAACAGAACTAAATATACTTCACATTTCAGACACAAAGATTGTAAAAACCGCAAGTTCTACGATAAGTAAAACTTTCTTTTAGGCTTTGAAATGGCTAAGTAGGTGGAATTCAATACGCAACAGTAAAACTAGGCCAACGTTAAAGCCAACTGGTGGTTCTCGTCGGCACATATAAAGAAAGCATCGTAAGATTATGTAATTAGATTTATTATATGAATTTGTATTTTATTTCTCAACATCTACATACAAAACTTTTTTAACAAAATGAACAGAAATAAAAAAAGAAAAAAATACTATTTTAAATATAATTAATTTGATCTATTCCAGAAGGCACTAAGTCCAATTTATTCGTTTGCGAAAGTGTCCTCAGCGATTGCAGCACATGCCGTTTCAATTTCTTCCCAAAGTGCTGCCAGTGTTGTTTTCTGTGGTGTACAGCATCCTTAAGATTTCCTCATAGGTATAAGTCCAACGGAGTTAGATCCCGACAACCGGTGGAAACTCAATCGGACCTCTTCGTCCTATCCAGTGACTTGGAAGATTGTCATCAAGGTACGCAGGTACATTTCGGTGGTAATGTGGTGGTGCAACATCCTTTTGGAAATAAAATTCCTCATTTTCATAGCGTGTATGAATGGCGGATGAGACGAAATTGTTACTCGCGTTGGCTGTTCTGTTCTGTACACACCTCCCCATTACTTTCTACTTCAACAACATTCTCGGTTTTCCAATACCACTTCAAAATTCCTTTCCGCTATTTAAGCGATAATCTTGGCTCCATTTTGTTATAGCAACGCTAGCATCACATCTGTTTACAGAACATCATACGATAATCTTGCCTTCATTTGTTCATTGTTGTTTTACCTGTCACGTAGCAACGCTATCATAATGTATGTGAGTCACATCTGTTTACAGAACATCATACGATAATCTTGCCTTCATTTGTTCATTGTTGTTTTACCTGTCACGTAGCAACACTATCATAATGTATGTGAGTCACATCTGTTTACAGAACATCATACTACATATTACTGTTGTTTTTCGGTCCAGCTTTGAAATATATTAAATAAATATCTACTGTGAAAGTGTGTATACATTTTTTGGTCCTCTCGATATATATTTCTACCCGTAAAAATCGGAGTAAAAGCTTTTAAAATCAATTTTTTCATATAAACTTGGGACACTATGTCACACTACTATGTCTGTGATGGGAGTATACCTTTCTTTACTATTCGGGAAAAAATATGAAGAAGGTAAAACAACATAAGAAAATTTTATGTGCTCCTTGCATACAATATCCTTTCTCAGAACTCTTTGATTGCAGCAGAAAACGCATACTTATTTAGCTTCTTCAACCAACTTATTTCCAAATTTTAAGAAAAAAGCTGCAGGTAAAGAGAAATTATAAGATGGTCTGTAGATTTCAAAATAGTTATGTTAAACATACATCAATTTGGTAACGAATGCTGTATTATTATTACCGACTTTTAAAACTGAACGAATTAATCAACTATCAGCGTTCTCTCTGAGATGTGATTTATGTAATTTTTAGCTAAACGCATCTAAAATCATGAATGAGGGTTTAGGGTAAGCTCGGAGTGTTTGCATTACATTGACTAAATTCACATGTAAATCAATGAGAAGTCACGCCTACTGTTGAAGACGAATGGCATCATTTGACCTTTTTTTCTCTCAGGCGTGTTATTCCACTTAACTGTTCAAGGACTGCTGTCTTCTTGAAGGGAACTCCTTTTTTCTGCCATCCTGCGTTGCGGAAGATTGTTCAGAAAAAGAGGAAGTATTCTAGCTTTGCCTTCCCCTTAGCAATAAATTTCTCCACTCGATTGCACAAGATGTGTATGTATGGAGCCGTGAAGTGCCCTCCTCTATGCAGAATATCTCTTCCCTCCCTCTCTCTTCCTTCCTTCCCCTCCTTCAAACTTTTCAGCATGACAAGATAGCGTGCCATTACTAGAGGAGTTTCTTTCAACGCACGGTTCTTAACCAAACGAAGAGGATGGCTAGTGTTGGTGTATTGAACCTTGCTGAAGTGACTTGCTCTCTTTATCCATGCACTTTCTCTCATTTACTGCTTATGTAAATGGAAATACGATAATATCGTCATAGCGGTTATTAATTCCCTTTTTGACTACCTGGTTATCCATTCAGTTTTAATTTCAGGAAATTTCTTTCCATTCAAGGCACCTTCCCTGACGAAAAATATTTCAACATCTGATCTCAAAAACTTTTTTCATTTTTTCATTGTGATGCCTGCATTTCTACACATTTCTGTTGCTTTTACCTAACGGAATGAGAAACCTTTGCTGCTTACATCACACTCTTCTCTAACCTTTTTGTTTTGCCGGAGGAAATTGTCATAAATTTTGTATGACCATTACCTGTAAGTAATTGAATCAGTACAAAGGTTTATTTTAGAAAACAGTACTGTATAGTGTACTTTATTATGTCAAAATTCTTTCGCGTCCTCTGGTGTTTTGCGTACGATAGACTTAGCTACATCGAATACCACCTATGCTGCCGTTATTGTAACTGGGTACTGCATTTGTTGCGATGTATATCTTACAACTGAGTACGCGCGTCGGGATCAGAATAACAAGAAGCGTATGTAACTTATCCACTTTGTTTTATTTAATTTTTGTACATATAAGAGCGTTTTTCATAATATGTTTGTAATTTGTACCTTCGACCTGAAAAAATAATTAAATGCATATTTATGTTGAAACAGAAAAATCTTAAAAAAATCCATAGCAACTTTGACCACAATTGATACAAAAGTCGAAATTCCTAGCAAATGCAGATCGTTTTATTAGCAGATACCGAATTTTAGGTTTTATCCTATTTTGTTCTTGTTATTAAAGGCAGGCATTTTAATATATTTCAGAATTGTAAATAATATGTAATGCTATTGAGTCTGAAATCCTGAAAGGGTATTATATAAACTAAAAGAGCAAAATATTAATTATTTTAAAATAAAATACTTTCGTTCCTGTCTTTGATTTTGAATGTATTTCGCACTGTAATCTCATTTATGAGTTCACTTTTAAGAATTTATGTACAACGGCATTTACTAAGATTACAGATCTGTGTGTGTGCGTGTGTGTGTGTGTGTGTGTGTGTGTGTGTGTGTGTGTGTCAACGCCATAGCAGGCGCAATTTTTGTTTTTTCTCTACGAAATTTGGCATATAACGACCAACAACAAATGATTCGTTCAGTTCGTTAACCAGCAACAATGAACCATTAGGGGTAGGAGGTTAACCGAAAACGAACATTTTAAAATCGCTCAAATGGCCGCAATTTTTGCTTTTTCTCTACGAAGCTCGGTATTTACATTAAAATAAAATAATAAAAATAGTTTCTGAAAATCCGCAAAAAAGAACTATTATGAATGGGAATTTAAACTCAAAATTTTAACACTTTTAATGAAAATCGTTATATAAAATTTAAATAAAATGAGAAATATAGTTTAAAAATCAGGGAAATCGTACCAATAGGAGTAGAAATAACCTAAAAACATAATTTTTTTAATCGCCAAGGACGTCGATTAAGGTTATTCGGTGGGAGATGTGACACACAAGGGGAATTGGAAATTAGCATTAACAATTGTGCATTCGCGCCAAGGGGTGTCATGTGAAAGAGTGTGGGGGAAATAGTCTACGCATGCGATGGACGAATAATCGACTAACGTAATAGACAGACTGCCCTGCGGCTTCATTGCCGAATGGCAGCGGAAAAAGCAGAATTCCAGGGAATGCTGAGGTGATATGGAGCGAAGCTATAGTGTATGTACCTATCAACCTTGGTAGTGTATAGTGCACAATAAATGCAGACGAAGAGAACAGAATGGTTTCAGAAAACAGAAAAACAAGCCTAAAATTAATTACGTAGCTTAAATGTTAATCAAATTCCGTTTTAATTATTTTACAGCTAAGTGCAATTGGAATTGTTAAGCTAGCAATATTACATGTAAATACAATAATAATGGTACTGGAAAAGCGTGTACTTTTAAGCGTGAAAGTTGTTCTTTTTAATAAATACATATTATGTATATCTTCAGTTACCATGACTTATTTTTACTACACTCTCTGTTCCATTACCTTCGCAAATTCAACTTCCTGAGGAATTCGCTTCGTTTACGCCACTCCTGCGTGAAGGACTTTTTTGTTTTAATTTATTTAATTCTAATGTATGAAATATTAAATGCGATTTTTGCACAAAAGTAGTGGTTTAGAAACAGAGTTTTAATGTGAAAGGGCACGGTAGCTCACGTCAGATAGAGAAGTATCGCCACAGCAAATTAAATATCCGTGACTTTGAATTTTCCCCATGTATCTCTGTTTTTAAATCTTAGCCTGTTCTCATTTAATATAAATTAATTCTAATAGTATAATAATTGAAATAAAACTTTTAAAAACCACGTTCTTATTTTCTTAATTATAAATGAACTAAAAAGCATAAAATAATTCATCCTAGCCAAATGCAAATTTATAATCGCATGTTAATTCATAATCTCATAAACTTTTTAGAAAAATCCTTCCATACGAAAAACGTGGGGCGCGTGCAATGGTTTGTCTGAACCTTTTGTGTGATTAATTTAAACTATAAATACCCTTAAGTTTATGGGACTATGAATTTGCATGGGATTATAAATATGCATTTGGCTAGGATGAATTGTTTTATACTTTTTAGTTCATTTATAATTAAGAAAATAAAATCGTGTTTTTTTAAAAAATTATTTAAAATATTTTCTACTTTTTAGTCTTGTGTGCACGTCATTTTGCAATCAGTATTAGACACCTCGATTAAATAATGACAAAAATTGAGCAACTTTTATATTTAGTTCATTTCGTTTTCTCTTGACCACATCTAAAATAAAAAATTGTTTTATCTATTCCATTGATATATCGAAACAGTTGATTAATTATTGTATTTTTAATTAAAAACAAAATACAGAAACACAAAAGTTAATTTTGAAATTTTTTATTTCAGTATTAAATACATTTGTACCAGTTCCTCAATACAGAAGTCAAAATCTTTGATAATATATGTAACTCATTATATTATATTAAATATAATAGTCATTCACTACTTATTTACACAGATGAAATTATTAATACATAATTAATACACATGTTACACGTTAACACTAGTGCAATTGAATTTATGTAATAGAAATCAGATTTATTAAATGTTATTTGTAAGGATTTAAATGTGAGGATTTAAATTGGATGTTTTTATTTGAATAGTTTCCATTGCGACTGTATTGTTATCAAAATATAATACAAAGATTTCTAATCATTTTAGATTCAAATAAAACATTGAAATTAAATATAAATCAAGTTACAATATACTTTATTTACTGTATTAATAAATATAATACAGTCACCATAGCAGCTGTTCTTATTTTTAAATAAAGATTATTATAAATTTTATATTTTTATGCGTTATTAATGAAACTACAGAAATGTGTTCTTACTATTCAGTCTTATATTTTTTAAAACATTCCTGTTTAATATTGCGCTGCTTTGCTTTCAAAACTGCGGAACATTATTTTTGAACCGTGGAACTATTGAACCATGATAATTACCATATTATATTGTATTGTCATCCATTTCTGACCTTTGTGAAAATTTTCAAGTCTCTATCTCATTTAGAAACGCATGAAAAATTAATTACTAAATTCCACTCAAATAGACAAGAAAGGGGGTTAACAAACACGTTTGGAAAAACTAGGGTCATAAGGTCATAAATTCCTAAAGAAAATTACAGTTTAAACTTTAATACGGATTAGTTTTCATTGATAAAATCATATTAGAGAGTACTGTAATCTGAGAGATACCAGTAGTTATAAATACTTGTTAATAATTTATGCACATAGACTGCAATCCGTTTCAAAGCCGAGGTGCTATTGCGCAAGCACGAGCTGTTCTTGATAGCATTATAAAGCTATCGAGAAGTAGATCACCGCCAAGAGTTGCAGAGGTCGTTAAGGCGCGAACTCGTGAGCGGGAGGTCTGGGGTTCGATTCCCCTCAGGACCGTCCATTCTGACTGAGGTTTTTCCAGGTTTTCACCAGTCCTCATAAATGGCAAATACCTGCGAGGTACCCTAAATTTAGGCCTGGAACGTTTCCTTCCTTTAAAAATAAATCCTTTCCCAATATAAAATTTCATCTCAGGTGTCATCAGTGTTCTCCGCCTGCCAGTAGTGCCTCTGTAGTAAAAACGGGCGTTAAACACTATTCAAAAAAAGGAAGTAGGTTGAAAAGTGGCGACAAGGTTATCGCGCAAAAGTTTTAATAATGAAATTTGTGAATGGTAACCAGAGCTAGCAATTAAGTATTTTGCATCAGCTGTTTATAGCATTGACAGTGCTACGAAACCAATCGGAACCTTGCACCGCGGAGTGATATGTTCGTATTTGCTTACGTTAGGTTAAAAGTTACAGAAAATTCAGTATAGAATAAAACCATAATAACACTTCCATATATTGCAGTTTTTTTTATAAAATACTTGAAAAAAAGCTTAAGTTATAGGTAGAATACATTCACAGATAGTAGCTAGAAACATCCTTTAGACTTAAGAGCATTGTTTTGCTATTCTGTTAGCGAGATTAGCTCCGGATTTCGATCATTTTTCCAGGCAATGTTGATCATGACGTTGCAAGTACAACAACAACAACAACAACAATAATAATAATAATAATAATAATAATAATAATAATAATAATAATAATAATAATATAGGAGAATTGTTTGGTTTTAAAACCTCGATCATCTTGAAGTTTACAAGTTCATATTAAATACTAACAAATGACTGTAAGATATAAACTTTTGATCGCAGAGAGCTTTGATTGTTATTTCCGCGTACTCTTCACACGTCGAGACTATACACTGTTATAGCTCGTCTCCATTTGAATCTCTCCCGGCTTCTGAACAATTAAATTCAATGTTTATTCGGCAATTAGCAACTATTTGATTCCGCAATCAAAGCTGCTCTTCCAGTTCTGCAGATTGCCTCAAACAAGCGCGCCTGCGCAGAGAATGATCACGGAAGCATAAACTCCCTCTTGAAATTTCATTACTGACGGCACAAAGTTTCCTTACTGGAGTACGAGCAATATTATGATTTCCAACTGCAGCTTACCCTCGCCCCCTACCGCCTCTCCACGTTAATTGTTTCATAATACCAGCCCTGGCAATAACCCTCTCTTGTTGGGAAAACATACGTCAAAAACTTTCGAAAAAGAGAAGGGGTTGGAAATCTAGGGGGAAGAGCGTAAAATTCTTACAACCCAATCTCATCCGTTGGTGCTGATTACAACCGCAAGATGGCTCTGTGGTGTTGGACCGCTTCGTTCGACAAGATCAAGTGTCAATTTGGACTAATTAGGGAACGAAGAAATTGGAAGATTCTGGATGATTGCTGCCGTGTGAAAAGAAACGAGAGATAAAAGTGGAGGAACAAGAAGATGGCACGGGGCGGTTTGGAAATGTGGAAGGAAGACAAAAACTACTTGTGAAGATTAAAACATGGGGAAAAGTGGGTGGCGGTGGATCTTATAAAACGTTACACCCCGCGTCCTTATTAAAACTTCCCTCACCCCCTTTCTGCTTCTTTCTACTTCTGCAAGCTGCTTACTGAATTGGAAAGTCTGTACGCTTTCTGTTTCTACTTTCTTTTGTTCCTATTCCCTCGCCTTAAGTCGTATTCTTTTTCTGATTGTTTTAAATTAAGGGCTAAATCCTACCCCAGCACCTTGCCGGCTCTGATGCTCACGTTTTGTGTTTCATTAACACGCAGCACATGTTCTCACTTCAAGACTTTTTTCACCCTCGGAATGTCAGGACGTCGCTTCTACGAAGAAACAGTTCAACTTGCAAAGTGACAGTTTTTCCGTAATCAGCGGGGAAAAATGTACATGAAGCAAATCTGCATTTTAGCTCCATGACATCTTCCTCTCTGTGAAAAGCCTCGTTAGCTTTCCTTACCAAGTTCTGTCCAAGGACTTGGAAGGGGTTACTAGACCTCCACAAGGTCTTTTGTCTCATGTGATGCAAAAGTAAACGGACTTAGGTCAACCTGAGAGGTTCTGTCTTTCCTGTCTTTAAGAGAGACCTTTAATATGACAGATAATTCACATAATGATCGTACCATTAGATAAAGGCTTTGTTAAGAATAACTCTCAACTTAGCCGTCACGCTCCGTATGGTGTCTTCGTGGATGCGAAAATCCACACAGTAACTCAAGTAACACAGTATTTCTCGCCCGTGTTTCTTCCTCCTACGAAACGCTTGAGCAAGATTTAATAACCACTCTAATGGCCAAATCCTTTTACACTTGAGTATGCAAACACTGTACTGATCGCAGATTTTGTTAGCGATGTCTCCAAAAATCAAACGACGTACTTCATATTTAAAGAATGCACTTCTGAACAATGTGCTAATAGCGTCTCGAAACACTTGTCGCTATCCGGAAGGTGCGTCCACCTTTCAGGTGGTAAACTACTTTTTAATTTGCATAACTCATTGTATCTTGCCAAATGCCTGCCGAATCTTCGGAAATGTTTTCGTAGAGAAATCTTCATCATAAAGAAGTAAAATGGAGGAAGATATTTTATATATTTATTTGATTAATTTATCAACGTCCATTCAATTTAGGACGTGAAACGGCAATACAATACATTTTGCTCAGAGACCCCTTCTTTCAGGCTTGAGGGTTTTTTTACGTGCCGTAAATATACGGGTTTACTTCCTTTCGTGCATTCAAATCCCAAGTAAAAGACGTTTTCATGACTTCATACTTTGAATTAGGTTCTGCCCTCTCCTTAGTAAATGTTTCTATTTTTGAATGTACGGGATGGAAGATTATAACTCTTCTAATATTAGTCCGAACTTTTACTCAGAAAAATGACCAGTTAAATAATATGATAATATATTTACCAATATTCAAGTTAATCTATCATGATCTTTGTAAATTTTTCATGCATTAACTTTACTCGAGAGGTAACACAAGACTCGACCTTACTGATTGAATTCGATTATTTATTTGTTAGTTCATTTGATTATTAGTTTGTATTTTCTTTACAACAAAAGCTGTAAAAACGGTATCAAAATACTTATTAATTTATTTTAAAAGACAATGAGAACACGAAAAAAAAATATTCGTGACACTTAGTGAGACCCTTAATATATATATACACACACACACTGAGATGGTGGACCGAAACAGCAAAGCTAAAATCAATCACAGGTCTTACTTTAATTGCGCTCATCTTAAAAGTTCATAGCACTAAAATACGAAATGAATACTCTTTCTTTATAATGGGCGCTTATTTTATTCCATTTAAGCTCACTTTCACTACTACTGGATCACACTTTTAGTTTAAAAAATTCCCGAACTTATTAAAAAAACATACACAGGGTGCCAAAAAAACTGAGTTAACATAACAAAACTGAATTCACACAAATAGAAAATGACGAGCACTAATCATCTTAGACTTTTACAGTTACAACAGTTGCTCAAAATGCCCACTATCGGCGTCGATACACTTCTGAGTACTTTGAACTACTGATTGAGCAACGTTTGCGACAGTGTCAGCGATTGCAGCACATGCCGTTTCAATTTCTTCCCGAAGTGCTGCCAGTGTAGCTGGTTTTCTATGGTATACAACTTCCTTAAGAGTTTCCCCGTAGGTAGAAGTCCAACAGAGTTAGGTCCGGACAACACGGTGGAAACTTAATCGGATCATTCGTTTTCGGCAGTAAATGAATACATATAAATGAATCTTGAAAGATGGACTTGAGTTTATTATCTTGTTGCTGTGAGTTAAATAGATAAATGAGCTCTTTTTAGGCAAATCATACACACACACACACACACACACACACACACACACACACACACACACACACACACATGTTGATGTTAATAGAAATCTCGTCCCTATCAAGCTCTTTTGACACTACGTTCTATTGGAGATTAAAGGACAAAAACACACCGTCATGTAGAATCGAAATTTCTCCGTGAACATGCTAGATTTATCCATCATGCATTACATTATGCCATAAGAATGTCTCCATTAGTTTGCATACAATGTCAGACAAATCTTGAATAACTTTTGTTAAATAAATCGCCAAAGTTTGGTAAGCATATGCGTTGAAAAACAACGTAAAACCCAATTAAAATACAGGGTAATATTTTATGTAGTGTTCACTGAAAGACAGTCGTCTTTGATGGAATATCACTAAGGACAAAAAATGCCGGATATATTGAGTACTAGAAGTAATATTTTAATAAAATCTTGAATTTAAATACAATAATAAAAAATTGAAGTTAAGCTCATCTACAGTACAGGTATTACAATTAGATGTTAAGCACTTCATCCTTCATTGACAGCTCCGTTTGCTCAGCCATGTAGCTCTTCCACATTCACAAGGGAAATAACTGATACGAGAACTATTTAATAAAAAATAATCATTTTGACAGCATTCTTTTACTCATCTTGATAATATTGATACTGTTTCTCAAAATAATCCCTGTTGAATGCAATGCACCTGTCCCAAGTGTTTCCACCATTGTTTAAAGACATGTTGAAAGGCATTTTTGGCAGGTCCTTCAGAATGGACTCCGCAGCCTCCAACGATGCTTTTGGTGATGGAAAATGTCTCCCACAAAATTGTTTTTTCAAGTTGGGGAAAAAGAAAAACCAACACGGGGCTAAATCTGGACTATAGGGAGGATGAAGGACCCACTTCCCATTGGTTTTTGTCAGATGACCACAACATTTGCTGCATTATCGTGGTGCAACATCCACTTTGTTGCACAAAAATGTTTTCAGGACATCTCCGTAGCATTGCTCAGTTACAGTTGTGTAAGCAACAACGTGCTGGTTTTGGTAATGATGGGAATTTTCACATAGAGCTTTCCTGTTTACTCTCATAATCGAAATAATGTAGCCAAGTTTCATAAGCACAGTTATCTTTACAAGAAATTCTGCAAGTACCTGTAACTTTATCTTCAACTGCGTGCAAGTCTACGGGAATCAGATATCTTGGAAACCACGGTGCACAAATACATCCATCTTTTGGATGGCACCCAGTGAAATTTTCAGAATTTCTGAAAGTGTTCGTAGTTTTATTCGACGGTGCTCTCTCACAATGACAACAGCGGTGTTAATGCTTCCTTCCGTTAGAGTACAAACTGGTGCATCAGTCCACCTCCCTTTAAATTTAATTGCCTCTCATTTTTTAAACATTTTAAACCATCACCGTGCTGTGAAATAGGGAGAAACAAACTCTCCATAGACCTGTAACATTGCATAGTCCTCAGTTGAAGATTTGTTGAGACGATAGCAGAATTTCAGAGCAGCATATTGTTTGTCACTTATCACCTCCATTTACTGTAGGCGGAACTGAGCATGTTTCAGCTTGCACACCTTTCACAGGCGGAAACTAAAGGTGACAACTATTATAGTAATATCACGTGTACATACATTACGCATTAAGCTAACCAACTATTGTAAAATTGAATACTATGATTAGTCTTTAGGTCCAGCATAAGATGATAACAATTTTTCAAAATATTATGAAAAAATTGAAAGAATGTCGTTTTATTAATCAAGTTAACGACGAATAGGCATTTCGTTTTATTCCATGGGTTAAACCTATGAGGCAATTTAAGATTGTGTCATATTTCAAAAAGCAGTTTGCTTGAAATATAAGCATTTTTATTTCACATTAACGTTCCAATAATGTCAATATTGTGTTTTGAAAACAATATCTGTTTTTATAAGAGATGTACCATTCACACATATGTGCATTTGTAATGCATGTACACGAAATCAGATGCAGAGAAACGTCAATATAAATGTTATTTAACACCTTCATTTTCTTTACGTTAAATGTCTTACTTTTTGCATGTAATAATGTCTAGCTATAATAAATAAGCAAAAGGTAACACCGTTTTGAATTGTTAATGAAACCATTTCGAAACAAGCACTAATATCTTTGTTTTGTTTCTGTTTTTCAGGTAAGCTAATGAAACTCGAAGAAAATGGCGGAATTAAAGTCTAGTTAGAAGAATCTGTTACATGATTGAGAGTGCAAGGGACTTAAAACATCAAATATCATATATGTAAGTATCGATTATGGTCTGATAATGCTATAACACAATATATCATTATTATTATTATTATTATTATTATTATTACTATGTTAATAAAATAATAAATATTATCATCTGATTTATTTTAAGTAAATAACGAGGTAAATTACAACCAAAGAAAAATATTTACTCGAATTTTTAAAAAAGTTATTTTAAATGTATAAAAATTTACGAGAAGAGAAGGTTTAATTTTTCTTCAACTGGTTTATGGGGGTGCATAAGGAAAAAATGTAAAAATTTGTAAAAAAAAAAAAAGTTTTTTTTTTATCTATTTTACCTATTTCCAAGATTTAAATTATATATGATATTTCATGTGATTGTTGTTTTTAACGCCGTATTTTTACTTTTAAAACAGGAATGATTTAATATATAGTTAGGTGTTTTCGAGTTTAAAAGCTGTTTCCTGAAAACTATAACTTCTTACATTCATGTTACTTTTTTCTACTGCTATAACATGCGGGAGAATGCACTTTTTTATCAAATGTTCTCCACCTGTGTGTGATGATTTTAACAGAAGGATTTATTAACACTGTGATTTATTCAAAAATAAAAATATAAGTATTTTGAAATATCAGTTATTAAATGCAAAATAATATTAACAATTATATCTCTAAATCTTTCAATACCTGTTTGTTAAAGATTTAGAGAAGCAACAAATAATAGCTGGTAAATTTTTCAACTTTGTACATATAATAGTTAATGAATAAAATGAACACGAATACATACATTTTTATCATTGTCAAGATAGAGCCTAATGAACTGCCTTAACATTTCTCCATTATCTGATCATTATGTTCACATTGGAATTAAAAAGCTATTTTAATTTATTTATTTATTTTCATTACCACTATTCTGTACATACACTTTACTATAGGAATTTCTAATTGAAACTCCCCCCCCCCCGCAATAGTTCCTGTTATTTTCAAACAAATCAAACAAATTTAAATACCGGATATTTCCGTTTGAAATGTTTCGGAATTTTCTCTTCTCGTATCTCTAACCTTCAGCAACACTTCCATCACCATCTCCGCTGCCGCCCTAAATGAATGGGGAGGGGCATGGAATGTAGTCGTAAGTAAACATTCCATTAACATTAGAAATCAACAATGACTGAATCCTTATCAGGGCGTTGAATGTAAAGCTATGTATATACATGAAGGATTATATATGGGAGCCAAAAATGTATACACACTTTCACAGTAATTTAATATATTTTAAAATTGGACCGAAAAGCAACAGTAATGTGTAGTATGGTGTTCTGTAAACAGATGTGACTCACATTACGTTATGCCAGCGTTACTACAACAAAATGGAGCCAAAATTATCGTTTGAACAGCTGAAAGCAATTTTGAAGTGGTATTGGAAAACCGAGAATGTTGTTCAAGTTCAAAGGGAATGGAGACGTGTGTACAGAACAGAACGTGAGTTACAATTGCACACATTCGAGACAAATTTGAGACTCATGGTAGCTACAGTATGCAACAGGATGGTGCACTACCACATTACCACTGAGATGTGCGTGCATACCTTGATGACAATCTTCCAAGGCACTGAATAGGACGAAGAGGTCCGGTTGAGTTTTCACCGCGTTCTCCGGATCTAACTCCGTTGAACTTCTACCTATGGGGAACTCTTAAGGATGTTGTATACTAGAAAACCAGCTACACTGGCAGCACTTCGGGAAGAAATTGAAACGGCATGTGCTGCAATCGCTGAGGACACTTTCGTAAACGTTGCTCAATCAGTAGTTCAACGTACTCAGAGGCGTATCGACGCCGATGGTGGGTATTTTCAGCAACTGTTGTAACTGTAAAAGTCTAAGATGATTAGTGCTCATCATTTTCAGTTTGTGTGAAATAAGTTTTGCTATGTTAACACAGTTTTTTCTTTGTTTGAAGTGTGTATACATTTTTGGTACCCTCTGTGTATGTATGTATGTATATCACATAGAAATTCAAGGACCATATTTGTTATTTATGACCAAATCGATCGGAATGAGGAATATTCCTGCATTTGAAGCTTGTGATGGACCGGCGGCAAGGATCGAAGAAATGCCAAAGTCACCTCACGCAGGGTGCGACTCCAAGGTGAGGGAAAAGGAGAAGTTGGCGCCCTATCCAAATTATTGGCTTATGCAAACGGTTTTAATCCGCAATTTGCATGTTCAAACAAGAGGCTCGGCGGTTGGGGACCGCCTCTCGTTGACTCTTCCAGCGTATCTGTGTTTACCCAGCTTGATTCCCTGTGCCTCCAGAAAGATTCCTTCACGGACCCAATAGTCAGCATTTTACTTACCTCCGACACGCACAGGAAGCGCTCTGAAATATGTTTGGGATGTGTTTTTCTTGTAGCATACGGCGTTTGGCGGAAGCCCTTTGCCAAGACCCTTCCAAGAAAAGACAATGGTTTCTGTTATAACTGCTGGAACCTGCTATTGTGTGTTCTTTCGTAGTACGATTTATAAATACGATAGTATGACATTGTTCCCATGAGCATGTTAATTATTTGATTATCTATCTGTGTTAGATTCCTTCTGTTATTTCTGCGATTTTCATTTTTTTTTTTCCTTTCTCTCGCTTTCATTTTTTTTAAAACATATATCAAAAACTTCTATTTTATACATATTATATGTTTAGAACCACATTTCTCGCAGTTCAACAAAATTAATATTAGTATTCACCTTTAGAATTTAAAAAGCCATTTCCCTTTCTTTCTCTTCCACTAATACCCATGTTAAAAATTAATTTCTTACATCTTTCTGGAACTCAAGAGTCATCTATCAGTTCTAGGTTGAATAAGATTACCGCACATGTAGTGGGCTTGCAAATTAAAAAAAAAAAAAAAAAAACTAACTGATGATACATGAGATGAAATGATATACTGGGAAGGGGTGTTTTAAGGAAGGAAACGTTCCAAGCCTGAGTTTAGGGTACTTTCCCGGCATTTGACAGTTATGAGAACTGAGGAAAACTTGGAAAAAACCACAGTCAGGGAGAACGGTTAAGTTGGGATTCGAACCCCAGACCTTAATGACCTGGGCCACCCGTGGAGGTAATTTTCTGATGTGATAGAGGATATTAAATAAGCGTTTTTTTCTTAATAAAGTAATATCCAAAAAACATCTCCGAAAGTGGTTCGTTTTCGAGTTACAGTACAATGAAGGAAAATATAAATTAATTTAAATTTAGAAAGCTACTTTATTTACTTTCAATCGTTACACAGTAAAGTTTTATCTAATAGCAGATATTAAGAAAATTGTATTGAAAAATATTGGAACTGTTCAAAATTGCGATACTAAACTCATTAAAAACCCTGCAAGTTGCTGCACCCCTCCCTACTTATAGTAAATGTTTTACAAACTGTGCTTGTACCTGATTTAAGTTCATTGTGTGTTCCCAACCCAAATTTCGGTCCCATACGTCATAGTTGATCTCACAACCACCTAGTGCATTATCTCCATTGTTCTCAACAGTGATTTTGGTATTTTGAAGCAGGAAATGTCTTAAAACTTGCAATTTAATTATAATTACTTCTGAGGGCAATTATAATAATTTTATCGTGTTTCAGGTATTGTTTAATGCCATGAGTAGCATAATAATGAAGGTTATCAAAGTTACAATTAAAATGAGGACTTCAATATTCCAAGTGTTAGCGTGCGTGCGTGCGTGCGTGTGTGTGTCTGTCTGTCTCTTTTTGACTAATAAGTAATATTCAAGATATCTTCCTGTAATATTATGATTGACAGTGCACATGTATCTTTGTTATGTTCCTATAAGATGGATGGACGTGCTGGTCCTTTGTCGGAGAAGTTAGACATTAGCTTTACTGGGAAGAGGGTCCTTTGTTAAACCCTTTCAAACCCGCCCAGGCAGACCGCCGACACAAGGCGCCATATATCATTACACTCTAAACTGGGGTAAGGCGGTATTGCGATTTCAATCGGCAACTGAACTTGTCCTCCAAAGAAATGCCGCATGCAGAAACACCTGTTTTTACAGAAACCAAGATATTAGCTATTTGAAAGGGAGGCCGCATATATTGCCGAAGCGTGCTTTATCGCAGGAATGTAAAAAAGGGTTGATGTCTCTTTTTTTTTTCATAGCGTGGGAATAGTAGGTGTATGTTTCTTGGTAAAACCTAGAAACCTCAACCAATCAATATATTTCAAAACCCGACAAATAAAAGCGAAAATGTAATAAATCATACTTTTGTGATCCAATGAAATGTAAGAACCAAGTTCAATAATAATTAAGGTTATTAAATTTTCATGGGGGGGAAGCGAATTCATGTAATTGTTTTAACATTAACTATAAGAAGTAAGTTTTAAGCATTCGTGAGTTAGTAGTAGTTATTCAGTATCAGCACCAGTCACTAGAGTACCGCCGATGTCGGTTAAGGTGCGGACTCGTGAGCGGGAGATCTGGGGTTCGAATGCCGCCAAGACCGTCTTCCCTTACTGAAGATTTTTCCAGGTTTTCCTCAGTCCTCATAACTGGCAAATGCCGGGGAAGTACCTAAACTTAGGCCTAGAACGTTTCCTTCCTTAAAAAAAAAATCCTTTCCCAATTTATCATTTCATCTCATGTATCACCAGTGTTCACCTGTGGTGCCTCAGTTATGAAAACAGGCGTTAAACACCATTCAACAACCAGTCATTAGTTATTCATTATCATAGCAATACAGTTATGTCGTCGCGGAGAGTCAAAGTAAATCGGTCGTTCAGTGAGAGTCAGTCAGTGCGAGAGTAATGGTAAGAATAGTCAAGTCGCTAAGGTATAACCGTCCATGTGCCATCACGATAAATTCTTTACAGCAAAGTGAGTAGTGTGATTATAAAATATTTACGCGAAATTATAGATGAATGTCAGATTTAAAAATTGTGTTAATATGAGTAAATGCACGAGTGAAGTCAGTAAAGATTATAAAGTACAATAGGAGCATAACAATAATCACACGATAGACGCACAGCATGTTCCTGAACCTTTCAAATTGTCCAATAAATTAAACGTCCAATCAAAGCCAAGCTTTATATTATTACAGTGAACAATTCTCCACCTCCTTAATGACTTCAAGTCATTTAAAACAGTGTAGATTTCCCATGAGATCCCTATCCTCTGCATTTGAACCAGAGAATTAGGAAGCATCGAACTCATGACTTCAAGAGCCGAGGCAAGACAAGAAGAACATCTAATTGTGTGATTAAATAAATGATAAAAATAAATCACCATCGATCTCAAAACACCCCACCCACTATATTTACGGTTTCAAATTTTAATGCCTCTATATTTTTAATTACGCATTCAATAATCGTATCAAGGTTTTTGGGTTCTTCTATACAACTCTCCTCATTGCTGTCTAAACACGAAGGAAGCTCGTGCAATTGCAACCTTTATTACTAGCGTGCGATTATAAAACAGCGAACTATTTCTGCACTTGCAGAGACTGAACTCAGTACAGAGCGCGCTGCAGCCTTGTTAGTCTCCTTTACCAAGCAGTTTCACTAATTTTGTTGCAGCAGTAATATGGATATACAGATACACACTTGCTGCGATGCTATTACGGTTTTCCTTCTTCATCATGAAATCGATTTTAGAATGTATACACGATATCTCGACGACCACAGCTGGTTTTAGGCTAAAAGGGCTATGAGAGTTAGGTACAACACACGCACACGAGAAGGGAAGGGAGAAAAATCCGCTTTTCCCGCCCCCCCTCCCACTTCCTCACCCCAAAGTTGCCGGCTCCCCGAGGAAAAAGAAATTGGAATCTTTTCACACGATTCGCCCACAATCTTACTCTCTTCCTCCCCCCTCTCCTTCCGTTCCAATTTCCTTCTCAAAAATATCTGGACGAAACTTCTAGCCTGCTTTCCAATATTCTCAAAGTGCAAGGTTTTATTTATTACATAGCGAAACTGCGCTATGTTTTGCAGGCTTTCACAGCCGGCGTTGATTCTCTTATGTTTATCCCTTTTATTCCTAAGCATGCTCCACTGACGGCACCGACCACAGAAAACAAATGCATTAGATGACAGCACAAGAACCTGAAAGCTGGAACTGCATTACTTTACCATTTATTAACCATAAGTAGTAATGGTTGACTGAGTAAATAAAAATAAGAGTAATTTGGTTTTCTTAACACGAATTTTGGTTGTTAATATAAGCAGCTGCAAACAGTTCTGTCATTAACATCAAAATGTGGAAATTTAATTAAAATATATTGTTAAATTTTCCGTACATATATTTCAATAAGCGTCTAACAAAGAACTACAAACATTTTGTGTCACATTTTTAAAATGTACGAGAAGAAAATTATATTAACGCTTTTAAAACTGTTTTTATTTCAAACTAATTTCCTACCTCTAGAGAATCACTATGGCCAAATTGATTATTTTCAAGAATATTTTCTATTCAGTTTCATATTGTGTTGTGAAGGTTGACCCTGTGGAATATACGGTGGGACATTCATAAAGAATTAAATAAAAATAATTTTATGGAACAGGTAGCATAATGCAATTTATTAATCCGAACTTATTTTTTTAAAAAAAATACATTTTTAAAGTGGGCTCCTGACAAAGAAAACATATGTGTAATCGGTTATAAATATCTCTAATTTTTATTCAGTTTTCAAAATTACAATTGGTTCAGATTTCAGGGTTATTATAGCTCATTATTTTTTAGTTGTCCATCATCTGGTAATTTGAGGATCTTATGTGTTGCCCTGCACTTCATTATACCCTATTAGCGGTAGGGGCGGGGTCTGAGCTATTTAGTTCAGCAAATTAGAGGTAAACAATGTAATTTAGGTTTCCAATAATCAACATCACTTAAGTCCTGCCTTATCAATATTCTGACAAAATCTGGAACGCATATGAGTTATCATAGATATTGTAGCCATTTTTTCTTAAATGTTCCTAAAAATTAAATTTTATTTTTCAAGTTGTATCTTTATTTATTCCAAACCCGCGATTCCCTCCGTGCTAACTCGAAATATTTACGACTGGGTACAAAAACTACTTTGTTTCAAGGATTAACCGATATCCTAAACAATAGGGCAGCAGAAGTCGTCAAGAGAACAAAAATCAATTGTGCCGATACCCTCTGTACTCTTAAAATATGTATTTTATTCGTTTTTATTCTGAACTAAAAGTTTCGAGTTTATTAAAATAAAAGCATCAAAGAATGATATATAGTAGCAATAAACGGAATAATTATATCTTCCATGTCTAAGATATAACATGCATCACCTCCCACCTTCCACTCAAGTGTGTATGTTTATTCACAAAACAACAAGTATTCAAAAACTTAACCTGTTTCACGAGGAACTCCTGCATGATTCAAAAATAGAAATTTGGTACGGCATTAGCGAAGAGAGAATAATAAGGCTTATTATTTTGTTAAGAAAAAAAATTAATAGTGATAAGTATGTGCAGAATATTTTAAAACTCCATCTTCCGTGAATTAACTGTGAGCGAATGTAGGTTCGTGATTTTCCAACAGAACTGCACAACGACACACACAGCCCATGCGTTCGTGCATGCAATTCATGAAATATTCGACAATAGTCATCACTAACAACATATGGAACCCTAGGCCCCCCGATTTAATACCCTGTGATTTTTATTTCTTGGGGAGGGGGCATTAAAGAAAAAAGTGTACAAGACAAATCCGCACACATTTGATGAATTGAAAAATAAAATTTATGGAAAAGGTCTTCAATTTCGCAGAGGAAACTGCAGAAGGTAATCGTTAATTTCATAAGTCGATGCCAGAAATTTACGGAAAGTGAAGGAAGATCGTTCCAGTATATTCTTTCAAGGTGATTAAATGTGCTTTTTAAGTGTTTGGATGTTGGTAATAGCTGCAATGCAACAATCAATAGCTGTGGACTTTCTGACTTCCGTTCCTCTCGGTACACAGCTAGAACAGACCGACCTGCCGTTACGCGTGCAGCGGTCCCACGAAGGAAAAATCAGCTGTATTTGACTGTTTGATCTACATTTGGCGTGATCTGTGTTTCAACCTTTATACTACCAACAGGGGTGGCCAAGGTCGTTAAGGCGCGGACTCGTGTGCGGGAGATCTGGGGTTCGAATCCCACCAGGACCGTCCTCCCTGACTAAGGTGTTTTTCCAGGTTTTCCTTAGTCCTCATAAATGGCCAATGCCGGGGAGGTGCCCTAAACTTAGGCCTGGAACGTTTCCTTCCTTAAAAAAAATCCTTTCCCAATTTATCATTTCATCTCGTGTATTACCAGTGTTTACTACCTGTGGTGCCTCAATAGTAAAAACGGTCCTTAAATACGATTGAAAAAAAACCTTTATACCAAGTAACACGTGCAATAAATGACCGTGATGCTAAACTTTTTGCAGAAAAGCAGCCCAATCTACCTAAACGTTCGTTTTTTGGAATTTATGATCAAACGCCAGTCGTTTAGGGAAATTTTATAACACCCAAACTTATCTAGAACATCAATTTCGGTATTAACTTTGACTCTCGAAATTCTTGTGACATTTCCTCTAAATGAAAATAACGTTTTAATTCTCTCTTCAGTTTTGAATACTTTATTTTGACTATCCTGAATTTATTTTCACACATGCTTGTGATTTTCATTAAATGACTGAACAGTAAGCGCTAAATAATAAAACGTTACCATGGTGTACGCTTCTACTTTTCTCATAGCGCGCTTTCCTATTGGTTCTTCAATCCGACTTTCTACCCACTCAACTCTGTATCGATTTATCGACGAAGGAATTAGGAGCTCGCACATACTCTCGCTTTCTAGCTATTCTATCCTCCTGATTACATCTTTTTACAGGGTACTTAGTGTTTGTCATGTTGGCAATATTTGTGTTAATGTTCCTCGCTCTGGTGAAATGGAAATGGCTCCGAACTTCCAAACCACTATTTTCTCCCCTCTGCGATATTGGCAACAATATCGAGATCTCCGCTAATGGGCGAAACAGTCATTCCGTTGATTTCTAGCGCACTGTGCAACACCATCAATTGTCTTCATTATTCAAGTCGCAGGAAGATGTTACAGTAGCTGTTTTATAAGATATTGGTCATAGCTTGAGTAAGCTAAACATTCTGATTTTCTACAATATTTTATACAAATCAACTTTTAAATGTTCACTTGAAATATCAATTATATAAGTAAATTTTTAATCGAGCACAAATGATAATCAATTTTCTGCCTGGCGTCACGCGAAGGCAGGTTTTTTCAAGATTAAATAATTTTCAGCATTTATATAATTTACATTTCTACCGTCCTCAAACACTATCAGTATCACTTGTATGCAGAAGAGGGTAGGTTCATAAGTTCCCGGACTGGCCGTAAGGATTATCGCCTTCACAAAACTCTTATCTGGTGTCATATTTTATTTGTTAAGGAAATAATTGCAGCTGTAACTTCCGCTCATCTCTGTTCAGATATAGTTGCATAAAGGGGGTTATGCATAGAAGATTGTGACATGTTCAAAATAGAGTATCGAGCTGTTATTAAGTTCTTCACAACTAAATGACTTACTGCAAATGAAATTAAACAGCGATTGGACAGTGTATATGGGGAAGCATGCCCCTCATACTCTACCGTAAAAGAATGGGCCAACTTTTTCGAATGGATCGAGAAAGCATTGAAGACGAAGAGCGTGCAGGTCGGCCCTTGGAGGTGCTCACTCCTGAAAAAATCGCTCGTTTTTGTGGAAGAAGAAATTATGCAAGACCGGCCACTCAAAGTTATAGAAATAGCAACAAGGTTGGGTCTTTCTAAAACAACAGTCCTCTGAATTATTCATGAACATTGAAATATTGATAAAGTTAGTGCAAGATGGCTGCCTAGACTTCTTTTTCAGTCCAAATGCAACATCGAGGTCATCTGTTGTCAGGCATTTTTGGAACTCTGTCGTAGCGACGAGAGATGTTACAGGAGAAGAAACTGTGGTCCTCTACATGATCCCGTATCCAAAATAGAATCATTGGAGTGGCAAGCGTAAACCTGGCGAAACACCGCCTCTAAAGGCCAAGGTCACTCAGTCAACCAAGAAGATCATGATCACAATCTTTTGGGACTGTGAAGGAATACTCTTCATTGACTTCAAGGAGAGGAACACTACAGTAGATGGGAAGTACTATGCTGGCCTACTGCACAGACTACGTCCTTCTATCAAAGGACCTTTGAGGAAGGAAATTTAAATGTGACAAAGAAGTGATGGATGCTGTTTATGCCCATTTTGCAGACAAGACTTCTGAGTATTTGGGGGGAGGAGGATTAAAAAGTTAATTCAAAAATGTGAGAAGTGTATTGCAATAAAGGGTAACTATATTGAAAAGTGAAATATAGTTTTTGTCTTTATCATATCTAGAAAATGGTTAGGCCGGAAACTTATGGACCCAACCTTATACACTCTTGTTTTGTCCTGCTCAATGACTATTTATGCATATTTAACGACGATCTAGAATTAAATATGAATCCAGATAAAACCAAGCCATTTTGTTCGGCCAGCAAAGACCGATACGTTATATCAATTAAGCTACGCTGCAATCAATGACCCACAACAGTCTTTTCATTTGTATAGTAAAAAATCTTGGTGTCTATTTTGACTGTAATTTTTACTGGAGTTCTCAAGTAAGACAAATTTGTATAAATGTCCTCTTTGGCCTGCATTATTTAAAGGAATCAGAAAATTTCTACTTACGAAAATTAAAGATATTCCAATTCAGACTTTAATGATCTATCACTTTGGTTATTGCGACGCTTTCAAAGAAACTTCAACGCGTTCTTAGCACGTGCCTCTCTTTATTTTTATTTCCGGACATCTTGATTCTAATTTTGTTCACTTTAATTGCTGTTCATGTTGATGCTTAGAATGCCAAATAATGTTAACTCTCCCAGTGTCACTGTCATTTCATACATTACTTCATATATTTTTGGTTAATTTTATTTCTTGTCTCGTCCTTAAATGTGTAGATTATTGTGGCCTAATATTCATATTAACGTTTGCTTTTATATCATTATATTACCTATCATGTAATATTGATTAGCGTTGTCCTTATCTTTCTTATCAATTTATGCAGATTTCGTGTAGTTGTTAGCGATGCTGACTGCTAGCCAGGGAGTCCTGGGTTACATTACCGGTACCGAGTTAGGCATTTTTCTAACTCAGGGAAGCCTGAAAGGGAGTTCACCCAGCCTCAGGAGTTGTCTGATAGAGAGATGGCGTTCATATATCTCGATAGCATGATAGGCCACCGGTAAGTTGCCGGCATGCTAGTCACACGCCCCCTACAATACTGCGCTCTATCAACGAACATAAGACAGGTAGAGCAAGCAGAGGTCGTTACGGCAGGCCTGTAGTCTTATAGCCTTAACTCCGCGGGAAAATAAATTATTTACTATTATTATTGAGGATCTAAAACTTATATTAAGACATAAAAATAAAGATACCACTTACATTTGCCTTATCTTAAGCATTTCGTATATTTTTTATATATAGGGGGTTAAAAACTGATTCTTTCAGCTGCCGCAACCATTTTGATCTCCAATTCAAAAAATAGTTAGACACAAATTATAATTGTTTTATTTATTGTCGCTTTGACTGCATTAGTGTTCTTACGGCGACTAGATTGTATATTGAATCTGTATCTATAAGTTTATATGGTTAATTGAAATAATATTGGCGCAAATGAACTCGGAGTCCTTGGCACCTTGCAGGTATTTCACATTCATTTTCTTAATACTTTACTAAGACATCTTGATCAGACCGGGATTGGAACCCAAAACCTCCAGGCTCTTCAATTTCTCATTTGGCGCTATAGCCCAGTTAAGCCTGACCTGCCGTAGCGACCTCTGCATCCTCTACCTCCGTCTTGCGACTTCATTGATAGAGGGCAGTATTGCAACGGGGCATGTAATCAGCATGCCGGCCATGAACGATGGATTTTTTCAGGCGTAAAAATATTAAGTATGGCTTCCTTCGGAAGGGAAGTAAAGCCGTGAACCTCAAGCCTGAAAGAAGAGGCCTCTGAGCAAAATTCGTCGGCCGTTTCACGCCATGATTTGAATGCGACGCTGATGACTTGAAATGTTAAAGAGCGTTCGTAAATAAAACAAATAAAAAAAAATATCATGCCGGCATCCCGCCGGCCGCCTATCACTTAACCACCTTTCCATCAGGTAGCTTCCCAATTGTCCTCACGAGGCTGGGTGTGCCCCGTTCTAGACCTCCCTAACTCAGAAACATTCCTAAGTACCGAGAATCGAACCCGGGCTTCCCGACCGGCAGTAGCAATCCTACCGCTAGACCAGGTAAGTTTTTTTTTTTGGGGGGGGGGAGTTCTTTAACATCTGAGGTCATCAGCGTCCCATTCAACTCAGGGCGTGAAACGGTCGACAAATTTTGCTCAGAGGCCTCTCTTTCAGTCTTGAGGTTCTTTTTCGTGCCGTAAATGTACGACATGGGACCCACGGCTTTACTTCCCTTCCGAAGGAAGCCATACTTAAAATTTTTACACCCGGAAAAATCCATCGGTCCTGGCCGGGTTCGAACCCGCGATCTTGGATTTAGGAGGCAAGTATGGTTAACACTAAACCACCAAGATCAACACGGAAGTGGTCACTTGTATACTTTTCAAAGGGAGTATTCGAAACCATCTGGCATTTATTTAGTAATGGTAAACTCTTTCTTAACGTTATGTGTGCTATACATTGATGTAATAGAGTATCTATTTTTTTTTTATCTATTCTAATCCTTCCCCTAAGCAGTCTATCTGTGGGACAAATGTATAAAAAGTATAAGTAAGCTCTAACTATGCATGTTCAGGGAATCGGTGTGTAGCAAAGAATCTTAAATGCATGTTTCTAATGTCCAACTGCAATTTTTATTTAAATTGCAAGATTTAGCGTGTGTGTTTTATTCAGTGTCTTTACTAATGGACAAATTCATCCTTTTGCAACAATCAAAAATTGCGAATGTATTGATTTAGATCCTTTAATTAGGACATTCCTACTAAAAAGTGCTTTTTACTTTTTTAAAGTTAATCGATATGAAATTAGTCATTGAAGAGTAATAAGGCATTACCCAAACCAAATTTAACTAAAGGATTATGTAATTCGGACTCCGCCTTTAAAATGCAGAGGAAAAGAAAGGGGTTAGGGCAAGAAAAACAAATGAGCTAGAAAAGTACTGAATATGAGAATTAAATTGAAAATCAAAGTAGAAACTACAAAGAAAATATTGGAAGGAACCGAAAGGCTCGTGAAAGGGTAGAGAGGTATCGAGTGAAAGACACAAAGGAGGCACAGGAGAGTAATGATGCGCGAATGCTGTTAATGAAGTGACTCTTCCAGGTGTTCCCTGGGGACCGTAACCAAAAAATAGCATTTCCCTTGTTAATGTAACACGGCTCATTAATTAAGACGGCACGCTAATGAAGTTCTGCAGATCGGCATTGCTGTGAAATTATCAGCTCCTGACTCACCTTTACAAGACCCTCGCTGAATATGTCATGCTACAGAAACCAATCAGCCACATACCCAACGAAATGCGGTCAAGAAAAAACGGGATTAAAAAAAATAATAACCGAGTATGAAGACACTATAGGAGGAAAATAAATAGTTTATTAACTGAAACAATCATATCAATCAATAGATTTAAATTTTATAAACGAATGAAATGTAATTTTAATAATAAAATAAGTAACATAGGCTATAAATAAAAATAGTAATATACTTGAAGAAATAATCTCCCTTTTACAGGGAAAATTTGGCATAAGCTTTGCTCACACGATTAATTTTTTAAATCCCCTTGCCATTTGTCTGGAAAATTTGCCTCTAGTACATTCATTCATTCATTTTGGTTGTACACGAGGTGAAATACCTCCCTAGAAACCCATTCTGTATTTTAAAGCAAATTATTATTTAAAACTTTCATATGTATATATCTAAACAATTCTTTTCGCTGGAAATGAATTTATTTTATCTTTTAGCTGAATAATTTTAACCGCTACGGGTGGCCGAGGTCGTTAAGGTGCGTACTCGTGAGCGGGAGGTCTGGGTTCGAATCCCACCAGGACCGTCCTCCCTGACTGAGGTTTTTTCCAGGTTTTCTCAGGCCTCATAAATGGCAAATGCCGGGGAGTACCCTAAACTTAGGCCTGGATCGTTTACTTCCTTAAAAAAATCCTTTCCCAATATATCATTTCATCTCGTATATCATCAGTGTTCACCGCCTGTGATGTCGGTGGTAAAAACGGGCGTGAAACATCATTAAAAAAACAGAGATAATGGTGAACCGAAACAAAAGAAATGATTGAATATAATATGTGGAAGTCAGCTTTTGTGCATGATTTCATCTCGTAGACATTTCCAAAGAAGTAGGTGTTCATGTTAAGATATAAATTATGTTTACATGCCTGAGATATATGTATTTCTAATATAGAAATGTTTAATGAGCTTATAATGTGACAGTAGACTGTAATACAAACTTGATATTAAGAAGCTATATTATTTATAACAAATTACACCACATAGCTACTAATAATTAGCTTATAATAATGAAAAACCTCTGGAGTTAGTCCTATTCTCTACAGAAGTTCATATTGACACGAGAGACACTTTGTGGGGCTTTATTCCATGTTTCAAAGTGGATAACGAAACTTAAAGAAGACGCTTGGAGAGGTTTATAAGATTATAACGATTGGAGGATCGCCCATTAAAGTTGATATATACTTCCGTTGAAGTGAATGCTATTTCAAAGTGACTGATGGCGCCTCATCAAAAACGAACGACAGTGCAATATTTAAGTCAAATTTTAGCAATTTCTCTTGTTATTTATGTGAATTTTATGCATAGACTCGCAACATATGCTACATATTACATATAAAACAGCATTCACCTATCCGGGTTACGCCGTGTCCTGAGGTTAGTTTTCATGGAAGATTTGGCTCTCATGTGTGAAGTCTTTGTTTATAGTGAAATACAAAACGAGATTCGAAACGCAAACGAAACCAAACTCCAACCTCGAGTAACACATATAACCAAGAGTTTATGAACGCTGGCTGCCGAAGCTAATGAAAACAATACAGAAATTCACTGTCCCTAAGAAAACTAATATTGAAAGAGCATTCTGCAAATGTAAAACAGAACAGGCTATGTTAACTTTTTGTACAAACTGAAGAAAAAACTAAACTATAAGTAACATAGGTTTGTGACATTACCTGAATATTCCGCTGTCCAGTGCCTGTTTCTTTGTGAGAATAATATAATGGGATGTTTAATAAAAAATATCAAAAATATCATTAATAAGAAAACTGGGAAATATGCCGCCATAGTATTACTTTTAAATTACTTCTTATCCTTTAATAATTTATAAATTAAGTATTAGCAATATTGAAAGTAATAATCATTTTAAATAAGTTAAAGTACAATTCATCAAGGGCGGAAATTTAATAATGATCAAAAACATAAGATCAAAACAGCATGCAATATGGCAGTGTGCTTCATAAATTCTAAATGGTGCATAATCCCGTTGTACTGTTCTCCCAATTTGATTGCCCTATTTCACCAGCAGGAAGAGAGAGTTTAGTAGTAATGGATGTTTTATTGTACGTTTTAGAATATATGCAAATAAATACAACTGTCGCATGGGCCTTACAACCATTCATGCTAATACCATTCATATAACAACCAAAATGACCATAAACGCACATACATACATATACGCATACCTACATACATCCAAAATACAAATATTTCGATATATTTGCGTTTTCTATTAATAATTTTATATACAAATACATAAACATGAATGGGACCCTTACTCTTGAGCCCCCTTGCATTTACTCACGCCCCCTCTCCAACTCCCCTCTCTTCACTATAGCCATTAACCTTCTTTGTAGGGTCTTCTCTAGAAATATTCCCAAATTGTGTGAGTATCTCGCATGCACCAATACTTCCCGGTAAATGTTCGAACTTGGAATTCATAAATTGCGGCGATAAATGCTCATTTCTTAAAATCTCCCTTTCCCAGCTTTTTGCCAAAATGTTTCCAGGTATCGCTTTCTCCGCACAATAGGCAAATTCTCTCGCTGAAAGTATCAACTGTTTTGTTTTCTTTCCAAGCCCCTAATCTGAACCATGCGAGACCACTTCTTTCTTCTCTGCCATAGATATCTAAATAATGTTCCCTCTATCACACCGGATGTATTTGAGCCTGCAGGTTAAGCGATACTTTTTCTGCGCATTGAGTTTCAGTATTTTGTCTATTTATATCTCGTAAACGTCTCTTAACTATTTTCCAACTATTTCGTGTAATGTTCTTTCCCCTTAACCAAATGTACGCAATCCAAGTTTGTCTAAGGCTTTCCTTATTTGATGCCCATCCCGTATCCCACCCTTCCCTTATTTGCTCCCTTAGAAGAAGAGCTTGATTCCCCCGTATTATCCTTAAGTAGTATTTAATTGTTCTTATATTTAAAATCACACTTTAGAAATACCAAACAATTTAAGAACCCCCTCCCTATTTGCAGCAACCGTTTTAGAAACTGTGGTTGTACCTAATTAAGTTCCTCCACAGAGTGTTAGGTTTAGTGACCTGTGGAATCGTCGACCTTGCAGTAACACACTTTAACTAAATATACAAACTGTACGGTTATATATACTCGTTCTGCATAAGGTTTCAATTTAAAATGTATTTCATCTAATATACAATTGTGATTCACATGAGGTTATAAACCGCATCGATTGGCTCGAAGACATTTTTTTATACATTGAAAAACTTCGTTCTACTTCACACGATGGAGTTGGTGCAAGCAGAAAACATGCGATTTCAGCTGTTTGTGCCTGCTTAATTGAACAATGCATCCCTTATTCTGAATATTTATCCGTATTCACTATTTTTCTCTAGAACACTTTTCTGCTTATTTCTGATCCTTCCTATAACCGAACCCTCTTTTGCTTGATTAGGTGATAGTAATACTTGTTATATTGATTGAAAAGCGTCTGACAATTTTAGCTTTGTAAGTATTTTATATCGCACTTACAGCTGAAATTTCTCTGAAGAGATGAAATTATATAGTTTACTGTTCTTACAGAGAAATTACGCTTCTGCTCAAAGGAGTCGATTACTTGAACAGTTGCCATATAATTTTGAACATAATAAAAGGCCGCATCTGACTAATTTCCCTAACGAGTTAAATTTGATCCAGGGAGCAAAGGTGCCGTATCCTTAAATCTCTTGATTGTGAAAACTGCTTTCTCAAATATCATCTTTATATTGGCAATAAAATTATCGATGTCATTAAAGCAGGCTCCAATTTCTTCCACACCTCTCTGAAGGTCGTATGCTAGACAGGTTGGATAAGATCTCTGTATTTGTTCGGCAAGTTTCATTGTCGATAACAAGTGACAAAAGGTTTCTTTCTTAAAACTTTCAGACCACAAGAGAAACAAAGAATGAGTAAATAACTTTTTTAATTACAGAATAATTCATTTCTTCTAGTTCCAGATTTAGTGTTATTCACAACGAACTGTTTACAAATGTTTGCTGGAGGGGGGAGGCGGGGGATTATAGTACATGCTCAGACACTCACAAATCGTGCTTTCCTTACTTCAACGTGAACCGCCACGGTGGCCGAGGTCGTTAAGGCGCTGACTCGTGAGCGGGAGGTCTGGGGCTCGAATCTTCCCAGGACCGTCCTCCCTGACTGAGGGTTTTTCCAGGTTTTCCTCAGTCCTCATAAATGGCAAATGCCGGGGAGGTACCTCTAAACTTAGGCCTGGAACATTTCCTTCACTTTAAAAAAAAAAACTCACTTTCCCAATATATCATTTCATCTCATGTATCAGCAGTGTCCACCACCTGTGGTGCCTCGGTAGTAAAAACTGGCGTTAAACGCCATTAAAAATAAAACTTTAACATGGTAGCTTTTGTTACCGACTAAAGCCCTTCTATTTGATCATCAGTAATCAAGAAATTTTCCTGACAAAGGAAGCTTTATATTCCCTCATATCGACTCTTACAATTTTTGCTACACCAATAGACAACGCAATAAATTGATAATATGAAAATCGGAACTATCGGTATAACATATAAGACGCACAACATTTAAATTAAAATTATACAAAAGCACATGCACTACAGAGCGTGACAATGCAGTGCAAGACAGTCAGTCACATGTTATACAAGTCCGGGCTTCTCATCTTTGAAATAGGACTCCCGTTGAGCAAAGAATTGGAGCTTAAATCAAAAACTCTGTCACAGAGCTACATTAGCTCAGTGCGCTCAGAATGGGAGAGCTTTTGTTTGTTTAGGCGATCTAACATTTCTCCCGTTTCATGAGTGAGGAGGTTGGTTTCTAAACTCCCACAAAATTATATCTCAGAAGCTCTATTCCGCCTCGATGGCGATGATAACATAACGGTGAGGACGAGAGATCATCATAAACTGATGGCTGAGCAACTTCCCCTGTATTAACTTGCTCCACAAAATAATTGACCATCTGACTCTGCAGATCAGAGGTCTCAGACGGGCCAAATACGAGCCACATTTGCTCATCGGTGTTTCCTCCTCCCACCTAGTTTTGAAGTGGGAATTTGTTTAGTGTATTTTTGTGTTAAAGTAACTAAACGCTAACAGCTGCATTTGATTTAGTTCCAAATGAACATTGTGCAGTTATTTTTTGATTATTCAACTGTAATTTGGCACTTTATGATATCAGTAATAAGTTCAACTGACCTCTCTTATGACGTTAAGGTATTTCATGACAACCAATGCAACAGTGTCATTCGGGTATCTTGTGCAGAACCATATGTATCATTCACATGGTTTCTTCCCTCCTCTGCTCAACATTTATGCTTAAAAGAGCTAACCTTGAAATGTCTGTTTATAGACCCTGGAGTACAGAGTTGACAAAATGTTCGTTTGTAAATATTTAAATGTATGCAAATTGAGTAGAGAAGAAATCATAGGAAGGTTAACTAAGCTCCTGTTTCAAGCTGCTGCGAATCCTTAGCTCAGATCGAGAATAACAGTTTTTATGTTTGTAAATAAAATGGAAGGGTAGTCAAAGCTGTGTATGGAAAAGGCATTTGAAGTCTTGTAAAATAGTAAACATATCTCAACAAAACATTCATATAGAAACATGTATAGTTTGTTTAAGTAATAGAGCTCAGCATTGTACGAGAGTGGGTTAAAAAGCATGACAGAAATTCGGAATATTGCGCCATTGTCCAAAAGTTGGCAGTATTGTTACTAATACTACCAAAACGTCGTGTCAGATACCAGATAATTACAGCACCTATTTGAAAATGGATTCCCAACCTGTGACATACAAAAAAAAAAATAAATAAATAAAGACCAGCGTTTGTATTTAAATGTTTTTGAGCAGTGAAGCTGTTAAACCGATTGAAATCCATCGACAAATAAAGGTTCAATAGTGATGCATGTTTAGCATTGCAGCAAACGCATGAATGAAATAGGAAGTTTGAAATGTGTGATAACCTCCTCATCCAGATGTGAAGCAAGAATCTATTGCATCAGTTGAAGCCATAGCGCTGAAAAAGCGCTCAGTGGGGTGGATGAAATAGCAAACGGTGATAGTTTCCTTGCAAGAACAGCTGATGTACATAAAATCTGTTTATAACATCAACAGACAGCCCGGAACAAGAGGAGCAAGCAAGGAATAGAGACAATCTGCGTCACCAAAATCAAAGATTAACCGATTCTTTTTTGGGACGAACGAAATGTATCCTTAGCGTAGCGGGAACATTGTCACCAGTGCTTCGTGTTCAGATCTTTCAGAAATCATCTTGCACAATCAATTGAGAGCAACGTGAACATGTCTTAGTTTTCAACATGATAATGTTCGATCCCATACTACTCATGTCACTGTTGTCAGCATCAAAGACCTGCACTTTGAATGTCTTTCACGTTCGCCACACCATACCTCTCTCCGGGTAATTAACGCATGTTTAGACGCTGAACGTTGGAAGGAAATAAACGTCCTGCTAATGAACTATATCATGAGAGGGGGCGCATACAAACAAAATTCTTTTTTATAGAAATCTCGCACTTTGTAAATACTAGACAATCTATATTGAACATCAAGAAGATTATGCAGAAAATAGCAATCCAATTTTGTACTACATTTTCTTTTAAAATATTTAATATTTTAATTTGATTTACCCTCGTGTTTTTGGTCACGTTAAAGAATTGGTAAAAAAAAATCTAAAACGATAGAAGCGATGATTTGATGCAATGAGCACTTTTTCTGCTGAGGCATCACACACCATGTACACTGACTATACATGAGATGAAATGATAAATAAGGTTCTCTTCTTCGAAGTTGCAGTTACCCAAAATATTCCAGTTTTAATGGTATTTATTATATTAGAATATGTTGTTCCTGTTGTTTCACTCTGTATTTTTTCAAAGAAATCGTTTTATTTCACTAAATAGTATTACAAATTTACAGGTAATACGAAAGTACAAAGAAATATATTTCATGTTAAACGTCCACCGAGTGTAAAGCATAATTCCCTAGTCCTTTACTATCACGAGGACAGAGAGCTGTTTAACTACTTCATGAGCCATGCTAACTGTTAAAACTTTATCTTGAAATGTTTCCCTGGCTTCAAACATTTTATGGAATCACCCAGGGAAGAAATTTAAATCTTCCACAAAAAAAGAAGAAGAAGAAACAGAAAAAAAAAAAGACGAGCGAAACGAAGTAGCAGAGTTATTGTTAATTGCTTGACTTTCATTCTCGCTTGCGGGGATTAATTGCACTCCAGCCAGAGATGGAGGGTGGGAGGTAGATGAAGGAGCGCGGGAGGGTGAGCAAGTGAGTGCCTGGAGAATCGATACATGTGATCAGAGGGACTGGCGCCTTGAATATGTCTCTCAGATGAAAACTCTACAGACATTAACTACTTTCTGTCGTTCTCGAAAGAGTCATAAACTGTTTCTTTTCTCTCACTCGTAAACATCCTTAGAACAACAAGCCCTTGTAGATAAAACATACAACTTGCATTTCATCATCAAATAACGCATTCTCCATCAAAAGGCATTTTAGAACAACATTCCACCGTGTCAGCGTTGCACGCAGCGAGAAGGTAGGCATCACCAGGGAACCTAAGTATCAAGCATCAAGTGTAACATTTGCGCAATGCATCGATGAAATTTCTAACTTTTGTATTTTTTATTCCTTTAAACTTCAAATATTTACCAGATCATAAATACTTGTTAGTATGTTAGTAATAAATACAAAATTTTATGGTTATATCACGAAGAGTTGCCAAGATATTAATTTTTAATTAAAATTTACTTAATTCTTAAATTTCAAAACGCTCCACACGAGGAGAGGCTTCAAAATAAAATTTTTGAATTGGGCTTTTTAAGAAACTGTTAATATTTTTATAGAATAGTTTTTTAATTTAGGTATATTTTCCCCCCTCAAATTTTCAATTAAGTGCCAAAGAATTATTTTATTATTGAATTATTATTGACACTATAAAAAGCCAAAATCAGTTTTTTACTTTTATATTAATGCACAAGTCCTGTAAATTTAAAAAAGAATTGTATGATATTTACACTCCGTAGAGCATTTTGAATAAAGTTTATGCGAGAAAAGTTAATTTTAAAATTAAAATGTGAAAACTGTACTTCAATATCCTGCTGCTCTAAAACTGTCCAGTCACACACATTTCCTCTTCAACTCTGCAATAGTTTTCAACTTCGTACGTGCTGATGTTCTCTTATATTAATTCACTCAGGATTACTCCTAATTCATTTTATTTCACTTTTTGAAAAGCCTCACATTTCGTACTTAATTGTGAAATGGCAGAAGTAACAGAAATTTTCAATTTCTTCCTTGAAACGAACACCTTTTTCAGACACTTTAGCCGAATAAGACTATAGGCAATTGTTAGTTCTTTGGGGGGGGGGGGGTCTTCCCTACAGTGCAACGCTGTAACAGAAGCCTTTGATAAACTGGTATGATCTACTTTACCACTTCTGTACTAAGGACAGTTTTCATAGTGGTGTTATCAAGGCGAGGTCTCAATGACTCTATTCTAAAAATACCATGAATCTTCTCCTCTGGACAATTGAATGTTTGCTGATTCTCATCCGCTAATAAATAGTTGCAAATATGGCAGAATGCATCTGTTGAGCATTAGGAATATTTTTCTTAATTGCACTGTGATAATAGTTTGACAACTTCACTATTGTGTCTTCTTTTAGGCTGCCAGAATTTTTTCCACCTAATGTGTTTTCTCTCTCAGCTCATTCAGGCATTCTTCTCTCCCAATGTTGACTTCTGGATCATAAACTGACAGCTTGAACTGTATGATACAGAGAGATAGGTTTTTTTAGATAACAAATGAAGAAAATCTCTATTGTAACGTGTATTTGATATCTTTTACAAAGTAAACTGTAAAATTACGAATTCAGCAATTGTTTATGACTTTCAATTAGGTATATGAATAATAAATTAGTACAATTTCAGTATTTTATTTATTTGTTATGAGTTTTGACAATGCTCTTTATCAAAAATTTAAATAATTAATATTTCGAGAAAAAGTGTTTCTTTGCACGAAAAAAAGTAATACGAAAATATGATTCTACCTTTTTCTGACCGGTGTGTAGTTAGTTACACGATTTAACATATGACAGTGTAAAACTTTCAGAACCAGCTCCTAAATTCTCATAAACAGATCCTACTAGAATGAACATCATACCTAAAAATATTCCTCTTGCTTTGCTTCCAGTTTTTCACTCCTCGTTTGAGCCACCGCATAAACCCAGTCGTATAAATCAGGAATGGATTTTTGGCAGCTCTGTGATTGGGTGCACCTTTTCATTGGAGGAATTTGGAATGTGAGATAATACGATGTCGGTAGTGGGTAGGATCGTTGCCAGGGCCCTGCCTCCCCCGTCCAGCCATTGGCACACTTGGAGCGTTTTAAACTCCAGCAGAACATTGGCTAGGATCCCCTACAAAATTCGGCGATGGGAGGAGAAGACGGAAGAGATGAAAATCTTGGAATTTGCTCTGGCCGGGGCGGGGGAAGAAAGAGAACTGCATTGATCAATGGCGTCATATTCCAGAAGAAAATACTCCTTTGTCACTTGAATATATTGGAACGCACACATTCCTAGCAATCGGAATCCACGTTTTGCTTTTTATCGCAAGCGTTTTGTTTCTTTCTTCCCAATAACGTGCCTTGGAATGTAAAATGCGTCACTTATTGCTGAATAAGATCAGCTGCCTTTCAAAGCAGTAGTAGCATTAGTAGTAGTAGTAGTAGTAGTAGTAGTAGTAGT